>OX485805.1:40395757-40995757 GCA_950295325.1 Polytrichum commune | reverse complement strand
CTTGAGGGACCAACGGAGTATGTGAATGCAAGATGGATGTAAAGTCTACATGGATTCCTACATGGCATCCAATGGATCATGTTTCATGGTCACTTGAACTATGTTCAAAAACCACGTCTTGGAGATAGGCCGAACACAAAACTAGGAGACTATGGCACTCCGAACACACACAACCGTTGATTTATTCTATTATATCATGTGTGAGGACCCACATGAATAGAAAATCATTGAAATAGCATTTGATTGAGGGCCTAGTCACATATGACTTCACAATACAGTTGAGGGTCCATGACCACACTACATGATTTTGGAGGTGTCTTGGGACGGCCTTTGGACACTTTCTTTTGGGCTCTCACAATTTCATGGTCACGGCTCTTGGCTCGCGTGTGAAGTGGCCCTTAGTCAAAATCATTGCTAGTTGGGTGAGGACCTGAGCTGGGACCTGGATGGATGAAATGTTTGGATTAGATTGTGAATGCACCACATTAGGCCTATCCCAGCTCTACCAAACATGCAAGGTAAGGCCCAAAACATTTTTTAATCTCATCAGATTGAGGGCACCTACAGAACCACATAATGGATGTGGAATTGTGACATTTAGAAATTCATTGCAAAATTATACGGTGCCCGTTTTTCGATCGGATTGTTGTAGTGCAATTGGCTTAGACTTGCTAACGTATTTGAATTGTTCGTTCTCAAATCAGGCTCCCAGGTTGCGATAATTATGAAAGTCCTACATTCTTGTCTAATGTCTAGGTATCAATGGGAGGGTCCCATCTCGAGGCTTACAACCTTCACTTTTTAACCATGCCACATCATTTGCCAACTAGGCTCGGGACTAGATGGTGTTGATGGTGTGAAGGCTGTGTTTTTAGAACCAACTTTTAGACTTAGCTAAAGTCAAATGGGAAAGGACTCAAAGGAGCATTAGGGTATATATGACATTTCAAACAACCAACCATTTAAGACTCACATACGTTAAAAGAGGTCAAGTTTTTATGTTGGACGGATGAGAGGTACACTTAATACATGATAATTCCCTCTCTCCCATCAATTTTGTCTTGTGCTCAAGAAGCCAACATGTTGAGGAATAGAGGAGGGGGGGGGGGTACCTTTTTTAAGGATTAGTAAAGACCCAATAAATTCCGAAAAGCTTACATGCAAAAAGCAAAAGCTAAGTTACGTGTACAAACAGGCGTGAACACTCAATAACATGAAAGGCATCTTACCTACCTAATAAAGGGCTCGAACAGCTTGTGTTTTTGTTCCTAACTCAACATGGATACACTTTTCTAACTTGTTTTAGGAGCATGCATCTTTGTATTGTTTGCCATACAGTCTACCCTCTATAAATGTTAACCCTCGGGAGTGGATCAAAGTTAACATTTATAGAGGTGTTAACAGTTAACAATTATAAAATTACTTTTTTGAGCAATATACAAATCTTAACATTTATAAATATAAGCAATTGTGAAGAGTCCTTGTGAGAGAATACCATTCATAAAATTGCAAACCCAATCAAAACTTTATTCAATATCAAGTTTACAAATCACGGGTGAAGTATGAATCAATGGTTCTTTGGTGAGATTCATCTGCATGCACAACTTGCAAATATTTCTCAATTTGCACCAACAAACCCACATACTTGGACACATCACATGAACGTGATTCCATGTACCTTCTAATGGTACCAAAACTAGATTGCAAGATGGAATGGGTTCCACCTCACACTCCTCTCCCTCACAATCATCATGTGTAGTTTTTATCATCCATATTATGGTTGTATTTCATTCGTTAACATTTATAGAGTCAAATTTACAAAGAAGGGAGTACCATTTTGTTAACAATTAACACGTTTAACATTTATAGTGTGCAATATGTGGGGAGTAGAAGAAAGTTAACATTTAGAGAGGGTTAACACTTATAGGTGTAACATTTATAGAGGGTGGAATGTAGCTCCAAGGTTTGTGGGCCTTATGTGGCCACTCATCTTAATTAGACGCCTATACTTGGAAGTTGAGGTTTAAAGGCAAGACTTGTAGTCTACTACCTAGTTAGAATGGTCACGAAAAAGACATGTGTAACAATGAGATTGGATTATGTGCATTGAAATTTATATGTTCTAAGTTTAGTCTAAATTTAATAATGAACACAATTGGCAGAGTCTATGTAATTGTTTAAAAAGAAATTGAATCTTCATTTTTGGTCTCTCATAACTTTTACATATTTAATCTGATTTTAAAAAGTTGAAATGATTATCTTCGTATTTGCAATAATTAAATGCATGAGACAATTCTCAAGCTAATCCAAAGGCCATAAACGTATGTGGAGTTGGAAGTGTCCACAATAGGTCTACATAGAATCCCCTCTTGCATTTAGCACCCACACCACAATGTTTGGACCTTGTTTCACTGGTCGATAGTTTGGGGAGCTCCCAATACTTCAAATAACAAAATTTGATGGGAGCAAGGGACGGTGATGTCATGGTCCACAATAGGGCCAATTGGCGGTCATTGCTCCTTGGCAATAAGAGGAGAACCTCTTGAAAGGAAAAGTTCATCTCTTTCCAAAATTTGTAGCTATTGGAAAGGATTCTTGATTCTACTCATAGTAACCTTACTAGATGTAATGTACTAAGCCATTTGCTTCACTATATAGAAGACTAATACTCCTATCAAGATGGAAACTTCTCTCATTGATGTGAGCTAATCGTTGGTTATAGTGTGGGCATGCTATGAAATGAAATTGATTTAAGTGTCCGGGAAGCTGAAAGGCTTATGGGATTAAAAGTACATCACTATGGTGTCAAACCATCTACAGTAATTCCCTAGAGTGGCATAGTGTGGTAGCCTCCGTGGGTAGCTATGAGTAGTTTGGAAGGTAAGGAAAAGGCTAGAAGGAGCTAAATACAAGGACAATTTACAAATTTAGGGTATGAGTCTAAGAAACTTGGGATCTAAAACGCCTCATATATTATTTGGACCTTATGTTCTGATGTTTTGAATTAGGATAAGTTTTCTCTTGAGTTAGGATGGATAAGATTTGACGAGATTGAAGTGGGTCCACAATAACACCACTTCATAAATTCATACTTTGGACTCAGACCCTACTGTAAACTTATGCCTAACAAGCTAAGGTGAAGATTGTTTACACTAGGGGTGGGAGTTTGGGATGGTTATGGTTGTGATTTACTTTCTTTGTATATATTTCTATGTATATAACCCGTGCTAGTTTAGTGTATTATGTTAGTGTTGGTTTAGTGTATTATGTTTGTGTATTTGGGACTTTGGTTGATTGAGTAACCTTTTATGTGTTAAATACATTTGATAATTGCATGTAAGGAAGTTCTTGTTGTAGGATCTTGTGGGTGATTGTTTTGCCTTTGGCTACTTCCTTGTTGGTGTGGTTGCAAGTGCATTGTGTTGGAGTCTTTAGAGTGGTGTTGGATGTGTAGTGGGTGGTGCATTGGTGGGAACGTCCATGCAGGTGGTGTAATAGGTAACGATAAGTCCTAACCACACTCAACCCCACTATATTCTACTTAATTAGTATAATTAAACATCATTGGGGTTGTTATTCGTGCTCATGCGTCATGTGACATCACTACAAATTGTCACGGGAGAATGTTGAGGAGGCAACCACTTTGATAGTACACTCCAAAGCCAATGAGGATAATAATGTCTTTAATTTCTTCTTGAGTCCAAGACCTAGATTGCGATGTAGAAGAACAACCCCATCACCCAAAACCACAAAGATTTGCACAAGAAAAGTCTAAACAAAAAAAGAAAAAAGGAAAAAGAACCATCCTTAGTTGTAGTTAACCCCTAAAAGTTGAGGATATGTTTTTGTCTAGACATGCACCTCTACCCAACCATACCAATGTACATGTTCACGTTATAACATTTTGATTTTGGACACATGGACATCTAGAAATTTTGTCTAAACAACCATAACTTTACAAAGATGCCATCTCTATTGTCACATCTACCATACGAGGTGCCAATTTCCTTTGATAGGCTATTAATTTGTTTTATCTTTTTGAAAGGATTTCGCTTTAGCCTTTAGGGGTTAACCACAACCACAACCACCTTTGTAGTGTAGGGTATGCAAATATTATTTGGTTACTTATCTTAAACGGACACCTATATTTAATTGGTGTTTGATTCACTGTGTATCAAAAAACAAACACCATAAAACCACATGTCTAAAAGAGATTGGACTACATCTTTATATTTTATTAACTTCTCTGCACTCTATAGTGAACACAACTGGAAGGATGTCTGTATTCAGTTAAGAAATGAACAAACCTTGTTGTGAACAATGTGGGGTGAACCTCCTCACGAGCGCAAACTGTCATCGCCCGTCACAAATAATGATGCGGGAATTAAAGTCCTCGTGGCTAGGCAGAGTCCAGTCGCCATCGCCATGGCTGCATGGCAGCGACTCTGCGTGGAAATGCGTCGTTCCCTCGCTAAAATGCCCTCGAATTCGGCGACAAATTCCCACCAAAAATAGCTAATAAAGGTTTTCGAAATTTAAGCTAATAAAGCTTCTGAACTGTCAGCTGGGGTGGCCAGATTAGCACCTCAAATTGGCACAGTATCCATCATTCAGCTCTTCGTCAACCCAACGCTAAAGTTCTCAAACTTTGTCAACACAAGACATTCTGTGAGGCAAACACGATCTGGAGCTGCAGCTGGACTAGGACTTGAACTTGGCAAGTCGCAGTTTCTCAGTTTCCGGGTACGGCCATTTCCAGCTAAATTGCTTGTGCGGTAGGAATTCGCTGATCGTGTTGCAGTGCATCTTGGCCATGTGAATTTTTGATACAGTTTGGTCAGTGTTTCATGCCATTTCGGTGCTGTAGTGCCACAGGGTTTAAGGTTCTAAGCTGAGTCCTTCAGTTGCTTGTGGATCTTGGGGTGAGTTACATTTGATCGAGCTGCACATTGGATTGGTTTTGAGAAGTGCAGTTTTACACTCACCAGCTCATGTCTACTCTAGCCCCACCCGTTTGTGGTCATTCATGCCACTAGTTCAGATTGCGAGGCTACATTTGGGGGTTTGTTGTGCATTGGAATGGTTTTCAACACAAGCTGTTATGTTGACAGTACTGATACAGGTGGAAGCATCTGGTGCACTGGAATATTATGAGCTGAGGGTAGGTAGACTACCGTTGTGATTTTTTGATTGTGTAGTCAGTCATGCTATTTCGGCCCTTTGGTGGAAAGGGCATGAGACTTTTATCCGAATCCTTGAGTTGCTTGTGGAATTTGGGTGAGATGCACATTGGAATGGTTTTAAGTGGCGCAGTCTCACAGTAATCAGCTCGTGTCTATACCCATGGCCATACCCATGGCGTACGTGAACTGAGTCTGTGGTCATTCATGCCACTATTTCAGTGCTTGGGTGGAGAGTTCGTATTGAGGACTAGCTTAACCCCCGACGGCTCCTGGCCTGAACCTTGAGGTTACAGTCGGAGGTTTGTTTAACATTGGAATGGTTTTCAACACAAGCTGTATTTGATGTTGAGAGCACTGGAACAGGTGGAAGCATCTGGTTCACTGGAATACTGTGATCTGAGGGTAGGTAGACTACTGTTGTGATTTTTTGATACTAGTTTAGTGGTCGGGTGGAGCTCCGTACTATTGACGCATTAGCTCAACTCCTAGTCCAAAATGTGAGACAACATTAGGGACTTGTTGCACAGGAAAGTGGTTTTTAACACAAGCTGCAAGTGGAGAGTACTGATAGAAGACGTGAAAGCATCTGTTTCACTGGAGTACTCTTGAGCTGAGGGTAGTTAAATTACGGAGTAGCCCGCGACATGGCTTCCGCATGGCTATATCGTAAGGAACCCTAATCAGTTAGCCACACCTTCTGCAACAAGGACCTTGGGATAGCTACTGAAGTGGAACCAAGTGTTACAGCTTCCACTAACAGTATGTGTCTGTGTTAGGCCATGAGGATTGTGCCATTAAGAGACATCCGTAAGTTTAAGCCACCTCCTTTCTTCTAGCAGAGAACTGCATCTATATGAACAGAATGCACTGCAGTTTTAGTGAGGCTTAGACATTGCTTTAATAAAAGATGTGAGGCACTAACTTAATCCCTGACTGCTTCTAACGCAAAATTTGAGGCTAAGTTCACGTTTGTTACACACTGGAATGCTCTCAACAAAAGCTGCACGTTATGTTGAGAGGGATAAAACTCCATCTCCGGAGCAAATGGTTCACTGGACTCCCTGATCTGTGGTAATTCTACCACCCAGTAGGCCACAGCTGAAGGAACCCTCTTCAGCCAATATTATCTACTCTATCCACACCATCTGCAACAAAGGACCTTGAGTAGTCTACTGAAGTGGAACCAAGTGTTCCAACTTCCATTTACAGTATTCTTTCTGTGGCAGGCTGAATGGGCTGTGCACTCACCTGCATTCTTCTGGCAACAAACTGTATTTGTATGAACTGTTACATAGTGCGCTGCAATTTAGTGGAGCTTAGATGTATTTCTTTCTGTCTTATAATGAGATTCACATGCAACAATTGAACTTCGTTTTGGATAATGGAACCAAGTGTTCCAACTTCCAATCACAAGCTGAATGGGTTGTGCATTCACAATATATGCGTGACTTTAAGCCACCTGCATTCTTCCGGCAAGGAACTGCATCTGTATGAATATAGTGTACTGCAATTCTAGTGGAGCTTAGAGATTGCTTTCTGTCTTGAACTGTTATCAAATGCAACAATTGAGCCTCGTTTCAGATAAATGCAGAAATGTTGAAGCTTGTGATCTCTGTGTAGCACCCTCGTGTGCTCTTCATACTTTGAATCTGATAAATTTGTGCTCATTGTGCTTGGTGCTCCAGTTGACAGGGCCTGGAAAAGATGACGGCTGGAACGGAGGTTGCGGCCGAGATGGCCACGCAACCACACGTCGTCATCCTGCCATTCCCCGCAAAAGGCCACAGCATACCTGTCCTACATTTTGCAAGGCAGTTGAGTGCATTGGGAGTCACCATAACCTTCGTGAACGCGTTCGACCACATTGCACCAAAAGACTTCAAACAAGTGGAAGGCCTGGACAAGCTCAGGGTGGTGGGCCTCGGTGGCTTGCCTCAGCCAGGAGATGAGATTGGGCCACTGCCTATGATTTCTGCTTCTGAACGCATCACACAGGACTTCGAGGAATTGTTGCAGGAGCTTCGGTCGACTCCCGGTCTCGCACCACCAGTGTGCATTCTCTGTGACATGTTTCTTGGATGGACTCAGGTATGTATGTGACACCCCTCAAAAAATGAGTGCTCCCAATTCAACTCCAGATACTTTGTCTGCTACCTTTGATGGCATCTTTCGATCTAAGAGTCTCAGCATCTTAGACCCCATGCTTCAATCACTTTTCGGGAGCTTAAGCAAGCAAGCATGAATGAAAAAAGAGCCTCAATGACCGCATGGTACAATCCCTTCTCGGGAGCTTAAGCAAGCAGGGAAGCATCAATGAAGAGCTTCTTCGACCGCATCCTAGAATCCCTTTTCAGGAGGTTAAGAAAGCATGAACGAAGAGCCTCTTCAACCGCATGTTTTAATCCCTTTTCGGGAGCTTAAGAAAGCATGAATGAAGAGTCTCCTTGACCGCAAGTTATAATCTCTCTTCGGTAGCTTAAGCAATCATGATTGAAGAGCCTCTTCAACCGCATGTTACAATCCTTTTCAGGGGCTTAAGCAAGCATTAATCCTTTTCAAGAGCCTCTTCAATTGCATGCTACTTACAATTTCTTTTAGGGAGCTTAAGCAAGCATAATTGAACAGCCTCTCGACTACAAAAGCATTGTGAAAGGCCTCTTCGACTACATACAATTTCGGGAGCTTAAACAAGCATGCATGAAGAGCACATAAAAATATCCACATACAAATATCCACATAGCGGGGGGGGGGGGGCGTTAAAGAGAAACAAAAGTCACCTGTTTGTGTATGACAAAGGTCCGGGGTTGAAACACTCAGGCTCGCTAAGAAAGCTAGCGAAAGAAGGGGAAAGCGCTTCAATCTCTTTCCTTGGTTGAGACAATTGAGAGACTTATCACCTAGTATGCAAATCTGAGGTTATTGAAGCTATGTGAGCGGCCTAGGCAGTCGCACGGTGTGGTTAGGTTTTGGAGTTGAGTTTTCTTTTGATTAGGATGAACGTGGCGAGGGACCCAAGGGCAGTAATTATGAAGTTGGTTATGCATTCCTTGAATGTTGGGTGTGGGGAGCTTGAATTGGGTGAATATCTTGTTTTCGCTTGTTATGGATGTGCACACCTCCTCTTTGGCCTGATGTCAGCACGAGGAGAGGATGGGTAAGCATCTCACTACAACAATCATAAAATTGTATTTGCATTGCTTGGATTTTCGATGCGGGGAGCTTAAACTGGGTGGATATCTTGTGCTTGTTATGGGTGTGCTCATTTTGTCAGCACAAAACATATCTGGAGTAAGAGTCTCAATCACGATAACCATGGAGTTATACATGCATTGCTTGGAATTCGGAAGCGGGGAGTATGAATTGGGTGGATTTCTTGTCCTTGTTATGGGTAAGAGTCTCTTCCTAAGATACTGACCCATTGATGGCATTTGCTTGCAGGATGTGGCGAATAAATTGGGTATTGCAAAGTACGTCCTCTACACATCGCCCTCGTTGTGCTTATCCTTGATGGCCTATGTGCCGACGTTGCAAGAGCAAGGGCGCCTCCCCGTGGGTACAGATCCTTTCAATGACATTCCAGGGATGGCTCCCATTGTCGCAACCGACATGCCCACCATGATGCTCAACTACAAGATCATCCCTGAAGTCTACGACTTCTTTCTGCGCAACTGTGCCCGCCTGCCAGAGGCCAAGGGAGTGCTCATCAATTCGTTCGAGGAGCTGGAGCACAAGTGTATCGAGGGCATTCGCGATCGTATCTACGGAGCTTCATCCCCACAGGTGAGCTTCAACTTAGTTTTCTCCAGAATTCTCTTCCTCCTCTTATTATTTTGTATGTTCCAGGGATTTTGGCACTGTGAAGGTGGATTTCAGTTGCACATTCTAGATCCTCGTGGCTGTATTGTGATAAGGAGTTTCAATGTGAGATGGCTTTGTTTTTCTTAATAAACATATATGGAGCCAGTGGAATTGGAGAAACCAAAACTCCTATAGATCGTTGATTTATTTACCACGGGGAGGAAGCGCCATTTGCAAGTGAACTTGAACTGTATAGTTGCCTGTAGCGAGCAAGGAAAATCATCCCAAGTAGGTTAGTCACAACAATACTTAAAATTCTTGAATATGTAAACCGACCGTCAAGTAGGACAGTCACCTCTCCAGAAGTCCCCCTCCTCTATTTTTTTGACTTTTTCATGTTTTAGTGAAACACGATTTTTGCACTGTGAGGGTTGATTACAGTTGCACATTTTGGATCCTCATGGCTCAAAAGGGAAACTTGTGATTGCAAGAGTGCAGGGGAGAAATCCTCTTGAAGAAAGTTGCTCTCTTGTATGTGTGCACATAATAAATGGCGCCTAACGTGGCCTTCTACGATTGGGAAAGAGGGTGACTTCCCTAGAGCATAACCCTCATCCTAAGCCTAAGATATCATGTACAAATTTGAAAAATTTGAACTCTCAACTCAAGCTGTATTGCAAAGGGGACCTTAATCCTGAGGTTAGTGAGATGAAAATTGCTGCTGAATCTTTTTGGCATGAAAGTGGGGTATCACTGCTAATGAATTAGGGGACCTTGATATCCCACTTTGAGCATGGCCACCATACACTTGCTCAAGCTCTTGAGAGCTCAAACAGTTTGAGCTTTAGATAAAAAGCTTGTCAATTCCCAGTATCAAACCCCCAAAGCTGCAAGTTCGAGCTCTCAACTCAAGCGGTATTTCAAAGGAGGCCTTAATCCTGAGGCTAGTGGGATGAATTAATGCTGAGTTGTGAGGGATAATAAATCGTTATAAATTGCTTTTGTTTCTGCAGGGAAAGCGCAGTGTGCTACCCATTGGGCCCCTCCTGCCTCCAGCATACCTGAGCACAGAAGCACTTGGAACCAGCTCAAACTCCACTACCGAACACAGGGACCACTGCCTCCGATGGCTGGACTCGCAACCCGAGGCCTCGGTTGTGTTCGTTTCATTCGGCAGCGTTTCTAGTCTGCGGGACAAACAAATCACCGCCCTCGCGACCGGCCTTGCGGACAGCGGTCACAAGTTCTTGTACGTATGTCGCCCTCCCGCCCAGTGGGACGGCAGGGACCCCATTGACAAGAGCTTGGCGCCTTCGGAGTACCTCCCTGACGGGTACGAGGGCAGGATCGAGGGGCAAGGCTACCTGGTGCGCGGGTGGGCACCCCAACTTGAAATTCTCTCTCACCCAGCGGTCGGAGGCTTCTTAACCCACTGTGGCTGGAACTCTGTGCTTGAGAGCTTGTGCCGGGCGGTGCCATTGCTGGCGTGGCCGTTGCAAGCGGAGCAGCGTATGAACTGCAGGTTTGTCACAATTTTCTCAAGCAATTTCAAACATATCTTATGCCAACCTAAATAAATTTGCTTGGATGTGTATTGATCATGTGTGCACATCACCCATCATAGCCCTGAACTTCTCCCCGTACTTCTATGTCTGGTTTCTTAGTAGCTCAAAACCTATGCATACCGGGGAGGAAGTAATCTTTGGGAATCGGTACCATGATCATAAAATTGTTCACCTATGCTTCCAATAGTGTACCTGCCTTAACCATATCCCTTAAATTTCTAGACTGAAACTTCTCTAGAGGTGCCAGCCACATCATTCTCAAGCATTTCCAAACTATCTTATGATAACCTAATTAATTTTCTTGGATGTGTATTGATCATGCGTCCACATCATCCATCATTGCCCTGGACTCTTCTCTTAATTCCATGTCTGGTTCTTAGAAGCTCAAAATCTATGCATACTGGGGAGAAAGTAATTTGTAGGAATTGGTACCGTAGTCATAAAATGGTTCACCTCTGCTTCCCCATAGTGGACCTGCCTTAACAGTACCCTATAAGTTTCTAGGGAAAAGAAATTTCTACATAGATGCCACATCAGTGGATGACTACATATAGTCCAACAAAAACAAGTCAAATCAACATTCTCTTGCATCTTTCCTTCCTCTCCCTAGAAGCAAATTATATTGTTGCTGAATTTTCCATTTTTTTCTAATAGATTGATTGTATTTTTCCCTTGAGCAGGTTTCTCGTTGATGAAGCAAAAGCCGCCCTGGATTTCACCAAGGGTCCCAACACGATTATCGAGGCAGATGAAGTTGCCAGAGTGGTGAAGCAGCTGTTTGAGAGTGAAGAGGGAAGGATGGTGAGGGAGAAAGCTTCCAAATTGAGGGATCAAGCCATCCAGGCGGTGTCTCCAGGGGGCTCCTCTGCCAAGAATTTGGAGCTGTTTGTGGATGAAATTACGTTGTTCATGAGATGAGTGAAATGTGCATTTCAACCTCTCTGTTGGTGCCATGATGCATGTAACTTCCTTATGTAAATTATAAAGATTTTATTCTCACAACGTCTATCCAATGTCTCCATTGTAGACACACAAGGGTCTGCTTCTCAGTTTTCTAAGTTAGTGTAGGAACCAATGTTGGACTGGTATCCAAAATCTATCAAATCAGTATCAAAAATATGATACCAGTCAATTATTGATACTTGCTGGGTATGACAGGATGAGAGAATATATACTGCACCAGTTCAATAAATTTACTTTGCGTTCTCATCTTTGTTCCAAAATTCTAAGAAACCAGTGATGAGATGATACAGGAGTGAGAGAGGTTGAGAGATATTACCAAAAAACTAATGTTGGTAATCTACCACATCACATGCGAATCTGTAGTGGAGAGTAAATGCTGGAGACTTTAAGAAGACAAACCTTGACAGCCAATCAACCAATGTCAACCTGAATCATGTTTCATTGCAGTGAAACATGAAGCTAACATGTAAGGGTGCCTGGGAAGTTGGAGGAAGACATTGTCAACTTTAACACACAAAACATGATTTTAAGAATCTGATGCAAAAAGATTTGGTGCCCCTAAACGACTGAAATTAGCATAGGTAATGTATGCTTTATAACTATGACTATAATTTCAGGCCCCTGACATGTATTCTATCGCCATCACTTATCAACACCCAGAGTGACATGAAAACAACAAATAAATATGGTGCTAATCTGCAAATGCTGAAAGGACTAGATGTCATAAGAAAACTGAAATCTACTAAACTTTATTCTGTAACACTGTATTCCACATTCTGACAATCTCATTAAAAACCCAACAGTAAGTATCCAGTATATTACATATAAACTCTGCCAACGACTGTAACCATAGAAAAGACTCAAAGATGATGGCGAGATACTTAACCAGCTAAGTATTGTTTATTGTGCCATATTGAAAAGGTAGAGATTAATATAGACAATATAAGGTTTTGTACTACGCAAGTTTTGGACTCTTGGAGTCAAGTATAATCACACATTCCATACTGACATGTAGAACCTGTGGGACATGTATTGTGGCACCCTCCACAATGCCTGTGGTTGTTGAAGATGTCGATGCACGCCCCATTGCAGCAAATACTTCCATAAAAACAAATGTGACCGCATACCCCACAGTTAAAAACGTCCTTCTTCATGTTGGTGCACATGGATCGGCAGCAATCAGGCCCCAACAGCATGTGCACAGGCTCTTTTGTGCATATCTCAGGGTTCCATTGACACCCATACTTGCCAGACAGCCGCCGTGCATTCAAATACGTCAAAGACCTGTTGTCTGTTGATACGTGACACCAGACACGTTTAATTAGGAGCCCTACTAATAATAATCCTGGAGTAATCAGATCTGAATCTGTTTTGTTCATATTGTTGGTCCTCACTTCAGGTTCAAGGACCTGTGGCCTGTTACGTAATACCAGACATGCTTATTTCGTAGGCCTAAGGGCAATCACCTCAAATTAGGTTACTGTTGGATTAATTTAAATTTACTGTTTTTGTTTGGTGATTATGCTGCTGCAGTGAGGAAGTGCTTCACTTTATTTGTCTGCACAGAACTTGCTTTGTGCAATCATTAGCTCTCCTGGTGACGGTGGATTGCATGAAGCCAGTTCTGTTCTGTTCTTATAAGGACTTTGCTCACCAACATTAACAATAGAGGTCAGAGGGACGGAGGTTTATGTGATGAGCTTGCAGTGAATGGGGAGAAGCAACTGCTAGTTCCAGATGAACCGGTTGAGTTTGAGAAATAACAGGTTAAAGTTCAAGACTTCAGGAGAATTACTGATCATTTTAGAGGAATTCAGAGAATATACCTCAAATCAATAAAGAAAACTGAAAGATGTCAACATGTAACCATTTGAACTTGGAAACACTAGGATTTCAACTGATATGACCAAAAATCTCCCTGGACACTTGTGAGCTTGTGCTTGCCTGTCTGCTTCTATGATTAACTCAATTTCAAACCATCAAAAAAAAAATTTTGGGAGAGGGGAGGATGATCTCATTCTCACTGATGTTCTCGGATTAGGTTTCTGATAAATACACTAAACATGTGATTTAGGTTGGCCCACACTATTCATCATCAACCCACATTAATTGTCTAATACTCATCAGGTGGCAATTAGAGACAGTGTCATGTGACACTTGGTGCTAACTGACTAGTCATGAAGACCATTGTAATTAACATGACACACAAGTTTTAATGCCACACTAAATTGGATGAGTAGCGCAGTAATTAAGGAAATAAACTAAGCCAAAGCACAATTGAAAGAGTTGATCGAATAAGAGGAATATAAATATTCGCTTGATGAAATAAAGTTAAGAGAAGGAGAAATTACACATCATAAAGCATGTGAGATTTGGCTCCTACAGAGCTTTGGCCATCCTTATCCACTTCACACATTATCACATGTTCCCTTGGAGAGCTTTACTTGTCTCGAACTCTGTCTCACTTAACTTAGTTACAGTATTTAGTAATTAGTTGTAGTGAGGCTTTAATAGTGGTCATTAGCTTGTTTTATCAATTAGCCACAATATTTTGTAGTTTGTCGTAGCCAAGCTTTCATTAGCTCAAAGAATGGAGCATCATCAGGTGCACTATAACCCCCTCCATTATATTAGGTAACCTACTGACTTCTGGTTGGAAAGCAAACCAGGCTACTGCACAGATTTCTGTTGTTCATAGACATTGTTAGCAGGTTTTCCCGCCTAAAATTTTGTAATAGGCTGGTTTGTTCTTGACTGTTTACCCCTTCCAAGTTACTGGAATGATGTTCACCCTTCGAGTCTTGGAATGAAGGTATCAAGTGGATCAATGTAGTTGTACTACAAATTAGGCAATTGAGAACAAGGATGCTCTGTAACATGCACACAATTAAGTTCACAACAGTATGAACAATTTCAGAATGGATTGTGAAGGGTACTAGAAATGTGTCCATTGTCTTAGAAGACACTTCCAAGTAAAAAACCCCATTGTGCAATATACCCTTAAATTTCCTTCTGCACCGAAGAAAAGAGGCTACATTGTGATGAGCACTCAGTGCACCAATTGAAATTTTTACATACTGGAAATCAGGCAATAAACACCCAACGCTCACACACATAATTACAAACACAAACATCATCACGTTGTCAATGAGATTATTTATAAGATTCAGAGACTGTTTGACCATGTGAATTGTTTGTGTAAACAACATACAACCCTTCCACAAAAAAATTGAATTGATAATTATACAAAGGGGGTTGGCAGTGCATAAATCCTACCCCTGCTCCTGGCTTCATGTTGTTGTCCATCTGATAAACTCGGAGGAAATCTCAATGCCAGAGCCCTGAAGGTATGATTTTGATCGCCAGATACACGAATAGATGAGCTGGAGGCAACCATGGCAAGAAGCACAGTGACAACACCAAACTGCAGCCTCACCACCATAGCAATCCTGCTAGTTGAGTAATTTCCCCTAGGCCCAGGTTAAGAACCACTTCAATGTGCCTTAGTACCATCCAGACACCAAAGGGCACATAAAATCGAGCTCAAATCAGTAGATTGATCGTCTGGGGCATGGTGTTTAAGGATTAGTGCCAGACATAGCAATTTTATTAGTGAGCTATAGTCGATTTTTGCCTGTTATGAAGAGTTCCTGGAACAGGTCATGGCAGCCAGCTGACTGTGGGAAACTTTTGGTACAGTACACCCCAAGTTGCACACTTCAAAAATCACAACTGTACATTTCCGAGGCAAATTCTGATATTTAACCACTTCGGCATGGGTATGCTACTGCTCTTGGTCAAGGTGCAACCCCTCAACCATCGGCAGAGAAGTCGCATAGACAGGGAAATCCTCCCAAGAATGTGGAGACAACAATTTCGCATCAAGATATTTGACACTACCAACTGACAAAAACATTTGGCAGGCGTTCACAGCAGAATAATATGTCACACTAAGAGAACGCAGGAAATACATCAGATAAAACACCGATCGATTCACTATGACTACGTTAATCACACAGGCGCTCAACAGATCACAACACCATCGACACCCAAGTGACACTGAAGTGTTCTTAAACCCAGCCACACAATGCATGGATTTCTGAGCTAAATGGATTGTTTCTCATTCCTCCTCACTGTCTGTTATTACCGCAATAAAACGGAACAAATATTGACAACATGCGAGCTGTGTGTCCGCCAGCCTCAAGTGTTACGCAACTTTAGGCACAGGGCCGGCCTGTTCTCCTCAGGTTTCTAAGAATTCCTGGGCAAAATGCTAACCAACTTTTCTCACAACCAACCCCACAGACCACCATCCATCAGCTGCGATGGTGGTCCTCCTTCGTAGCTGTAACCGAGCGGTTACAGCGAGCGCACTAATCTCCTGGGGACTGCAGATAGCTTACTAGTGAAATTTCAAGTTTCCCTCCACAACACGTGGAGGCTATGGGCGCGGGCTGTCTGTGCGCCCATAGCCCAACTGCCCAACCTTGGTTTCTGGGGCCATGTGTCGCTATTTTCAGGGGGTCTATGGGTTCCAACCTTCTGAATGGGGATATTTCTTTTCCAAGTAGAGGCGATGATGCTCTCTCACAGACACGTCGCAGCATGTCAGGGTAGGGATGACAAGAATGCCATCGCAGGCCCCGATAGTGGCACCACACATTTGGATGTGTTGTGAAATCGTTTACACGTCTACCATAGTCAGTAGCCCACTGAGTCTTCCTAGTTGCTAAGTACCTACTACGTTAAGCCGCATCATCCAAATGCCAATCACATCCTTGGTGTCCAAACCATATGAATCGATCGCCAGTCCTATTCATCCGAGAACTGGTGATGAGCACGGCCTTCTTCACATGAACCCAGAGGCCTGTTCATGGACGACATCATCATCATCACGAAGTAGAGACGATGATGTTCTCGCACACATCGCACCATTTCTCTTAGGGTAGAGATGACAGGAATGCCATCCCAGGCCTCAATGGTGGTACTACAAAGTTGTGTGTGTTGGAAATCGATGACAGAGTAAGGAATTTACACGTCTACCATAAGCAGTAGCCCACTGAGTCTCCCTAACTGCGAAGTACCTACTAAGTTAGGCCGCATCAGCCCACATTTGAATCAAACCCTTCGCGTCCATACCATATCAGCCAATCGCCAGCAACTTTCATACGACAATTGATGATGACCACGGCTCTCCTTCACGTGAACCCAGACGCTTTTCATGGAGGACATCATCATCAGCAGCAGCAGCACACTAAATTGAGCAGTTCCTCGACGCTTGCTGAATGCGAGATGAAACCCTTACGAAAAAAACACAAGATGACTTCGACTCTAAGGGGTGGATGTAATTATCACCTTGGTGCAATGGTCAATTTTCCTGATATCTACAGGGACCTGATATGTGCACGGAGAAAAACAACTTCCCAGGACTCATTCGGATACATCTGCAGAATAAATCTGTACATGAAGTTGGCGATGCAATATTCAATCATTCGGCCAGTATATTTGAAGGTCAAAAATGTGGAATCAATGTATAGGTATAAAATTTGTACAAGTGGTGCAGGGGGATTAGCCCCAGTCAACAGGAAAAAGCTGAGGATAACCACCCTCAGGAGGTGGGCGAAGAGATGGTGGCAGGTCCTTCATCAAATAATTCGAGAGAGCTGGTTCAGGCGCGCTGATTCCAGGTCCTGTCAAATTTCACATACACATGAGCAAGACGAACCTCCTGTTTGTTGTCACCGATAGCCATCCGACAGCAGCAGAAGCTAAATTAGAACGCAATATATGCAACTGTAGACGAGTTCCAACAAGAAGCCACTAACCAGGTACCACCAGAAGTGGATTGGTCACAGCAGCTCCATATGGGGCAGGAAACTGCCCCACTCCAGATACACTACCCGAACGGACCACAGACTGAACATGGACTGGAGGCGCAGGATGTTCGAACTTGCATTCAGAGCCATACTGGCACCGTCCCTGCCAAGTCAGAAATTTCACCTTCAGTAATTCTTATCTGTTGATGGAGTGTACAGATGGAAGAACTTTTCTACATCCACGGAGCGGTGTCTTGAATTAACAAACCCTACGCTGAAGAATGATGACGCTTACCGTTCGCAAGAAAAAACTGCACGGCTGTTTCTTGACATCCTCCTCATCTGCACATTTGCACCAGTTTCTTTCTTAGTAAGATACAGATATGAGCTATTGACTTACTCTCTATCCCTCCTCGGTTCCTCTCATATCCCAATAGCAATTGCACGATACATCGATCTAAGATTTTAGCATTCAACAGGTTGGCGTAGACACTTTGCCACAAAAGTTCACATCGATACGCTATCCTCGTCACAGGAAATAGCGCAATCTCTGGTCCTCTAGCACATTCGGTGTCGCATGATAACCCTAAGCTGCATCAAACTAGGAATCTAGCATTCAACACCTTAGCTTACACTCTTTGGCACAAAATTCACATCGATATGGAAATCCTCGTCCCCTGAAATAGCTCAATTTCTGGTCCTAAAGCACATTTGGTGTCGCGTGATAACTATAAGTTGCATAAAATTAGGTGCTTAGCAATCAACAGGTTAGCGTAAGAGTCTTTGCCACAAAAGTTCACATCGATATGAAATCCTCTACACTGGAAATAGCTCAATTTCTGGTCCTACAGCACATTCGGTATCCCGTGATAAGTAACCCTAAGTTGAACGAGACAACAACGAACACCTCTGTTTGATGTGAAATGGCATGTCCATACTACAAATCAAGAATGCACATGGCAAGCGGACGTTATGGCACCTCTAAAAGAATCGAACCATTGCTTCTTAGCGCGCAGGTGCGACACGCCCTGCAAGTGTCGCTCTCGCGACTTTTTGGTGTCGTAGAACTGCTTGTCGCAGTAGTCGCAGTGGTACTTCTGTGCAGGCATGAAGCCCGATTGTTCTCAATCCTGCTCAATTCTCCTCCCCGGCTTCAAATTTTCTCATCGATCTCGCTTGCACCCAATATGAATTATCCAGTCTTCCTTCCAAACACGACAGAAGATGCTCTCCACCACGAAATCTCTCCCTTTCATCTTCCCTTCTGCATCAATTTGATTCCGATGTCGGTCCACAAATCATGTATCGAAAGGCAGGCAAACACATCTAATGCATTACGTGATAGATATTGCATTTTGGGGAGCGTATTATGAGGAACACGGACAACTATGCTCTCGCAAAGTGTCCTTAATCCCCATAATGCACTTCTCCAAATGCATTACCAAACGTAAAGGCCTAAGGTTGGATTTTAGGGCAAGGCTTGGATTGGTTGAGAAACATAATGTCCTGTCCATAAACGTAATGCACTTCAAACATTTGGGGTGTATCACGCAAAGTAAGGCTATCTCATATTACAAAGGGAAATTTGGCGTGGGTCTTTTACATGAAGCTCGTAACATTACACCAAGTCGGCCTGAAGGTTTTGGCATCAAATTCTTGCTACCTAGGACGTCATGTAGGATGAGTGATGTTTAGGCCTAACCCTAGTATAAAGCCCTTGGGACATATTCGATAAAACCAAGCAATCTTATTGGTTGGATTTTTTAGGGGTTCCGGCCGGCCATCGATCCAGCCCAAGTATAAAGTGGGACTAAAGGGCCACTTTTATACATGACATGGGCCCAACCCGAGCACTAGCCCAATTATTTGGCAATAAGCCTTCAATTTGGCCCAACTTTATGAATTCTTTTGGGGCCCAACCTTGTCACATGTAAAGTGTTGAGGCCCAAATTTAGGTCCCGATGTTCTAGAGTGGAAAGTTTAGTGAAGAGAATTAACCTTTCATGGATCAACGGTAGAGATGTTTATTATCCAACGCAAGTCCAATCCGGCCCATGTTGAGAGTTCGGGCTAATGAAAACCTCATCCCAATTTTATCAAGTCGACCCAAAGCCCAGGGGTGCACCATTCATTAAAAACCAAGAACCACATGCGTTCACAACATACTCTAAAATACTCATGTATACAAGTTTTTTTGGGGGGTAATATCAAGCAATACACATACAATTTCAATGATATAAATACAAGTGACAATATGTAGACGTAAAAAAAATCACATTCATATATAGTCATTAATATAAGTATACAAATAGACTTATGAATAATAATGAACCCTTGTCATATGTATAATGTAAAACCTTAGCATTCATTAATAAAGTTGTTGAAGACTTTTTCATCCCCTAGATGCAACTCATAAGAATTTAAATCTACAATATATGTCATAGAAGCTAATGTAATTATTGTATATAAATCTACCATCAAATGATCATTTGGATTGTATTCCACTAATTGTTGGTTCCGTTTTGATACCAACATAAACTAATCTTCATGCTTGATCCTAGAACTTGCAACAATTATGATCCCTAAATGCTTGATCCAATTGTGTTGTACACATTCGAGGTTTACTAATGATACAAAAACGATTGAGAAAACCCACTTAGGAATCAACACCTTCGTAATTTCAATACCGCCCATGATCTAACAAAGGCATCAACCACAAAGAAGCTCTAGTCATGCCTCTTGCAACCCCAAGCAAGAAGTGGCCTCATTCTCAACTCAACCACCCCTTCCAAAACCCTAATATTGCCTCTTCCACACATACATGGATGAGATAAGGAAAACGAGAAAACTATTCATCCTATTTTCATCCAACATTAAATATCTATCCCATTAAAGTCTAGTGACCTTACCATACAAGTACAAATGTTACACATTTTCTAGAGGTCATACATACATGTACATACCTATGAGTTATAATTTGTGTAGCATATGTATATGTAATACAAAAAACTTCAAATTAATACCCCTTTTGTGTACTCACATACACTCATACGTGTTATGAAAGGTGCACCCCCGGAAGATTTGGCACCAAAATTTTGCCACCTAGGATGCCACATAAGATGATTAATGTTCAGGTCAATCCTAGTATAAAGCCCTTGGGCCCGATTTGATGAAACCAAACAATCCTATTGGGCCAAACTTGTAAAGTTTAGGTTGGCCCTCAACCCCAACCCCAAGTATAAAGTGGGCTTAATAAGGGCGCTTTAGATGGGGCTCAAGGGGGAGGATCCCACAAAATGGAGCAATCCTAATTGGACCAAATGCTTTTAGATGAGTGTCCAAGACTAAAAGAGAGGCAAAGTGAGGTGTCTCCTACATGGCACCGCTTTGGAGGGGAAACACTAATGATTTGAACCAAGAAATGAAGCTCATAGGAGAGCTCATGTTTTGAAGAATCATTTTGGAAGGTAGGGTCCAATGGAGGGTCTAGTTCAAGGATTCAATTTGCCTCAAATTGCTTCAAATTGGCTCCTATGTTAATGGACCTTGGACTCCCATCTAAAGCGCCTCTACAGGTGGCTTTACACTAGAATCCAAGATTGAAGGAACTCCCAAAGCGAGTGATCTTAGTGATTGGAGCATAAATCTGGACCCAAGGAGTTTACACTGCGGTTTGGATCCAAGGTATGAAAAAATGAAGTGGTGCCAATGTGGCATCGCATTCCCACCAAATCTTGCTGGTCTTACCTCAAGAAAAATATTTATCCAGGTTTGAGAAATGGATCTTCAAGCTTGGGTCCAATCTTGAGTTCAAAAGTAGAGTCCATCTAAGGGGTGTGTGGAACCCCAAGTTTCTTGGACCCATACCCTAATGTAAAGCCACCCTCGGTAGTGTAAGCAACATCAACATGTTATATTTCTATTGATGTTGAGGGATCCCAAGTACCACTCCGGAAATAAGTGACAATTGAAGCCCTACCAATCTTGCCCATGAAATTGCTTCTCAAAAGAGGGTGTGTTTTAAGTGTCCAAGTGAACAAGCAAGTAATTAGATTCAGTTTGAACATTAATCAGGCGAGGAATCGAATTGCAAGTGGATTGTTCCTGCATTACTTGAGAATGTTTCTCTCACCAAAGGGAGCACACAAGATGGTGTTAGAAAAGCTATGCTCATTTCCAACGAAAGGTAAGCGGCCTTTAAAGTGAGACCTCTATAAACTTTGTGTAGTTTGGGAGACTTATTACCAAGAGAGAAATTTATGAAAAAATCAGGGTAGATCTGCAAGTATGTGCTAAACTAACAAAACAAAACAAAAAGAAGGTGAATGTCAAAATGGAACTTAAACCACCACATACGGGGTCCACTAATGTTGGATTGTAAGGTAGGAATAACCACAATATCAATCTTGTAATACGCAAGAGTCTTGTTTTGAATGAGGGTACAGTTTACTTTTTGTTGACCACTTCTTACACCATCTTGTTGAGCTATTAGATCTTCGATTAGCCACAATGATCGGGGAGATTTTTGGGCATAATCAGTTGAGATCCTAGTGTTTGCAAGTCCAACCGGTTACATGTTGACGTACTTCAGTTTTCCTTTATTAGATTGGAGTATATTTTATAAATCCCTCTAAAACGATTGATAATTTTCCTGGAGTCTTGAACTTCAACCGGTTATTTCTCAAACTCAACCGGTTCATTTGTAACTAACTGCCGGTTCTCCCCGATCATACATTAGCCATTGTGATTGGTCAAAGTTGGTGCTCTTTTTACACCCTTTTTCCACCCTTCTTAGACATCCACTGTGATTTGGCAAAAGTAGATGTTATTTTTTACTTAATGCCTCATATTGTATCTACCAAACAATGCAACTTAGAAACGAGCATGAACAAGACCAACATGAAGAGGATCACGAGGATGAAAAAACAAGAGCTACTGAGGACCACGACAAGCACCAGAGGAAGACAATGAAGGAGCGGCCGTGAAGGAGACAAAGTTCCCCTAGAGGGAATGTTGGGGATCGTAAAGAGCCAAGGGAATGTTGAAGGGAACATTGGGGAACGCCTAGAAGACCCCAATAAACTCATGATCGTGGGGAAATGCTTGGGGCACCAACAACTACAAGGCAAGACCCTGACTTCAAATATTCTACAAAGACCCCGGTCTTAAGCACTATTTGAAGACCCCTAGACTTTACAAAGTAGTTAGTAGAAACTTTTTAAACCGACACATGTTCATGGAAATTAAATATTAAGAATATTTAGATTTCAATATTTAAATAATAAATACATTGATGCTTAAAATAACAGAATGGTCATGTTACCCTATATTTAGATTTGAAAGGAATCAAGGAATAGTTTTATTATATTCATATTTTGCATACTATATAAAGGGGAACTTAGAGGCCTTATTGCACTTCATTTGGCTCCGAATCATTCTACATGAAGTGTCAAAACAAGATCTCTTTAAAGCGGAAACCTTTTAGACTTGAGGCAATGAGAGACTCAAGGCAATTGAGAAGCACGTTGGAATTTAAAACACTTTGAGTCATAAGACACTTTGAAACTTAAGAAAAATGAAGATTCAAAGCAAATGTGAAACTTGAGGTAACTTGAGAACTTCAGAAATAAAGCAAAAAGAGAATATGAATTATTACCTCGGTGGTGTACTTGAGAGGAGAAATCATTCGGAAGAGGTACTTGAAACATTAAAAGAAAATTGATCAATCGCATCAATTAAAAATGATTCTAACAAGGAATTGATCACCCGGATCGATCAATGGGTCCATTCACGATTGGGGTACTATTTTTGGGACAAAGGAACCAAGAACTATGTCGCATTGGATCTCGATGTTTATTATGATTTATTATTATTTAATCAATAAAATTGAAATAAATAAGTAGATATGTCATAGGATTTAACAAAAAAATAAAAAATAAAAAATAACCAATAATAGACAAACCCTTTATGAAATGAGCATATAGGTCATAGGACTTGTTTGGGCCACATCAATAACAATTTCATTATTGAAATGTGCATCGGAGGTGCATTATTTCATATTTTTCATCCTAATACCTTGTGTAAGTGACATGTGTCCATGCATATATTTGATTATGTCCAATTCTATTTCTAAACAATCTTTTTTTCATGTAGCCATGATAATGTGTAATGTGGCCCATGTTTGGTTTCATACGCAAAGCTATATAATTGATATGCAATACATCTATAGTTCTATTGGTGCATAATTGAATGATAAGTGTGAGGAAGAAAATTGGGATCATTTTAATTTTGTTGGCCTTTTCATTCCTTAATCCTAAGGTCAATAGTTATGATAACAACCATAAATAATAATTAAGGAATCAAAATGATATCTCAGATAATCCTAATCCTTGTAAATTAACTTTGTCGTTGTATTGGTTATGGAATATTAAATGTAGGTATGATCCAAAAAAATATGCTCCACAATACAAATCTAAGCACACCAACTATGTAAAGTTATCTACTTTAGTCCGTTTTTGTTAGACACTCATTCTTGGCACCCCAATCGTGAATGGCCCCCAACTAGGAAAGGAAGTCGTGAAGGAAAATCCCATGAGGAATTGATCAATTAAAAAAAAACTCCATGAAGAGTTGGTCAACTGGGGCAACTAAACTAAAAGAAGAGTCTTGAGCCAAATAAATAACTCATAATTCGTGATCTAAAGCTTAGATGTCCAAAATCGATTGGAATTACTTGAGGTAATTCATGATTTACTTGAGGAATTGCCTCATGAATTTCTCATCGTAATCGCCTCATGAATGACAACATCCCAATCAAGTGGAATTAGCTATCGATGAATAAAAAAAAACATGCCCTCAACCATGAAACGGTAAGCTTTTGAAGAGAATTTAGCAAAGTTATGACTAAAAGAATATGGGATTAAAATTAAAAGTAGTTCGACCCTTGAACTAATTCATGCAAGTTGTGAAATCTATGTAACACTCGTCCTTGAATATTGTGTAAGATTTTGAGGTCTGGAGAAATACGAACCTCTTTTACTTTGAACACACTTAATCTTGACATTAGGATGTTAGGGGAACATAACCTTGTGCATCTTGAGCACTTCAATCCATAAGAATTTCAAGGAAGTTTCTAAAGGTTCTTTGTATGAATGTATTATATGTTGCATGATGATCCGTCCCAAACATAGTACATTTTGACTCAACAAGATAAGCACGAACCGATTCTAAGTTGCTGTAGTTCCCCAGTTTCTGATGGCAGACACTAAAGTATACCCATCGAACTTATAGGGGAGCCAGATTCGGGCAGGGGCAGCCGTCCGCCCAAATTTTTTAAATATTATGGATCCGACCGAAAACTGCTGCCCGCCCGCCCGACTTCAAAAAAATCATTGCCCTTGCATTCTTGAAGACCACTTATCCACAAATCCCATATTGAGTGCATTTCACCTTCAAGGTCCAAAATCCAATATATATGTTCACTTCCATTGAGTAAATAAGCGATTGACTCGGATTTCATTTTCAAAATGAAATTGCCAATAAAGCATGTAAATAACTAGGAAGTCAAAAATATTATAAAACCCTCATTAGCACCGAGGTTATGATTTTTGTGACTTGCCATTGCAAGGGTCTTTGTCATTCTAAAATGGAATTAAAATTAGTGGTTTTATTTTTAGTATGTTCGGTATTATAATCTCTTAGTTAATACCTTCTACTTTCACAAAGTTTCCATACACATTTAAACTAATTAAGTGTGATTCAATGTAATTAAGTCTAGTTAATTCTAGCATAACACATTTGCAGATATGGATTGAACGCATAACACATTTTTCAAAATGTGGATCTAGTGCATGACACATTCCCAGACCTAGATCCAAATTTACAAGCGTGTCATGCACCAGATCCATATTTATAAATATGTCATGCATCATATTCATATTTACAAATGTGTCATGCACAAGATCCAAATTTACAAATATGTCATGCATCATATTCATATTTACAAATGTGTCATGCGTCATATTCAAATGTGTCATGCACTAGATCCAGATTTGTGAATGTGTCATGCATCATATTCAAATTTACACTACATCTAGGTCTGCGAATGTGTCATGCACTAGATCCACATTTTGAAAAATGTGTTATGCGCTCAATCCATATCTGCAAATGTGTTATGCTAGAATTAACTAGAATTCGTAATCGCCTCATGAATGACAACATCCCAATCAAGTGGAATTAGCTATCGATGAATAAAAAAAACATGCCCTCAACCATGAAACGGTAAGCTTTTGAAGAGAATTTAACAAAGTTGTGACTAAAAGAATATGGGATTAAAATTAAAAGTAGTTCGACCCTTGAACTAATTCATGCAAGTTGTGAAATCTATGTAACACTCATCCTTGAATATTGTGTAAGATTTTGAGGTCTGGAGAAATACGAACCTCTTTTACTTTGAACACACTTAATCTTGACATTAGGATGTTAGGGGAACATAACCTTGTGCATCTTGAGCACTTCAATCCATAAGAATTTCAAGGAAGTTTCTAAAGGTTCTTTGTATGAATGTATTATATGTTGCATGATGATCCGTCCAAAACATAGTACATTCTGACTCAACAAGATAAGCACGAACCGATTCTAAGTTGCTGTAGTTCCCCAGTCTCTGATCACCTTTTCCGGGACTCAATAATTCCCCCACGCACCTCATATTTAGGAGTCAACCAGATTTGGGCATAATCGGTAAGATTCTAGTTTGTCCAAGTCCAACTGGTCACATGTTCATATGTATCTTTGGGGTTTCTTCATTTCTTTGAGGCACATGTCGGAGATTCCACTAAAATGATGGGTAATCTTCCTGTAGTCTTGAACTTCAACCGGTGATTTCTCAAACTCGACCGGTTCTTCTGTGAGTAGCATCGCAGTCACACGTGGTTTGGATAGGTCCCCATCCTCCGCCCATTGCCAGTTATAATCTGCTAACCATTCCGGCTTGTGGGTATATTTGTCGAACCAGTAAGCACATGACTTATCCCAGTTAATCTCCATCCCTGATGCTTCGCTAAATACCTTCAAGATCCGGACTAGTTCATCTATGTAGCGTTTATCTCCTCTAACCATAAATGAGGAGTCATCAGCATACTGCGAGATGCTTTGTTGTCTTTTCCCTCCTGGGAGAGACACTCCTCTTAACCTTCCCTCTTTTACTGCTTTTTTAATTACATGTGTGAGTACTTCCCCTACTATGAGAAAGAGGTAGGGTGCTAGTGGGCAACCTTGCCTAACCCCTCGTTCAATCCTAAAGTTGTCCCCCTGATTTCCATTAAGGTTCACCGTCGCTGAGGCATTCGTAAACAATAGTTTAACCCATCCAATAAATTTCTCACTGATGTTCATTTCCTTCATAGCATGGAAAAGAAACTGCCATGACACCTTGTCATATGCCTTGGAGAAATCCAACTTGAGAAAGACCGTGGGCTGCTTCGATGCTCTAGCCCAGTGCAGTGTTTCCTGAGTTAACACTATATTATCTAATATGAATCTCAACGGTAGGAAAGCCGTCTGCTCCGGGCTAATGATATCTCTGAGTATAGGTTGCAATCTTAATTGAAGGGTTTTGGCGAAAATCTTATATACTGAAGTGAGTAACGTGATGGGCCTCCAGTAATTAAGGTCTTTTGCATCTCATTCCTTAGGAATGAGGCTAATAAGCCCCTTCCCCTTGGCCATGGACATTACCGCACTAGACAATTCCCTATCCGTAAAATCTTTAGCTAAGGACTCATTCATGTCATGTGTGAATGTTGCCGGAAGACCCTCCATGACCTCGTTGAGTGCGGCTTCCGAGATATCCTTGTGCTTGTACAACTCCTTATAAAAATCGTAGCAAATCCTTTCTAGGTCCTCTTTCCTTGTAAAGCTTCGCCCATGTTTGTCCTTTAACTCTGTGATATGTGCTTGTGCACTCTTTTGCCTAACTGATTTAAAAAATTCAGCGGAACATTTGTCCCCAACCTGTTGCCACTTTACCCTTGCTCTTACTGCTGCACCCCTGGCCTTTCTATTGTCGATTTCTCCTAGTGTATGTCTAAGCCTCTCTACCTCTCTTTGCTTAGCATGGTTATTTATGTCATCATGTAGAGCCGCTATAGCAACTTCCAAGTAGGCCTTTGTGTCTACTTCTAACTTTCTATTCTCTCTAGCTTTGAGTTTACTTATTTGCTTATAGAGTCTAGAGATGTTCCTCAACTTGTAGAAGAATGATGCATCCTTTGGTAGTGCTTCCCATCTCTCTCTAAGTTTCTCAGTAATTTCTCCCTTAAGATAGAACACATTCCATTTAAAGGCCGACTTTCTTACCTCTTCACTTCCGATACATAATTCTATTTGAACTGGGGAATGATCCGATCCTACTGAGTGACCATGGATAAAGTAATTCCCATGATGTATGCTCATCCTACTTTGTCTTGGAGTGTAAAACCTATCCAATCTTGCTAATCTTCTTGCTTTCCCCTTTTGACCGTTGTCCCATGAAAACCTTGGACCACCTTGGTGTACAAACATATCGTTAACTTGGAAAGCGTTTAATAACTCATTCCATGTAAACTTTTCCAAATTGCTTATGGCCTTACCGCAATCATTAGACTTGTTTTCTGGATTTTCTGTCATATTAAAATCCCCTCCTAGTATCCATTCACAATCTTTTGGCAATGCATCAACCATTATGTGCCATAAATGCCGTCTTTCAGTGGGAATATTGGGCGCATAAATGCATACAATTCCAATATTCCCCCCTTCTATTCCTTCTAGTTTTATCCAAACTACCCTATTATCATATAGTGAACCATGATCCTTGACAAGCCTTGCATATTTTCTAGCAAGCAAAATACCTACTCCGCCCTTTCCTGCTGCGTTGGGGTTGAGCCAGCTCTTTTCTCCCGGGGCTGCTTCTAGGATCCAGCTTGCATAGCCAGGCATGAGTCTTGTTCCGAGATATTCTAATGCCTTTCCCCTGAGTTTGTGTTATTGAATCATAACTACATCCGCCTTGGGAGTTACTGTGGTAAGAAAGCTTCTTTCCTTTGCGATACTTTCCGGGTCATTAAGCCCCCTTATGTTGTGTGTAATGATATTCCACTTCATAAGAAAGTTTTGGGTATTACTATCCTTATCCTCCTAAGGGAGATTTATTGCGGGTTTCCCATATCCTGCCTTGCCTAGGGGTGAGAACATGCTTCCCTAGAGCTATAAGGTTACTTGCACTATTGCGTATAGGAGTGCTAACCCCTTGCCTTACTTGGCCATGCTCATAATCATTATATCTATGCCCATTTCCTACATCTTGGGACGTTGTGGGGCTATCTAGCCCTATGCTTGCTAATATGTCATTGTAGAGGGACCTATTATTTGGGGGAAATTGGGTTTCACGTATAACCTCTGTTACCATCTCTGTGTGTTTGGTTGTGAACTCCAAGTTTAAGACTGAGTCTTCAATGTTGGCCATCTCCATGTCATGTGAGGGGTCTGCCTGCTTACCTCTCTGTAATGCATTATTGCTATCCTTGCCCTGGATGTGCTTGGTTGGTACAGGTTGACCGGTTAGCTCGCTCCTACTGTCCCCCATGACCGTTCCCCTGTCATTGGGGTCAATCCTTTCCAGGGATCTTTCCTTTTCGCAGCTTGGGTCGCCTATAGGGCCACCTGTCGGGACTCTAACGTGCACCATGCTTCCTGGGCCATTCAAACAGCCTACAATCATGCTAAGGTATAGGCTTGCGAGATTTAACCCACAAAGAGGAAGGAGTTGGGGAGTGGACCTTGAATGGTTCACTAGCAAACAACATCAAGGGTTCTCCGGGTCTAAAGTATGGGGTCACATAAGTAAGGCATGGAAATGCATGGCAAAAAGTATTTACCAACTCCCGCCACGCACAAGGATGGAACTTCTTCACTCCAACGTGTGGTGGTCGGATGGGGTAGAATTACTCAAAAAGGGCTTCACGTACACCAAGGGCTTGGAGTTCTACCGCAAAGGCATTCGGAGCGTGGACGATGTGTGGGACAACGATAAAAAAGAATTCCTTACGTGGGCCGAAGCACAAGAGAAATTCCAACTCAAACCAACCGAGGAGCGTGATTGGGAGGGAATTACGAGTAAACTATCGGAGGAGTGGAGAGGGAAGCTTGAAGAGGATTCGGACGATACCCACCCCGAATGTGGCTTGGACTATATGAGATAGGCAAGGAGGACCCCACGCTAGTAGTAAGATGCGAGTCGGAGTTTACTCCCCCTTGCTTCCAACTCTATACCTTGACCTTTCCCATTCCGTCCAAATGTTATACCGTTGGCACCTACTCTAGATGTCTTAGAGAGTGGGAACATCCGGAAGGAGAGGTTGAAGGTCACTTCCATGAGGTTAAAATCATTTACACCAATAGAGGCGCTAAGAAGGAAGAAGAAGAAGTGAAGGAAGAGGTTATTTTCTTCTATGGGAAAGTGGCCACTCTTTCTTGGGACCCGGATAGGTGGAGGTGGGGTGATGGGGGCCGGTTTCTTGATTACACCACAAAGAAAGGAAGAGACATTCTTACAAGTAGAAGGCAAGGCTCCTCACGGGCGGCAGAAAAGTGGCAAGGTTATCTACCGGGTAATTATAGATTCCCATGGTCTCAAGTGTGGGACCCGAACCGTTCCGGCAAGGAAGCGGCCTTCATTTGGTCGATTTGGCATAAGGCGGTAGCGGTCAATGAGTGGAGGGCGCGGATTGCCCCGGCATCCATTTCAAAACAATGCATTTTTTGCCTTCCCAATACTAGTGAATCGGTTAAACACAAGTTTTGGGATTGCATTCAAGCTAGGAGAGCGTGGAGATGGGCCACCTACATTATGCAAGAACTTTGTGGAGTGAGATCGGGCAACTATGATTGTTTTAATTGGAAACAAGCCCTCTTTGGGGAAAGACTTCCCAAGAAGTATGGGCCCAAAATTAAAATTTGGCACCTTCTTAGAGGCATCACGCTTTGGGCCATTTGGATTGAACGGAATGATAGGGTCTTCAACCACGAACAATGGCATGAAACACGACTCAAACATCATGTTTGGGACGAACTTATCCTCTACGCCAAGACGGCTTGGGAACGGGTGCTCAAGAATATCAAGATTAGTGCTTTCTCGGCTTTGGCGTTGCTCCAAGGGTTTGACAAGACTTGGGGGGCTAGAAATGTCCTTTGTAGAAGAAACAACCTCCACATTGAGTGGAATTGGAAGAAAAGTAGGTTTTTTAGGTAGGGGGAAGAGGGCCTTTCCGTGTGTTGCGGTGGCCTTCTTTGGTGACTTTCAAGTGGCTTGGGGATTGTCCTTGGCCGGTGGGGTGGGGGTGGTCCTTGGTTGGGTGGGTTAGGAACTTAGGGGGTTGTCCTTGGTGGTTCATTTTGTGGGTCGTTGTCTCGGTCGTGGCGGTGTTCTCACGCCCTAGGGGCCCGCTCCCCCTCGGTGTGGGCGTGGGGGCTCTTTTTCTTTTGGTTTTATTCATTTTGGCGTTGGCGGTTGGCCTTCTGTCTCAAATTATCAAACTCGACCGGTTCTTCTGTGAGTAGCATCGCAGTCGGTTCGTCGGTTCCCCCCGGACACTGTTGCAGAGTGCATAATTTAGACCAAGGCACATTAAACTGTCATATGTTGCATGATGATCCGTCCCAAACATAGTACATTCTGACTCAACAAGATAAGCACGAACCGATTCTAAGTTGCTGTAGTTCCCCAGTCTCTGATCACCTTTTCCGGGACTCAATAATTCCCCCACGCACCTCATATTTAGGAGTCAACCAGATTTGGGCATAATCGGTAAGATTCTAGTCTGTCCAAGTCCAACTGGTCACATGTTCATATATATCTTTGGGGTTTCTTCATTTCTTTGAGGCACATGTCGGAGATTCCACTAAAATGATGGGTAATCTTCCTGTAGTCTTGAACTTCAACCGGTAATTTCTCAAACTCGACCGGTTCTTCTGTGAGTAGCATCGCAGTCGGTTCGTCGGTTCCCCCCGGACACTGTTGCAGAGTGCATAATTTAGACCAAGGCACATTAAACTGTCATATGTTGCATGATGATCCGTCCCAAACATAGTACATTCTGACTCATCACAAGATAAGCACGAACCGAATGTAAGTTGCTGTAGTTCCCCAGTCTCCGATCACCTTTTCCGGGAGTCAATGATTCCCCCACGCACCTCGCAGAGCCGCAGCTGAGAGGTGCCGATGGTGTGGTGTTATGATCTGCACCTTTTCTTCTGTTCTGCACTCTCGTGGGTTGTTTTCGGAAGCTTTTCTTTTGGTTCACATCGGCTGTTGGAGCCTGCACTCAAGAGGAACTTCCGAGCGTGATATGGACTGTGCCTGCACTCATCATCCCTCCACACTAAAATCCCAAACTTCCACAATTGGTTTTTCACTTTTTGAGTGTAGAGAGAATGAAGAAGTGTGTTTTGGTTCTTGTGACTAACCCTAGGTTACCCGAGCAATCGCCTTATGGCAAGAAATTTTAAGATTTTGCGGGTGCGGACGTGCAGCAGTGGGGCTACCCACCACAATTACTATCCGGCTGAAGATCGAGTGTTTCATCTTCAACATTTAGAGCTGTATACAACTGCACCACATTTAGACAGTCCCAAGCCTTCGGTATGTGATATCGGTTTCTATATATCTGTCCGCAGTTAATTGCTCAAAATAAAGTGTTGTTTAGTGCAAGTAGTGGGCTTTCCCAAGGTAGCAATTCTATAAAGAGCCTTGAAGAATTTTGAGGAGTTACGAACTCCAAGTAATGATTGCACGGTACACTTGGGCTTTGAATTGCATCAATCGAATAGAATAAGAATTGGTTGGTTATCTTAGTCCACCTTTACACTAGAGCTTGAGTTGAGATCTTGTACGTTTCTAAGGTTTTGATACTCGCAGCTTCCATCCCAAGCTCAAAGTAAAGAGAGATTGACTATTCCTCAAGCTCTCCAAGGGTTGAGCAAGTGCAAAGTTGCCATGTTCAAACTGAGATTTCAAAGCGGGAATGGTAACTAAGCATTCTTTGTACTGTAGCTTGAGTTGACAGCTTGAACTTGCAAATCTTGGGAGTTTGATACTTCCGATTTGACAAAATTTCGGCCAAAGCTCAAACTATTCATACTTGACCTGGTAAGAGCAAATCTAAAGTGACAACGCTCAAAGTGAAATATCGAAGGAAGAACGGTAGTAAGATTGTTGTGGTCCAAAGAGTCATAGATTAGATGGGTTAAGTGATCCGAACACAAGTTGTCCTCCACCATGTAACTATGAAGAATTGACTTTGCAAATTGAATTGCATAGTGTATTGTGACACTGCATACAATTGCCTTTAGTAGAAAATATGAGAACATATTTCTTAGCAATATGGTGCTATTTCGTGAATGTAATGTCATTTCTTGGATGCCATGTTATTTCTTAGAATGGTGGGGATTAGGTGACGTTAGAACGCAGATAGTCGTTTCAAGTTTCAGAGTCAGAGTTGAATGCATAAGTTATAGAAGGTAAATCTAGTGACAATTTTCCTAATTCCATCATGTTTGCTTGGACTTTGTCATCATGTTTATGCTCGTCATGCTCGTTTGTATTGCGTCCCCGTTGGATTGGGCGTTGCAACGAACGGGGAGAACCAACAACTACTTACAGATGAACTGATTGAGTTTGAGGAATAACCAGTTGAAGCTCAACACTTCAGGAAAATTACCAATCATTTTAGAGGAATCTATTGAATATACCTCAAATTAATAAAGAAAAACCGAAAAATCACAACATATAACCAATTGAACTTAGAAACAATAGGATTTTGACCGATTATGTTCAAAATCCTCCCCGGACACTGGGGCGTTGGGTTGCCAACCTAGCGCTTCTGGACACACTGTTGGGGTCCACAAGGCTAACAACCCCCCAACTTTGGCTCTGGGAGTGCTAAGATGCTCCGGAAACTTTCTTTGTTTGCATTGTGAACTAATGATCACTAAGTTAGGAGATTCCCCCCCCCCCTTCATTAATTTACTTACTCATCAGTGGTTCCCCAATTTAAGTGACTCACCAATTTGACAAAGGCACACCAGTAAACATAAAAAGAAGAGGGAGATCAGTATGACCCACCCACCTCAAGGTGGGCTGGGGCGAAACAATCCATACATTGGTTCCTAGGAGGTAAGGGTTCAGGCATCCAACAAGGAATGAGTGTATGGGTTAGTTCGCCAAAATCCCTCAAGATGGGAGTCCAATGACAACACTATTACCCTTTAGTGCCTAGTCTCGTAATTGTTAAGCACACTCACTTAGATGATGATAACTCTTAGGTTGAGCCTCATCCGTAGACTAACTTATTCCCTTTCTTTCGTCTCTTTACTTTCTCGTGGTAAGAGGCTCCCTCCCATTCTCGTTGTGCAAGAGCTTGGCCGCCCTTCCAACTTACAGTGAATGAATCTTGTTTACAGCCTAATATAGAGTGCGTGGGTGCTAGAGTTGTGTTGGGTTGTTTGTACCAACTCAACACTATGTCGTGGTGAGCTATTGATTTGTAGTATGAGCCATGCATCTCTGTAGACTTGTGTGTGCATTTGGTATTTAACATCTCATCTTAACATTATGGTATGTTGTCATATTTTTCTTTTAATGCCTATTACTAGGATTCAAGGAAGGATTACTTGTGTTTCTAGAAGAATAGACCATGGCTATGTTTGCAATGGAATTGTTCATTGGAACCTATCAAAGGGAAATGGCCGCTTGGGAGACGCTTGAAAAATCCTTAACATGTTGCAAAATTGTTCAAAATATGGACTTGTGTCATTGGAGCATTGGGAGGTAGAATAGTATTGAGTTAAATGTTTTGTTTTATTCAATGATTGGCTTCATCTTTGTTGGGCACACGGAGTTTGGATTATGAGGTCAATCCAGTAGTGGACATGTTTTAGTGGTGTTGTAGACGTCGGGGAGGTATCAAACTTTCTCCAATGAGTGCATCAATACACTACATCAAGATAGATAACTGTGAATACTTCAAGTGGAAAATTGTTCAAACCTTCCTAGAAAAGTGGTTCTTGTGGGTATGATCAAGTCTATATTAAGATTTAAGTTTATTGATGTGTTGTTTTGAGGGTGGTCTTATTGTGTAGTGTATTACTTGGTTCAAGTTTTTGAGACCGTGGCATGTATAGAGCCAAGAATTTGTGGTAGCCTTGTAAGTTGAAGTTGAATCTTTAGAACCCCATATACCACATTTTTTGGGGGGAACAAATTACAATCGGAGTCGGTATTAGAGATCCCGAAATAGTCTCGTGGGATGAGTCAACTATAAATTTATACATGGCTTAGCAAATTACTTAATGTCCATTGGACCCCTTAACATGGCTACCACTAATCGTAAGCCATACTTGGGGGGTTTCTCTTTTGGACATAGCACAATGTTCACTTTGGTGTAGCCCCTTCATTAGATTACCATGTGTGTTCGACTATGTTGTTACAGTAATGAGTTTTGCTACCTAGTACCTAGAGTCTCATTTTATGCATTTTTTGCACTACTTTGTCTTAGTCAAAGGCATAGAATTGTTTTTTGTTGTATTCGACCTAGAGTGACCTTCTGTGCATGTATTGCTTTCATTGTATGGGTGTATGAGGACTTGCTACTATTTATTTCTCTAGGTTATTAAATGTTATGAAGAGTCATTACGAGACCAACATGAAATTCTTGATTTGATGTTCTGAAGGTGATCTCCATATGGATTCACTTTTTGTCTGTGTAATACATCTGTAGAATATGGGATATAGGGAGCATTCCTTCTTGATGCATAGTGGTTGACCTAAAGTAGTATGCGTGATGATTAATTTGTCCTCATTAGATAATGAAATAGTTGTCGCGATGGATTTGTGAAGAGAGGTTTGCTTTGTTGAGCTTAGTTGTATGAAACAGAGTAGCAGTTACAACATTGCACTTCTAGGTGGTTTTACCTTAGATTCAATGATGACCATGTGCAGGTGTTTGTAAATATCAAAACTCAAAAGTCATATGCGAATGAATTCATAGGAGGCAAATCAACAACATCTTGCAGCCAACTTGTTTAGGTGTCAGGGATTTAACCTACAAAACTTTGCAACTATTGCTAAGCTTGAACATGCATTATGCTCACTTCATAACAAGCGTTGAGCATTTTCCATGGTGAACATAAGACTTCAAAGTCCAAGAGCACCAAGGGAGGCTATTCACTTCAAACAATTCTCCAAGATTTTTCATTTTATCAGGTTAAAATTTTGCCACATCTCTCAATTGCTTGATTCTAGTTCTCTGCGAGTGTAGTCAACAAATTCTTGCTATCTCATGTACAACATATGCTAGATGATTGAGTTCAAGGCAAACATTTAAAAATGTTCATTGAGCTTGCATCTATATAAATGTTAACTAGTTATAATTATGAAATGAGATTTAAGAATAATAATATTCAAAATATGTATTTACATAACTTGGGTATTTCTATAGACTACTGTACTTGTATGCAAGCTATGGGAGGAAGAAATCCAATAAAAATAAAAATTCTCCACACCTAAAATAATATCAAAAGAACCTTGAGACTAGAGTATGGCCTCTTAATCCCTTAGGGGTTCCTATAATCATGTCAATCTTTCTTTCTATTAGGCAATGGAAACATCTTTTTATATCATTGCCATGTGAGCACTTCAATGTCACCATATTTGATTTGAGGTTGCTAGCACATTTTTCTAGAAAGTATATTGAGAAGCTTTATATATTGGAAAATCATCTTTAAAAACTGATCATAACCCTTGATTTTGCAACTCATTATGAGTGTGCTTGCATGTGTATACTACTCGTTCTTCACAAAGAGTATTTTTGACAACAATGATTTAATGGAAACGACAACGGAACAAAAAACACCGGTGTTGAAAATGACAAACTTTCTACGGGTACCAATGGAGATCGCAAATTTTCCCAAATTATCATTGTCAAAGGAAGTTTTGAATAGACGGCAATGTGAAAATTTGTTGGACAATTTACACAAGGGTGTGCAAGCAATTGAAACGATCACCAATAATTCACATGGGAAAGTCTTTCGTCGAGTGGAGGAAGACATGCTCCTCCTTGTGAACAAGGCAAAATGTGTGATAGAAGAATGTTGCAAGGATGATTGGTGTCGGGTTGTGGTGAAGCAAATGAATAACAAAGAGACCTTCAGAGAGCTTCTGGAGGACTTTGAATGTTCTTTCCACACAATGTGCAACATACTTCGCCATGATTTTCCTAGTCGAGAAGTTGAAATTTTGAAGATTGAAAGCTCTACGACATTTTTTCCAACATGCATCGATGAAGTTGCAGAGGACCATAATTCAATGTATGAAAGGTTTTCAAAGCATTTGGAAATGTGCAAAAGTGCAAGTTGCAGAGATTGCATGCTTGTACGGTATCTAATGGGACGAGTAAAGGGCCTTGCAAGGGCCGAAGGTGGTGAATTGGATAGCATTATCTTTCCTCATGACTATCCTCACCCCGGATATGGAAGGCCACGTGTTCCCTTGGGTGGAGGTGCATTCGGAAGCGTATATTCCACAAAATGGTTAGGAATGGAGACTGTCACAAAGGTGATCAAAGTCAATGGCCTAGAGCATGAAACACTCGTTTGGAAAGAGGCGGGTATATTGGGAGGATTGAATCATCCGAATATCATCAAATTGTTTTGTTGTGGCTTTATGAGGGACACCAATCAAGGCAAAGAAAATGAAGAGTTTGAAATCGTCACTGAACGAGGAACTATGGACTTGTCACAGTTCTTACATCAACAAACTTCGTTCAATGAAGAAAATGCAATTGAGATTATGTTGCAAATTGCAAGTGGAATGTGCTACCTTCACGATATGAAAGTCGCCCATTGTGACTTGAAGCCTGATAATGTTGTCTTAGCTTCAAAAGATTTAGCTAGTGTGGAACATGTGCATGTGAAGCTAGTTGATTTTGGTATTTCCAAAATTGAAGTGACAAACTCTTCAAAACCTGAGGTATATGGAACTTGTGGGTATATGGCACCTGAGGTTTTTGAAAGAAGGTCAAAGGTAGATGCATTCAAATCAGACGTGTTTAGTTTCGGCATGATGTGCTCCGAGATCATTTTAAGAAAGAGGAATTTTGATGGTGTTCTTCAACGTGACTACAATAACTCCATCTTGAAAGGTGAGAGACCCAAACTTCCTCAAGCTTGTTCAGAAGGATTGAAATCATTGATACAACAATGTTGGTCCACGGAACCTTCAAAAAGGCCGGTATTTCTTGATATTCTTAAGACTTTGAGAAAATTAAAGAATGATGCAATCTTCAAGACTATCCATGATGTTGCAGCCCCCGAGCATTTCAATGAGCCCATATGTCTTCTAAGTTTTATCCCACATCCAAGGGAATGGTGGAGAAGGCTCAAATATGAATTTTTTGAACGTGTTTTGTGGGTCATTTTATTCTTGTGGCGTATGTATATCACCTTCAGCCAATGCTTATCACAATTTACATCGAAAGCTTTGAAGCTTGGTAGTAACACCTCATTATCAAGAATTGAAGAGGAAACAGAATCCATATTGTCGAATCAAACACTACATGAGGTGAATTTTGCTTTGTCAATGCTTATTTGCAAAGCAAGTTGGATGTATCTTAATCAATGGTAATATTGAAAACTTGATAGTGCACAATAATATAAGACCTCATGTGTTTTATGAGTTTTGTTCAATAACATTGAATTAACTTGGTATATTGACATTCTTGTAGGTGCAAAACAACACAAATGGGGAATCCAAATTGATTGGCGTGAAAGGAAAGATACCAAAATTGGAAAAACTCCTTCAAGATGTTGGTAGTTTGGGGTTTGTGGGCATGGGCGGAATTGGCAAGTCAACGTTTGCGGTTGCTTTAAGTGATCAAATCTCCAACCAATTTGATGCGATGGTCTTTGTAAATGACTTCAACGATGAAAGCTGTAGTTTGGCAGTGCGATACAAGTTACAAGATGTGAAAGTGTTACCCAAAACCATACCATTAATAGAAGGACGAGAGATTTTGACCCAATTGCAACACACACAAAAAGTTCTTATTGTTGTAGACAATGTTGGTAAAGCAAGCCAACTCAAGGAACTATTGGGCAATCATGAATTCCAACATGGTGATGGAAGTAAACTCATTGCCACTTCTCGTGAATGGAATTCCTTGGAAGCATATGTACCCATGGTTGGTAAAGTAGAGGTGCAAATCCTTGATGGGCAACAATCTTTGGAATTATTTTCGATGCATGCATTTTGTACAACCAACCAACCATGCTTGCCTTACTTGAAATATGTAGTTCAAGAAATCGTGAAGGCATGTGATGGACTCCCGTTGAGTTTGGAGGTGATGGGTAGTTCCTTAAATGGGGAGAGACGTTTAAGAATATGGGAGCGAAGAATGCAAAGATTGTTGAGGGCAAGGCATGGTGGAAGTGGAGATGAAAGAATTTGGAACACATTGAGAATCAGTTTTGAGGAGCTAGATGAAAGGGAGAAAAAGATGTTCATGGATATATCTTGTTTCTTTTGCAAAGACTCGAGAATTGATGGCTTCGAATTTACAAAGCACAGAATACTTAGATGCTTTGATGATGATGATGAAGACATTATAGCTGGAACTTTTGAGCAGCTGCGAGACAAATCATTGTTGAAAGTTGATGAAGGTGGTGTTTTGGATATGCATGATCAATTGCGAAATATGGGTCGTATGATTGTGGAAAAAGAATACCCAGGCTCTCGAATATGGGATTTTTCTTCATCAACATTCATTGATTATTGTAAGCAAAAGGTATGTCGCACAAATGTAGGAATTTTTTTTACTAATATCATATATGAAGTTATGTCTTGAAAGTGAGAATTGTATGCATGAGCAATAATAAATTAACATTTAAAAGAAATGTTCCGTAGTCTAATGTTTGTTTTTCATGCAGAACACAAAATCAATTGAAGGCATGTCGTTTACAAATTTTGAGAAAGGAGTGACATTTGCACCAATTGTACAAGTGCATGATCTACGATTGTTAAGTGTTCACAATTGCGAGGACATGCACCTTCTTTTTGCTATCCTCAATGGAACCGACAAACTCAAAAGGTTGAGGATCCATTTCAAAACCGAATGTGATGATTATTTAGCAACGCAACAAACATTCAACAATGATTTCAAAGAGATTGCGAAACAAAATTTGAAGAAACTAAGTGTACTTGAAATATACAAATGTCAAATCACAATCTCTTTTCCATTTGATGTTTTCCATTTCACAACTTTGAAAGCATTACACTTTGTAGGGTGTGAAACATTGGATGAGTTTCCAAATGAACTTCAAAGCATAATCTCCTTGGAGGAATTATGCATTATACAATGCAAATTCTTGAAGAAGATTCCGGGAGGATTAGGGGGTTTGACAAGATTGAGGGGACTCTACATGTCGGAGTGCGAGGCCTTGGAAGAATTTCCATCCGGAGTGTGCACGCTCGTGGCGTTGGAGAAATTGTATTTCGGTGGATGCAAATCCTTGAAGAAGATTCCGGGAGGATTAGGGGGTTTGACAAGTTTGAAGGAACTTCACATGTGGGAATGCGAGGCCTTGGAAGAATTTCCATCCGGAGTGTGCACGCTCGTGGCGTTGGAGAAATTGTATTTCGGTGGATGCAAATCCTTGAAGAAGATTCCGGGAGGATTAGGGGGTTTGACAAGTTTGAAGGAACTCTACATGGATGGATGCGAGGCCTTGGAAGAATTTCCATCCGGAGTGTGCACGCTCGTGGCGTTGGAGGAATTGAATTTCGGTGGATGCAAATCCTTGAAGAAGATTCCGGGAAGATTAGAGGATTTGACAAGTTTGAAGGAACTTCACATGTGGGAATGCGAGGCCTTGGAAGAATTTCCATCCGGAGTGTGCACGCTCGTGGCGTTGGAGGAATTGAATTTCGGTGGATGCAAATCCTTGAAGAAGATTCCGGGAGGATTAGGGGGTTTGACAAGTTTGAAGGAACTTCACATGTGGGAATGCGAGGCCTTGGAAGAATTTCCATCCGGAGTGTGCACGCTCGTCGACTTGGAGGAATTACAGTTCTCTAGATGCAAATCCTTGAAGAAGATTCCGGGAGGATTAGGGGGTTTGACAAGTTTGGAGAAACTCTACATGGATGGATGCGAGGCCTTGGAAGAATTTCCATCGGGAGTGTGCACGCTCGTGGCGTTGGAGGAATTGAATTTCGGTGGATGCAAATCCTTGAAGAAGATTCCGGGAGGATTAGGGGGTTTGACAAGTTTGAAGAAACTCTACATGGATGGATGCGAGGCCTTGGAAGAATTTCCATCCGGAGTGTGCACGCTCGTGGCGTTGGAGGAATTGAATTTCGGTGGATGCAAATCCTTGAAGAAGATTCCGGGAGGATTAGGGGGTTTGACAAGTTTGAAAAAACTCTACATGTGGGAATGCGAGGCCTTGGAAGAATTTCCATCCGGAGTGTGCACGCTCGTCGCCTTGGAGGAATTACAGTTCTCTAGATGCAAATCCTTGAAGACCATTCCGGCAGGATTAGGGGGTTTGACAAGTTTGAAGAAACTCTACATGGATGGATGCGAGGCCTTGGAAGAATTTCCATCCGGAGTGTGCACGCTCGTGGCCTTGGAGACATTGAATTTCGGTGGATGCAAATCCTTGAAAATGGTTCCTGGAGGATTAGGGGGTTTGACAAGTTTGAAAAAACTTCACATGTGGGAATGCGAGGCCTTGGAAGAATTCCCATCCGGAGTGTGCATGCTCATGGCGTTGGAGGAATTGAATTTCGGTGGATGCAAATCCTTGAAGAAGATTCCGGGAAGATTAGAGGATTTGACAAGTTTGAAGGAACTTCACATGTGGGAATGCGAGGCCTTGGAAGAATTTCCATCCGGAGTGTGCACGCTCGTGGCGTTGGAGGAATTGAATTTCGGTGGATGCAAATCCTTGAAGAAGATTCCGGGAGGACTAGGGGGTTTGACAAGTTTGAAGGAACTTCACATGTGGGAATGCGAGGCCTTGGAAGAATTTCCATCCGGAGTGTGCACGCTCGTCGACTTGGAGGAATTACAGTTCTCTAGATGCAAATCCTTGAAGAAGATTCCGGGAGGATTAGGGGGTTTGACAAGTTTGAAGAAACTCTACGTGGATGGATGCGAGGCCTTGGAAGAATTTCCATCCGGAGTGTGCACGCTCGTGGCGTTGGAGGAATTGGATTTCGGTGGATGCAAATCCTTGAAGAAGATTCCGGGAGGATTAGGGGGTTTGACAAGTTTGAAAAAACTGTACATGTGGGAATGTGAGGCCTTGGAAGAATTTCCATCTGGAGTGTGCACGCTCGTGGCGTTGGAGGAATTGAATTTCGGTAGATGCAAATCCTTGAAAACGATTCCGGGAGGATTAGGGGGTTTGACAAGATTGAGGGGACTCTACATGTCGGAGTGCGAGGCCTTGGAAGAATTTCCATCCGGAGTGTGCACGCTCGTGGCGTTGGAGAAATTGTATTTCGGTGGATGCAAATCCTTGAAGAAGATTCCGGGAGGATTAAGGGGTTTGACAAGTTTGAAAAAACTCTACATGTGGGAATGCGAGGCCTTGGAAGAATTTCCATCCGGAGTGTGCACGCTCGTCACCTTGGAGGAATTACAGTTCTCTAGATGCAAATCCTTGAAGACCATTCCGACAGGATTAGGGGGTTTGACAAGTTTGAAGAAACTCTACATGGATGGATGCCACGCCTTGGAAGAATTTCCATCCGGAGTGTGCACGCTCGTGGCGTTGGAAGAATTGAATTTCGGTAGATGCAAATCCTTGAAAACGATTCCGGGAGGATTAGGGGGTTTGACAAGTTTGAAAAAACTGTACATGTGGGAATGTGAGGCCTTGGAAGAATTTCCATCTGGAGTGTGCACGCTCGTGGCGTTGGAGGAATTGAATTTCGGTAGATGCAAATCCTTGAAAACGATTCCGGGAGGATTAGGGGGTTTGACAAGATTGAGGGGACTCTACATGTCGGAGTGCGAGGCCTTGGAAGAATTTCCATCCGGAGTGTGCACGCTCGTGGCGTTGGAGAAATTGTATTTCGGTGGATGCAAATCCTTGAAGAAGATTCCGGGAGGATTAAGGGGTTTGACAAGTTTGAAAAAACTCTACATGTGGGAATGCGAGGCCTTGGAAGAATTTCCATCCGGAGTGTGCACGCTCGTCACCTTGGAGGAATTACAGTTCTCTAGATGCAAATCCTTGAAGACCATTCCGACAGGATTAGGGGGTTTGACAAGTTTGAAGAAACTCTACATGGATGGATGCCACGCCTTGGAAGAATTTCCATCCGGAGTGTGCACGCTCGTGGCCTTGGAGACATTGAATTTCGGTGGATGCAAATCCTTGAAAACGATTCCGGGAGGATTAGGGGGTTTGACAAGTTTGAAAAAACTGTACATGTGGGAATGCGAGGCCTTGGAAGAATTTCCATCCGGAGTGTGCACGCTCGTGGCGTTGGAAGAATTGAATTTCGGTAGATGCAAATCCTTGAAAACGATTCCGGGAGGATTAGGGGGTTTGACAAGTTTGAAAAAACTCTCCATGTGGGGATGCGAGGCCTTGGAAGAATTTCCATCCGGAGTGTGCACGCTCGTGGCGTTGGAAGAATTGAATTTCGGTAGATTGAAATCCTTGAAAACGATTCCGGGAGGATTAGGGGGTTTGACAAGTTTGAAAAAACTCTACATGTGGGAATGCGAGGCCTTGGAAGAGTTTCCATCCGGAGTGTGCATGCTCGGGGCGTTGGAGGAATTGAATTTGAATGGATGCAAATCCTTGAAGAAGATTCCCGGAGGATTAGGGGGTTTGACAAGTTTGAAGAAACTCCAGATGGATGGATGCGAGGCCTTGGAAGAATTTCCATCCGGAGTGTGCACGCTCGTGGCGTTGGAGACGTTGAATTTCGGTGGATGCAAATCCTTGATGAAGATTCCGGGAGGATTAGGGGGTTTGACAAGTTTGAAAAAATTCTCCATGTGGGAATGCGAGGCCTTGGAAGAATTTCCATTTGGAGTGTGCACGCTCGTGGCGTTGGAGGAATTCAATTTCGGTAGATGCAAATCCTTGAAAACGATTCCGGGAGGATTAGGGGGTTTGACAAGTTTGAAAAAACTCTCCATGTGGGGATGCAAGGCCTTGGAAGAATTTCCATCCGGAGTGTGCACGCTTGTGGCGTTGGAAGAATTGAATTTCGGTAGATGCAAATCCTTGAAGAAGATTCCGGGAGGATTAGGGGGTTTGACAAGTTTGAAAAAACTGCACATGTGGGGATGCGAGGCCTTGGAAGAATTTCCATCCGAAGTGTGCACGCTCGTGGAGTTGGAGACATTGAATTTCGGTAGATGCAAATCCTTGAAGAAGATTCCGGGAGGAGTAGGGGGTTTGACAAGTTTGAAGAAACTCGAGATGGATGGATGCGAGGCCTTGGAAGAATTTCCATCCGGAGTGTGCACGCTCGTGGCGTTGGAGGAATTGAATTTCGGTGGATGCAAATCCCTGAAAAAGATTCCGGGAGGATTAGGGGGTTTGACAAGTTTGAAAAAACTCTCCATGTGGGGATGCAAGGCCTTGGAAGAATTTCCATCCGGAGTGTGCACGCTTGTGGCGTTGGAAGAATTGAATTTCGGTACATGCAAATCCTTGAAAACGATTCCGGGAGGATTAGGGGGTCTGACAAGTTTGAAAAAACTCTCCATGTGGGAATGCGAGGCCTTGGAAGAGTTTCCATCCGGAGTGTGGATGCTCGGGGCGTTGGAGGAATTGAATTTGAATGGATGCAAATCCTTGAAGAAGATTCCCGGAGGATTAGGGGGTTTGACAAGTTTGAAGAAACTCCTGATGGATGAATGCGAGGCCTTGGAAGAATTTCCATCCGGAGTGTGCACGCTCATGGCGTTGGAGGAATTGAATTTCGGTGGATGCAAATCCCTGAAAAAGATTCCGGGAGGATTAGGGGGTTTGACAAGTTTGAAAAAACTCTCCATGTGGGGATGCAAGGCCTTGGAAGAATTTCCATCCGGAGTGTGCACGCTTGTGGCGTTGGAAGAATTGAATTTCGGTACATGCAAATCCTTGAAAACGATTCCGGGAGGATTAGGGGGTCTGACAAGTTTGAAAAAACTCTCCATGTGGGAATGCGAGGCCTTGGAAGAGTTTCCATCCGGAGTGTGGATGCTCGGGGCGTTGGAGGAATTGAATTTGAATGGATGCAAATCCTTGAAGAAGATTCCCGGAGGATTAGGGGGTTTGACAAGTTTGAAGAAACTCTCGATGGATGGATGCGAGGCCTTGGAAGAATTTCCATCCGGAGTGTGCACGCTCGTGGCGTTGGAAGAATTGAATTTCGGTGGATGCAAATCCTTGAAAACGATTCCGGGAGGATTAGGGGGTTTGACAAGTTTGAAAAAACTCTCCATGTGGGAATGCGAGGCCTTGCAAGAGTTTCCATCCGGAGTGTGCATGCTCGGGGCGTTGGAGGAATTGAATTTGAATGGATGCAAATCCTTGAAGAAGATTCCCGGAGGATTAGGGGGTTTGACAAGTTTGAAGAAACTCTATATGGATGGATGCGAGGCCTTGGAAGAATTTCCATCCGGAGTGTGCACGCTCGTGGCGTTGGAAGAATTGAATTTCGGTAGATGCAAATCCTTGGAGACGATTCCGGGAGGATTAGGGGGTTTGATAAGTTTGAAAAAACTCTCCATGTGGGAATGTGAGGCCTTGGAAGAATTTCCATCCGGAGTGTGCACGCTCGTGGCGTTGGAGACATTGAATTTCGGTGGATGCAAATCCTTGAAGAAGATTCCGGGAGGATTAGGGGGTTTGACAAGTTTGAAGAAACTCTAGATGGATGGATGCGAGGCCTTGGAAGAATTTCCATCCGGAGTGTGCACGCTCGTGGCGTTGGAGGAATTGAATTTCAGTGGATGCAAATCCTTGAAGAAGATTCCCGGAGGATTAGGGGGTTTGACAAGTTTGAAGGAACTTCACATGTGGGAATGCGAGGCCTTGGAAGAATTTCCATCCGGAGTGTGCATGCTCGGGGCGTTGGAGGAATTGAATTTGAATGGATGCAAATCCTTGAAGAAGATTCCCGGAGGAATAGGGGGTTTGACAAGTTTGAAGAAACTCTCGATGGATGGATGCGAGGCCTTGGAAGAATTTCCATCCGGAGTGTGCACGCTCGTGGCGTTGGAGGAATTGAATTTCCTTGGGTGCAAATCCTTGAAGGAGGTTCCGGAAGGATTTGGTTATTTGCCACGTTTGAATAACCTTGATATGTAGAAATATGAGGCCTTTGGAGCCTTGCAATACGGAGTGTCCACGCTCATGGTGTTGAAGAATTTGTATTTTAGTTGATGCAAATCCTTGTAAAAGATTCGGTTAGGTTTAATGGGTTTGGCATGTTTGAAGAAATGCAACGCCTTACAAAATTCTTGTATAGAGAGTGCTTACCTGTGGCGATGGAGGATTTGGCATTTAATTGATGAAAATCCTTGACGTAGATTCCGTAAGGATTAGGAGGTTTGACATGTTTGAAGGATCTTAACATGTCGGAGTGTGAGGGCTTGTTGATATTTGCCACCAGAGTGTCCACGCTTGTGGAATTGATGGAATTTCATTTTGGTGGATGCAAATCCTTGAAGAAGATTACGGAAAGATTAGGGGGTTTGACATGTTTGAAGAAACTCTACATGAAAAATTGCGAGGCCTTGGAAGAATTTTGAGCGGGAGTATCCACATGTGTGGCTTGAAGAAATTGCATTTTGGTGGATGCAAATCCTTGAAGAAGATTCGGAGAGGATTAGGTGGTTTTGAACATCGTCGAAGGTTTAGAGGAATGTAGATAAAGATGTCATTTATTGAAGCATGGAAATGATATGAAGTTTGGTAAGAAAGTAAGGTGGCTTTGGTTGAATTTGGAATATGGTATAATTGAAATTATACAAGTAGAAGCACATATGTTGTCTAAGCAGGAACTTTGAACAATGAGAGGAGAATTTTCTTTACCAAAGACAAACATGGAATGGAAGATATCCATTTGATTGGTGTCTTATTGAAAATGGATAGTGGCCCACCTTATTAAATTTCCTCATCAAATTTTTCTTCTTGGCATGCATCTCAACCATAAATTCAAACTTGAACTATGAGACATAACAAGTTCATGTTTTATATCAAGCTTATGAATTTACAACAAATCTAGGTTGTCATCCTTAGTGCACCCCTCAATATTGAATAACCTAAAACTACAATTCTACTTTGGAAAAGGGATTCACATAATGATCATGCAATTCGATGATTGTCATTTCCAAATTGTTTTACCTTTGGTTGGACATTTGCAAATTGTGTTGCATTAGCACATCTATAATGTAGCAATATCAAAAATTGGATTGGAAACCGGATCAAAAGTGCATGTTTGTTGATTTCTTAGCTGAATACATAGGTCCTTCCAATTGTGTTCATTATCAAGTGTGGAGTAGTTGATAATTTCTCAAGACGTGGTCCAATATTTTGAAAATATGTGTCTTTATGGTGTTTGTTCATTGATCCTCACTAAACCACACACCGATTAAATAAAGGGAACTAATTATGTGAGTGGTGAAGGAGGGCAGTTATTTGGAAACATATGTATTAGTTTCCTATAATCATGGTAATTAAGCATAAATCGATCAATTTTCTATACTATAAAATGAATGTGGAGTTGAAATGAAGTGCAATTGACTAATGATATGCTTGAATCTACTTCTAAATTCAACAATTGTAGGCATGGAATGACGACTTATTGTTTAATTTAAATATGGTTGTTATATTTAAATCTACCATGACAACCCTATTAAATTCAAACTATGAACCACTTCAACAACAACAATTATTATAATAAATCAAAACAATAATAAAAGAAATAAAAGAAATGTCTAGCATTCCGATTATGTCTAACAATCATATTTAGACATTTGAATAAGGAATGGTTGAACAAAAGCCAAACATTCCAATGATTAACCATGTAATTTTTTATTCTTTTTAAATTTTAAATCATGGAAGTTGGACAAATGAATTGAGGAAGATGATCATGTGGCAATCGTAAGATTTAGGCTTATGGTGAGGAACCAATGATGAGGTGGCATCCATATCCTTTGCAACCTTTGGAACATATATGGGAAAACCAACAAGCTAGGAGGTGAAAACCAGAAATTTGTATTTTTACACACACGAACCACAATAGCTATGTTTAATATGAATGAAGAAGACTAATACACCCACCTTGCACACGACTGGACACTAGAGCAACGTCTTAAGATGACATCAAGTAACATTGTGGAAACATTACAAAAAACACCAAAGCTCATGACACATGGACCAACACTTATATTCATCGGAGTCACAATCATCACCATTGTTTCATAGAAGGACAAGTCCAACCACTTAGTGATCGCCTATATCCCGCAATGCACAAGGCTCCAATTCACCAAGAAGGGGCCAATATGTGTTCTATAGCTTTGGACAAGGGAGGAAAATGGGTTTATTGCAAGAACCTTTATTTATGTGTTCAAATTTCTATGCAAGGTGGACTTCAAGATCAACAAACTCATTCTCAACCTAACCTACACCTACACTGAGATCATGCAACATCTTGAACTTGCCGGAGTTGTGGAACACTTGCAAGAATTTATTTGTAAGGTTTATCCATATGTTTTTATTGTCAGTAAATGACATTTCATGTTTGTATTTAAATTGGTTACAAGCCATAATCAATTTGGGACTTTGATAAAGCACTTTTCTTTTGACCATGCAAATTATAATGCATGGTAAAAGGCACTTTTTCATGTGTGCAATTTGATTTTATTAAATCAATAACTGATAAAAAAAAAGTTGTCAAATCAATTGATAAATTTACACTATAAACCCTATACCCTTAAGAATTTCATTCCCTCACGCTGAATGCTCACATGTTATTGCTCATCGCTCATAAAATACCATTCACCGCTCAACCCTCGCATCTTAGCTTCCCTTGTGAGGAATATTCAGCATAATACTATCAGTCCCACACAACACTGCTATGGATTTGAATAATGTTATGGACTCCTCTTATACGATCCATAATTTTCTTGAAGCCTTGAATGTCGACCGGTTATTTCTCAAACTCGCTGGTTCCCCCATACAATGATATACATTTTACTTCTAACGTCAACCTCCCCTCTGTAGACATGTATCTTTTCAAAGCTTCAAGGGGAGTAAGAATCGATGTCAACTAGGACTCCAACCCAGATTCATCAGACCCACTAACACGTGATGGTCCACTTGTTGAAAGTGGGAGGCCAATATCATCAGAATCCACAAGCTCCATTATTTTCAACATCATTCGAGTTTAAAGCTGGCTCAGGCGAAGTGGATACGAACCCTGTGCCATAAAGCACTTGACGCTTAGCTGGGTGAAGAGCGACATCAAAAGCAGGGATATGATAGTGAAGAAACATGCACAAACGTCATCCACTCCTTCAAGTTTTGGGTTTATCTTGCAGTTATTGATAGCATCCCAAAACACAAACGGTCACTCAACAAGACTCATTTCTACAAGCATGTGCCTACATGTAGACAACGTCTTGCCTTACTCCCGGGGTCGCACCTCAAACAAATAATTACAGGGGGACTCGTACATTTTGTTTTACAAAGGCATAGATTATGTACGCATAATCGTACATATAATCTAGATTATGTTTCTAATTATTTAGATTCAAGAGTTTTAGAAGAGAAGCGGGAGAGAAACGGCCGAGAGAAGGCGGAAAGAGAGTTAGGGTTAGGGCTTACAAGTCAATATAATGTATATTATCTCCAATTTTTTTGTAGATTATATAAATTCTTAATTAGGTTTGATGGAGACCATATTATGAACGAGCCCCCCGTCCAAGAGAAAGTCCACATTATTTTCAAATTATTCATGTATTATTACACTATAAGATTATTCTTTGCTATGAATGTACAAGGATAAAATGGATGGATTATCTGTTACAAATTATTTTGCACTAGTTGCCACCCCGGGGCCTAACTCAAAGTCACTGGAGCCAATTAGTTCAGCCTTTGCAGTTGGCTCAAGGATAGCCATACAGAGAAGGACATCTTCACTGTACAGAAAAAAACAAGAAACTCCCCTAATTAATTATTTGCAAAGGAATTAAAAAAATAGCACCTCGTTCTTTTTCTTTGTACCCTGTGCAATGCAACATAACCAAAAACCAAGAGAGAGAATTAGTTCTGAATCAGGAAGGGAAAGCCCTGCACCACGAAGCACAAAAGCACAAAAGCACAAGTTAAATTGCGGATGGTGTTTAGTTTATAATGAAATGAATTCCGATCTGAATATAATGTGCCTGCTTGGTGAAATTGAATTGTATTTTCTAGCCACAGCTCAATACCGTAGTTTAATAGCATGTTCAGCACAAAATAATTCTAAAAATAGATACCGACATTTTTGGAATATTATTGGCATTTTTTGCCGAATATAAATTAAATTTTTTTTCAAAATTGCCGAAAAGTAAGAAATTTTTACTTCTCACTAGAGTTTTACTTACAGTGGAAGCATATGTGAATTTTGGAAGAGAGAAGGTGCTCCTTTTGTAATCAAGCTCACTTACATTAGTCCACAAAGAATATGGGTTAAGAAGTAGCAAGACTCTAGGTGAGGCTTTTCAAATGTGTTGTACACAAATTTTTGGAGTCCAATTGAGCATAGAAGATGAAGTTTTATAGAATTTTGTCCAACTAACAAAAGTTGAGAAATCAATCCGTCTTCCACCTCCAACAAGTTTTGTGTCAAAATAAGTCTTTATGCAAAAGATATGGACAAAACATTGCAGCCGTGTAAAGATCAAAAAATTAAAATGCGTTCATAACAGTTTTTCGGAGCTCATTTGTGCATAGAAGATCAACTTTTTTGGAATTTTGTTGGTCTAAGAAAAGTTTAGAAATCAAGTAATCTTTCACCTCCAACAAATTTTATGTCATTTGAAGACTCTATGCAAAAGTTATGCGTGTTATAAAAATGGAGTCTAACTAGGTGCTTCACCTCAAAGTTTACATATCCCATATGCATTGTTGAACACAACTCCACTCTACTTGCATAAAGCACAGAGCATTCTCAACTCTTCACTCACATCTTATTTGTCATTCAATGCAAGAGAGATGTACAAGATATAAGCTTAAATAGAAAATTATAAATAAATTTGAGGCAAATTTTTAAAAATTAAAAGAGAAAATTGCCGAAAATATGAATATACTATTTTTAGGTGCCGTACCTAGTTTTTGAACTTTAATTAAATATTAGGCAGCAAGGTGCCGAACCTGCTAGTAAACTACGGTAGTCTTCTTGAATTGGGGGAGTCCAACTGACTATTCATTTTGATCAAGAATCTTCACATCCATAATGCATAAGATATTCAAATGAACTCCAAATTTTATGAGAGAAATGCTTGGGGAGGTGATTATTGGAATTTTAGAAATCATGTGAGATAAAAAAATTAATAAAAAATTAATTCGTTGAGGGTAAAAATTATAAATTTGTTAGATCTACCATAGCATTGGAAATATGTCCCTACATGATTATATGTAAAATAAGGTGGTGAATAATTCCTTCATTTTAGTAATCAGTAAAAAGAAAGTAAGGTTATAGATATTGGATCCCCCTAAAAGTGTGGAGTAGGATCAATACAATAATTATGGCTTTTGTATTTAGCTTTCTTGTATTTCAATGCAATTTTTTTTGGTGCAAAATTCTATGTTTTGTCACAACTGATTATAATTCTTGTTTTGTTCTATCCGTGTTTACAACTTGTTTATGTTAGCTTGTATATTTTGTTATCTCCATGTTTATTGGTAATCCTTTAACTAATACCCAAATGCTATTGGTTGTGTTTTGAATGGTATTTTGAATGGTTTAGGATTGGCATAACTAATTGAAACCAATTGAATGACAAGATGGATGGTATGGAATGTTTGTTGCTCACATAGTCCATTTTGCAATGCTATAGTATTCCGTCCACTATTTGGTATTAATACGATTTATAACAAAAATATATGATGCCAAAAATTAGCCTCTCTAAATAATCACAAATAAATATAGTGTGCTAAAAAATACCTCAAAGTAGCTTTATATCTACAAATAGGGCGGCAAAAAATATTGAGAGGTGCATAAATATCCCCCATTAAATATCTTATTATCGCACGCCGTTACAAAACTTAAGGGGGGTGTTGATCGCCCCAAGGAGAAATGCATATATGCAACTTAGATTTGCTAATCATCTTGCATTGATTGCATTATTTTGATCTTGTGGCCTCGAATGATATGAAATCATGAATCATTTATGTATCGTATAGCATTCTTTAATTTCCATTTTTTGAGATAGAAGGCCAAAAGGTCAACACCAAATGCATTAAGAACCAAGGGAGACATGCCCACTTCGAGGGGAGGCCATTGACATAAGGTATCTATGTGCATGTTTCAAATACTTGTCTTAATTGGGCACCTATATTTAACCAACAAATTGACTTTTAAAAGTCATAACAACAATATGGAACATAAGATAATTCCATGGATTATTGTCAGATTTTCTCATTGCCACTAGAAAATCCAAGCACATTTATGCTTGAGAGGATTCAATTGTAAGCCTATCTAGAAGTGGCCAAGGGGAATCTCCAAAACTTGGTAGTTTGATCTCTTCAAGACGACCATATTGCTCTTGACCTGACCGTTGTGGGTAATCACACGCGTTATAGAACAAACTAGCTTGAACAAGGTCCCTATGAGAGTGTCCCCCTCGATACAACTCTCCAATCTTTGCTTAAAATACGATAATAATTCCAATCACACTCTTGGCATCAGCTCAATCCTCATATTCTGCCACATACATATTTGTGCAACAAGTTCCGAATGTTAATTATGGTGCCATATCTAACCTCTCAAAGTTGCACTTTCAAGGTTAGAAACGGGACCTAAAAAATCACCACTAGTTTCAATGTCCAAGTGGGAGGGTTATGTATCCATAGATGACACGAGCACCGCCTCTCACTGTGGCACAAATCAAGGAAAAACTCACAATTAGTTGTGCCAAAAATTTCTTGAGTTTCTCGCCTCAAATCCAGAAGTTGTTAATGCATGTAGGCATGTGGCATTTGAATCTCCTCAACATCCCATAGAACCAACATTCAAACAAAATTGTAAGGCACGTGCTTTGTACGGCTCCTCGATAGTGCTCCCTCCATGCTTCCGCGATCCTCTTGCATTCTTTTTATCGGCATCAATGCAACCCATGAATTCACCTCAACTCTTGTTGGAATGTAGCCACCTTCCTCTTCACCAACAAGATCAAGCGTAACAACTTGGACTCAAGAACGCACATTGAAACCCTAAGCAAAACAATAGCAAACAAGATTGAAAGAAACCCAAGGAAAACAAGTTCAAAGTTGCTCCAAATGAAATTAGGAGCCAGAGTGTCACAAGAGGGCATTGGGGTTTTGCAAAATTAGAGAGGGAAATCATACCAAAGTTAAAGGTACATGAGCTAGGTGGGCACAAGCAGGGTCCAGTACACAACTCCATTACCTGCATAGGTTTAAGTGAAAGTGATTCAAAATTACATACTAACTTTGAATTTTGTGAAGGAAAAAACCATAAGCATTTGAAAGACACATTGATCTACAAAGCCAAGTAATTTATGTTGACAAGGAAATTTCCCGACAAAGTCTACATATTTTGGAAGATGGCTTAAATATTGTGCGAGTAGATATATTGGACGTAATTGACTAAAATTCGTTTACAAAATCATAAAATTACAATAAGTTGATTTTTTCTAAAAATTTGTGTAACGATGTTGTTAATTTTACAATGAGTTCAAGAGTATGAGAAAAAATCCAAATTCAATATATTTAAGGTCATGAAATCTATGTCCAAAACTAGGTTTAGCCATTACCTTTTGAGCAGTAATTTTAATGAATTTTTTTGAAGATGTCATCTTGACATTCTATATTTGAGTACCTAACACAACAATAGAGAGCGCCATGAAAAAGAACATAATTTAAACAACACTTTGCTTATACTTTTAGGCGTTTGACAAAAAAAATTCCTACTATTCCCTTCAATTCCCTACTAAAGCATTTGACATGATTTGGCTTGTCTGGAGATTAGCAAATAGATTGATTATAGTTATCTAATTGTAGTCACCATTTTTTGAACCAAAGTCCTTATTGCATTTGACACAAAACAATTTAACAACATGGAGGTTGTTCAAATCCCAAGACTCCAAAAACCACACGTGATCATCTCGTGTGATGGAGTGAAGCTCTTTTTTCAACTTAGTGAATGTTCTCTTATACTCCTCATAGAACTCTTTAGGCAACAATGTTACAAGTGGTCAAACTCACTTGCATTACCCTAAACCCTATACAATGCAAGTGGGGGCATGGGCTCTGAAGGCTATGTGATTTCCACTATGCCATTGACGAAGAGGAAAGGAGGTTTGTCAAATGTGGAAGCAAAAGCTTCAACACACCTATGTCTTTTGGCAATCGGTAGAAACATATGTAACCAACATTACATGCAATTTGTCACAAGATGTATTGAACTATTCTAGTTTGGTACAAATGCACATGTTTTTGCAATCCCATAAATCAAATGACCAATCCCCAACTGATCCCTCCTCTAAATAATGACGCAAATACACAAATTATGATTCAATGGTAATCGACTGCCCTAGGAGATTTTTCCAAGCTTTTTGTCAACTATTCTTCTATAAATAGGATCAAGGCCAAACCGTTGGGGGGGGGGGTGGTCACTCCATTGTCAAGTTGAACACCACATGCAATCAAGTTCCGTTACTCCTATATTATATGCCATAGATAATTTTAAAAATTATGATACTTTTCCTACATATATATGATTATTGATAATATCTATTGTATGTTTTTTTTTTAATTTAGTCATCTTCATTTTAAGTAGTGATTGTTTAAGTTCAATTATGCACCATTACTGTGTGTGTGAGTGTGTTTTTTTAGAAGATCATCAAATGTGGTTACCATTTTTTACTAAGTAATAGATACCATGCTCGAGGGGTTCACTGGCGAAAATCGTAGAACAACATGCGATAAAAAAAATAGGGTCTAATATATTCATTGTAGATAAATTTTACAAAAAACCTACGTATAATATAGGGGGTTTTTAAATAGTGAAAAAGGATTACATGTAAAATACCATCACACCTTTATTTTGAAGAGTACCATACCTTATAATTTTTTTTGCAAGGTAAAATAGCCCCCCAATAAATAGGTCCCGAACGCACGTGTATGCAAAATATAAGAGGGCGGGAACCCCCTGATATACCATGTATATCTACTCATGAAAAAAAAATTGAGAAAATTTTGACCCATTTTGGTGATGCAACTTACAAAAAGTAGATTTTTCTTTGGTCGCACGTGCTGTTCAACTTGACAATGAAGTGAAATCTTCTACATTTGCAATAGTTAAATCTTTTACATTTGTTCTATAAAGAAATATTAGTTTGGATATTGGTTTTGGTGTATTATGCATGATTAGAATGGGATCTTGATATGAAATTTTTGAGATGTGTTCTTGGTGAGATATATTACACGTTATCTGAAGCATACCCATCATTTTGAAGTATGAATAGAAGCCTCATTGGCGAATAATTTGGTAGTTACTAGTGAAGTTTACAAATTTGGAGGATTTGGTTCTTGCTATAGAAGGAACATTGGAGTCTTGAAATGAACGAGATCTAGAGACGAAGGCAGCTAAGTGGCTTAATTTTGAGATTTTGGTTCTCGGTGAAAATTGTGAATATGAGGAAGAAACTTGAAAGATAGCTACTGAGATATCTTTTCTAACACATGTCAAAATCTTAAGTACAAAGAACTTATAAATTGGGAGATATAATCATGAATGCAACCATGTATTTGAGGCAATGTTCAAACTAGAAAGTTAGTTTGAGAGAAACACTCACCACCTGCTACAAAGGTCATCTAGCCATTAAATTTGATATGTGAGGTCTTGATAAGGTATAAAATTATCATGTAAAGTTTCGTGAAATTTTTTTGAGTGAATTATGAGTTACATGGCTCAAAAACTGACTAGGTTTTACTATAAAGAATTAAAAAACTAGAAAGTTGGCGTTTGGTGAGTGATTATTCAAAACGGAGACATTCTTAAGATAAGGTTTTACTACAACAAGAAGTCATGTGTTTTTCCGAACACGTACTCCATATTTCTTGATACGGTCTTGCTTGGAAGATATTTTACAACTTCACATGTGGTGACAAACTAGATACCAAACTTTGTACTTCAACATTAACATGGATAAGTGTGAATACATAAATCAAGCCAAAAGACCAGGATAAGACGGCACACCAAAAGCCAAAAGCCAATACAAGGAATGCACAACAATAATGTCCACAACCAAAGCGAAGGTGGAGGGACCAACTAGCAATAGAAGGAGCGAGAGAGCTCATGGAGAATCAAAAGCCACCACATAATTACAAGTTGCCACAAAGATTAGAAGAAAGATTCACGGCGATAGGACATACAACCCATGGAGATAGGATAGGCAGAGAGATTTTAACGATCAATGCCAACATTTTGAAGGAACAAAATATAAGAATAAAAAGAGATTTTAGAGATGAAGGCCATCATTTTGGAAGAACAAATTAGGAGGTTAAATTATAGTATGAGGGATATAAAGTTACCACACATTAAGCAGGAATGTTGCCAAGTCAATCAATATTGAACCCATCTCACCTATACCTTGAGGATTGGTAACTACCAATTGTGTTAGTAAAATAGATTGGTATATTTGTACTTATACGGAAATTAGGAGATGTAGTCATAGTAAAGATGAAAGTAGAAATTAAGGATTTTGAACATCCAAGAGGCTTAACGGTTGTACCAATATGAAAACAATTCTCTTCTAGGAGTGTTAGAGATAAAATAGGATCTAGAGAGTAAGACAATGAATATCCATTGCAAAATTGATTATAGTTAGAAGAAGAAAAAAACTATATATAGGGAGACTTTTGGGGAGAAACACCTCTTTCCATACCAATAAAATTATCTTAATATTGAGTGTCAAACAATAATTTAGAATATCTTGTAACTCACCTCCTTCAAGACATTCTTCTCAATACATATACAATTTCTCTATACTCAAGAAACATTAATTTTTCTCTCAATTTCCTTTGTGAGTTGTTGAATGTTATGAGACTTCACGAGTCACACTACATGTCAAACTCTAAATCGTCCGTGTCAATTGACGTGCATTTTATTTTTGTGCAAGATTTTACGTGTCAAATGTCAAAAACTTGCAAAAACTTTGTCAAACATACACATTGGTTTTCTGTTTCCCTACAATTCAGTAGTTGGAGAAAGTAAGCATTGAAGAGCTAACTAGCTCAGGCCAAGTCGCATTCGATTATCAAATGTTGCATGGCGATCCATCCCAAACATAGTACACACTGACAAGGTAAGCACAGGCCGAGTCTAATGAAGTCCCAAGTACACTACAGACTGACCCTAAACCCTAAATCCTACACATAGTACAGACTAACAAGATAGGCACATACCAAGTCTGGTGAAGTCCCAAGAATGCAGTGCATGATTTCCCCATGCACCTTGCATGCATGTCGTGAGCTCTCAGCCTGCCTTGTGGGCCTGGAAGCGTTTGGCACAGACACAGAGAGAGAAAGAGATCCACCCAAAGAAAATAGAATCTAAAAGTACTGTTCTCCCTCTTTAGTATGACACGTTTGGGAAACACCCAAAGTGTCGTATGATCGAGGTGTGATCTTTTTGTTAGTATGACAATTGGCGTAAAGTTGTCGTACTATCGAGGGAATACAAAAAACATAAGCAATATGAGCTTAAAATATATATACAATAGGTTTAAGCAATATGGATTATATGAAATGAGACCTTATAACTCCAAACAAATATAAATATTCTCAAGAACTCTTGAAATAGGAGTTCAAAGGTCTTTGGTGTTGCCTACCCAAGTTAGCAATTATCATCTTATCTAAATTCCCTACTAGCTTTTGAAAACTAATCATTTCATTAACACCAAAATGTAAAGAGTTGTCTAATAAGAAATTAAACAACGATGATGCATGATGTTTAGCATTACTAAGTTTTATTGTAGGTGGAGCAACATCATCCACATCTATTGAATGTAGATCAACATTAAGATCAAAGCCTTGTGCATAATTGATTCCCAAAGCAACATCCACCAATTCATCAATACTCAATTCTAGCTCATAACTCTTTTTCCCTTCCATCTAAATGCAGGTAATATACGCGCCATCCAACTCACTCCATACTTTGATAACTCTATATGATAGCATGTATGGTGTTGGGCACCACCTTCCTTAAGTCCTTCAATGTAGCATCATCATATTTTAATAAAACCCACTGCAAAAGTTTCTTCTTGAATAGAATTTTGAAAGATGCTATTATACCTTGATCCAAAGGATGAACCACGCTTGTAACATTGGGAGGAAGGAATGCCAAAGTCATGTTGCTCAATTCCAAGGTTGAAAACCCACGAGACTTACCAACTTTGGCAAAGCTAACATATGAAGATGCATTATCCAGAATCATAGTCACCTTTTGATTTTGGCCTTTGAATTGATTGTTGAGCTGCAAAATCCATGCTTCAAATTTATCCCCCTTCATTCAGGATGTTTCATTTGAGTGCCACTGAACATACTCATGAGGTTGCCACCTTCCAAAACATCGTGGTTGCTTAGATGTATAGATCACAAGCAACTTCAACTTATCGGTCCCAATTGAATTAACAACAAGAGCAAGTGTTACACGCTGTAATATAAATTTTTGAATTTCTCAAAGCAAAAACATGTTTAAGTGGGAAGAGAGATGTTTTGAGACTTATTGAGTGGAAGTTCGTAAACATGAATAGGGCTATGGCCTGGTAGTTAGGAAAGTAACCGCCAAGGACTATAGTCTGATGTTGAGAGGCTGACAAAAGGATGCGGAGTCTCTCTCTCTCTCTCTCTCTCTCTATCTCTTTTTGGTGAATATAGTCTTGTGTGTCAGGCAGGGAATAGGCTAGGCTGGGAGAGCCGAAACCAAAACAGTGATCTTGTTGAATTGTGAACTGTTTGAATTCTTGCAGTCTCGGCAGTATTGTAGAAAATTGTTCTTCCTACCTTGGGTGAGAGATTTGTGAAACTCCAGGGGGCTTGTACTGGAGATTGCGTGTAATTTGTGTGAACCTGCGTACATACTTTGCTTTCCAGTTATTACTTGAGGCAATTACATATGAAAGTAAAGTTGATATTTCAATTGCACTCTGATTTTCAATCTATTGTCTTGTAGTAGCGAATGTGTACGTCAATTTGTTTTCTATCAGAAGTAGTGTGTGAGGCAGGATTACTATGTTTGAGGATTACAATTCATTCAGTCACAACATCAATCGTAATTCAAGTCCATAGTATGTTGATTCACGATGGGTAAAAGTAGTCTGTCCAGTTGGTAATCCTCCTCTCCCAATTGAGTTGAGAACTATTGTATTATTGCGCAATTGTGAGACACAGTGTTATCAAATTGGCCTGCCGAAATGGAGTCTTGGTTATTCTGGTAGGAAACCGGTAATCAATTGCAACCTACGAACCCGACTTAATTAATTCTGTAAGTGTGAACTTTCCCGTGTGATATCTCGGTCAGGAAAGAGCAAGAGAGTGGAATGTTTCTGGTCGTAATTTGTGTAGAAAGTCCATGAGTAAATGACCCTATGATATTGCTTGAATCTCATGATTATGTCAATAGTCAACCTGCTGCAAATTGTGCCTTGTGAGGAGCGAGGGAATTTCTGGTTAGAACTGGGAGAGGACTTAGTGTTTACAAATCCAACCGATTACTGATTGAGGGCCCTGTGATCTTCTTTGTTAGGGTAGAGTTAATTCTGATCCTTGGTTATGTGGCTATTGTCTGTGTGGCCACGTTTGATAATCATTGTCGGAATCCATTATTAGGCTGTTTAGAATCCATATCAGGCAATTGTCTGGGATAATCAAGGTGGAGGTAATCTGTTTAGATATCAACATAATTGCATGTTATTATTTGTAAGTCTATGGCCTGTTTATATGGAGAGCGACTTATTATCTGAATAGACTACATGTCGAGGAATTGAAAGCAATTTGTGCATGAGTACACCGCTCTATATATCACTTTAAAATCACAGATAAGAACTAATGGTTTATAATAAACTTATTGAGAACCTAGAGAGTTGAACTCATCACTGTGTCTGAGAGTTGAATTGAATGCCTGAAAAGGTCTATGGCCTTGCTGTGTAAATGGAGAAATTGTTCTCCAATAATCTTTCCTGCAAGATGGAATGTTAAAGAGAAGAGGCTATGGTCTGTGAAAGGTTACATAAGTAGACGCAGGGGACCAAAGGTCACGATTCTTACAACATTGGTACGTTTTCAGGATTAATTGCACTCTTAATTGAATTACGGGTCTTTTGGAAAACTACTATTTTAATAATTGAATGCTTTAAACTTAATTGCGGATAAGATGACATATTAATGAGTTGATTACTTTAACGACCACGTGGTTTTGATCTATCGTCTTGAGGAAGATGTTACGGTTACTTTGGCTAAGATTTGGTAAAGACTATGGTCGGACTGCATAACTTAAAATGGGGATATTAATTAATGAATTTCGACAATCCTGAAAGGATGACGGCACTGACTCTTTCAAGTTCAATTAAAAGGATTAATTAAATGACATTTTATGGACGATATCAAAGGGCCCTCGACTTTGATAAGCAAGACTAAAATGGGTTACTTTTGCAAATGACTATGGTCGATGGCGAGCCCTATGCTTTTGCACCGCACTTGGTCCAATTAAAATGAACTCACTGCCAGACCATTGACTGGGAATTTAGAGTGAGAAGAGAGACTGTCACCTTTTCATGCACTGCTATGGAGTGATCTTTTAGGTGTTTTACCCCTGCCCGTAAACTAATTGATACACCTAAATGGAAATGAAGTGTTATAACCTTGTGTTTTACCTAACAAACCTTGTTTAAGACACCTAGAATATATAAGAATCACCTTTTAAGTCTTCCCTGATTGTTCCCTGGGTTTGTTTGTAACCAAAAAGCTAACTACACACGCTCCTTCTATAACTTCCAACCCTTCACCTTCCCTTGTGCTAATGCCTTATTAGGATGTGCTCTAAAATAAAATCCAGTCTCATCCATGTTGTGAACATCTTCATGCTCATAATTTGACAAAAGAATAGGAAGGAGGCCACTCTTACCCCAACCATGTCCATTCTACACTAGTAACCTTAATTATCATTAAGTTCCCAATGATAAATGAAGTTCCCAAGTAGTTCCCAAGTGCAAATGGATGAATTTTAGATGTACATAACATAGATGAAAGGAATTTTAACAGCAATTACCTCTTTTATATGACAAAACAAAGATTCTAAATGTTGTATTATCGACTGTCATAGTTCTATAAAAGAGGGAGTTTTGAACTAAAAAGTTTGGTAGTGCAAAAATGTGTCGTAATATCGAGGTTGTCGTATAAATGAGTGTCGTACCAACGAGGTTAGAGTGTACACTAAATTTGATATTAAGTGTCACTTACAATTTGCAGTTACACAATATTTTATCTCTTACTATTGATGGAATTTGTTTTCATAAAGAAAAGTTGTTAATGTTTTATTGTGTCCAAACAATCAAATTGACATTTGTTGGTAGAATATGAGATATTTAATAAATGGATATAGCATTGTTTTAAATAGGATATTTTTGTTTTGAATATTGCACATATGATGTATATAATTTACCACAAATGAAGGTTCTATAGATATGTACCCAGGGAGTGCACTGTTCAAGTATTGTATTTATACACGTGGGTGCACAAAAGGGGTATTATTTAAAACAAGCATGTACAAAATGTACGTACAAGAGACATATTGCTATTAAGCAAGAAGTAGATATACATGAGGCTATAGAAAAATATATGTAAAGTACGCATTTACGCGTTCAAGTCAGACCTGGACCAAGAATCATGTGTTTTTTCATCCACTAAGTAACGACTTTATAACTAAAAATCCATGATTTGATATTATACATATAATAGGGCCATATTTTTGCATTTCCAAACATTTGTACACATGTTATATACAATTTTTCTGTATTTGTTTTTGGACCCTTGTGTATGTATGGAAATGTATTTTGAAGCAATGAGATTTGTAAGTATATTGCTTGATTTTAGCAAAAATAAAATGTATACAGGGGTATTTTAATAAGGGGCATGCACGCACGTGATGCTTGGTTTTAATGAATAGTGCACTCCCTGAGGATATGTATTAAGAGGGATGGTGGCAGCTTCCACACTGCTAATGGATGATCTAGAGAGAGTTAGGCATTACTTGAGCAAATCTATGCTTGTTTTCAAACTTAGTCACTTCTTAGTATATCCTCTTGTTCAGAGGCCATTCCATTCTCCTACATATTTGTGTATCCTTCAAATCCCGGGAGGATGGGTGGGACCATCCCTCAAGGAAAATCTTTGCTTAACTATCTCCACTCATTTAGTGCTTTCCCATATAGGTTTGCCTCCTCAAAGTAAAAATTTATAACCCCGGGTACGCAACTCCCATATTATATGGTCCTGATTATGGTCACTTATGATGCGTTTTAGTCCAATATTGAGTGATACAATTTGTTTTAATGTAGGAAACCCTTGTAGCCCTTCTAACAAGGAATCCAAAAATGTAATTATATATAGGAAATGAATATATTTTGAAGCATATCATTGCATTAAAAACCTAATTATATGAATTTTTTTAATACATGTACCATAGGTCAAACTACCCAACTTTTTGGACTTTTTAATAAAATTTTAACATTGTGAATGACTTACAATTTTAATGGGAGGCAAATATTCGTGGCTTATAATTTTAATGGAAGGCAACTATTCGTGGCTTATAATTCTAATTGGAGGCAAATATTCGTGTGGATTTTTTAAAATTATGTATAGGCAACTTACTGGTCTAACTGTTGGGATAGAAAACTAATGATTTGTGTTAGGATACAGTTGAGGTATGTATTTTTGAGACCATATACATCATATGGTGCCCCGACTACTCAAGGGTATCATGGGGTATTTCAAAATATTATGGGTTCCCGGTTTAGAGTTAGGGCTTAGGGTTTGAGGCTTCTATATATTCGCTTTGAAGCTTTTGTGTTCGGTTTTGGAGCCTTTGTGTCTTTGCTTTGGAGTGTGCGGCTTTGCTTTGGAGCCTTTGTGTCGTCGCTTTGGAGTGTGCTTGTGCTCATTTGGGAAGGTCATCCTTGGCTTAAACAAACACATGGATTGTGAGATGAAGCGTAGAGGCTCATGTAGTGGAGGTAGAGATAGGGAGAAGGAATATGTTACACCTGTAATTGCCACAATTCCTTCCAAAAGAGGGAGACCTCGAAAGGACCCTCTATCATTTGTGAATACTAATCCGACATCTACATTGAATACCCCTCTTAGACGCTCTACAAGGTTAAAAAACTAGGTGTTTCAATTGTTTATATACGTTGGAGTTTTGTTTTAATAAATATGCAACCCAACTTTTTTGTCATCTCATTTATTTAATTTGGTCTTCACCCAACTTTTTTTTCATCTCATTTTATTTAATTTGGTCTTTACCCAAATTTTTTTCATCTCATTTTATTTAATTTGGTCTTCACCCAACTTTTCGATCATTTTAATTTGATATAATTTGATATAATTTTTACAAAAGCCGTCCTCTAAGCCGTTTTTAATACGATGCCCCCTGCATATAATATGGGAGTTGCGTACCCGGGTTTATAACCTCAATCATGAAACTAGCAGGGTTTTACCCTCTTTACACTTAGGTACAATGTTGTGCCAAATATCCAAAGTTAACACGTTTAAGTTCAAAACTGTGTGTAAGACATATTCAAAAGAGCTTCAAAAGTCTACCTCGAATCAATATGCTTTGTATTCCAAGTTTTCTTGTAGAATATCTTAGCAACATACACACACTATTTTTGAGGGAAAATGAGATACAAAATTGAAGTGTTGCCCAATTTGTTAAGAGTCTACCTCACATGTGCGCATACCACTAACCAAATCTACAAAGAGGGTTAGTAACGTACACAAGGTAATAACAATAGAACCCAATTTTTATCTTTGTCACATAGACATGTATAGCATAAACATCCATTTTGTATCACCGCATACACATATTGCCATTGAGTATTCTACCTATTCTTTAGCCATTTGAACTTCGCGAGACTGAGCTTTGTGGTAGGTAACACGCTCCCTCCACTTTTACTAGTCCTCATTACTTAACCTATTCTCAGGGGTTACTTAGGGTACACGATCATTGTTATTTAAACATTGAGAGAAGGCTCTCAATGCTCCCTATTACTTATTATAGAACTAGATAGGTGTCCTCGACCATAGATCCATAGAACATGATCCATGGTGGACGTTTGTTATGTAGATTTTATCAAACCCTAAAGGATTTTTTTCCTGTGAAGGTTATTTTTTTGTCATTGGGTGGATTCATTTAAGCTAAACTAAAAACACGAGAGAGAGAGAGAGAGAGAGAGAGAGAGAGAGAGAGAGAGAGAGAGAGAGAGAGAGAGAGAGAGAGAGATCCCCACTGAAAGAAATTAGAAACTAAAAGTACATTAAATATGATATTTAGTGCCGCGTACTGTTTGTGGGTTTATTGTGGGTGCTTCCTTCATTTGCTAGTTGGTGGACAATTATGTTGTGTTTGGTCCATAAACTTTCGTGGACTATGGTTGAGATTAGTTAAAGTAACCATCTCGTGCTAACATCATGCTTCGTATTCTAGGAGAAGTGATGAAAAATGAAAAATGAAAATGAAAATAATGAATGACCACTATTTGTGCATTAGAATGGGAGTAGAATGATTATTGTCTAGGCCCAAACTAGCTAATTGTAAAAGTGATGGTCCAAAAAGGATGTAATGATAGGTGGGATGCAATGATTCACCGGATATGTTGTATTTCACACCACTAGGGATCACTTTTGAGTGCCATTTAGTTAATTGTTTTTGTGCGAATTCGTATCCTGAGTAGGATATTTTGATGCTCAAATTAGGAAGACTTTATTATACAAGTAGGGGAGTTTGACTAACTTGCCTCTTTGGGAAAATGTAACTAATTTTTTACATGGAATAAAATTATGAAGCAACTTGCATTTCTCATAATTTCCTCTATTCCATCTTGCGTATATTTTTGACAAAAAAAATTGCAAGCTTTTACACACACAAAAATTGTACGGACTATTTGAAATTTGACATGTAGTATGACTTGTGAAGAAAACTAACCCACAAGTCAATTGACAGGTCAGGAATGGAAAGAAAATGTACTACTAGGCATGTGACAATGAGATGACATTTTAGATGAAAATGTAGATGTCGACTGACATTCACTTTTGTTTTTGAAAACATCACGTAACACTTTGGATTTGAAGTTGAACATCAAATGGAATTTGTCAAACATACACACTAACTCCATCGTTGAAAAATGTTGCACAAATTTCAATCCCCTCTGTTTGGCCGAGTCAGCTTCTTTTCAGCGTTTTCTGTATTCCTACCATAGAGTAGTTGTAGAAAGTAAGCATTGAAGAGCCAACTAGCTCAGGCCAAGTCGCATTTGATTATCAAATGTTGCATGGTGATCCATCCCAAACATAGTACACACTGACAAGGTAAGCACAGGTCGAGTCTTAGTTTTTTTTCTTGGAATTTGACATTGGCCTTCCATTTTGGGTGCACCCAATTCAATGAGCTCGCGCCATGTCTTACCATGCATTTTTTGATTTAAAATTTCATACCACCAAATCAACCCGGTCTTTAGGTGTAAAGGGGTTGGGACCGATTTCAACCTTTTGACCAATCACAAGTGAGGATCTCAAGCCTCGTACACAATGAATTGGCCTGGTATGTACGTGTAAAGCAACCCTAAGTCCCAAGTACACTACAGACTGACCCTAAATCCTAAATCCTACACATAGTACACAGTGACAAGATAAGAACAGACCGAGTCTAATCAAGTCCCAAGTGTGGAGTGGATGATTTCCCCACGCACGTGCCTTGTGGGCTTGCGAAATAGAGAGAGGGGGGGGGGAGAAGCAAGCAAGGACCCACCGAAAGAAAATAGAATCTAAACGTACACCTAGAAGCCGGGTTGTTTTGGTGGTATGAAATTTTAAATAAAAAAATGCATGGTATGACATGGCCCAAGCTCATTGAATTGGGTGCACCCAAAATGAAAGGCCAATACTTGGCCTCGGGACCAATGTTAAATTTCAATTAAAAGATTGTTTTTTTAACAACATATGATTTTTCCAGCGAACCATATCCATTGGATTATGTGAAAATATGAACGGCTCTATGCTAGATCGGTTGGATTATGCTAGAATTATTGAATCAGCCTAACCTCTTAGCCCTAAGGCTTTTACATGTGGGAAAATTGGCCCCCATTATAATCTTATTATAATGTGTAGTTGAAGCTGGCCTCCAACCCAAAAAGGGTTGTAAGGTAGAGGGTGCTAAATCCAACACCCCATCCAAAACCAACACCTATAAACGCCTCCCAATTGCCAACACTCTACAACCTTGAACTGTACCCGGCGGTGTAGGAGTGTCTGGGCCCACGAAGTGATGGTTTTAGGTGCCATTAGTGGTGCCACCTCATAGCGGCCTCCATGACCTTCATGTAGGGTATGTAACGGGCTCCACTCTATCTCGGGTTGGTTCAAGGTGGGATTAGGGTGGCTTGTCAATGCCTATTCTAGTCATTATATTCACAACCCCAAGGAGGTAGGCCCACAAAGCACAAAAGGGTCATTTCCCGGGATGCAAAGGGGGTCGGTTCCCGGGATGCAAGGTGATGGTTTTGCAAGCGAACCGGGAGGGATCATGGAGGTAGCCGTGTGGCTTTGCATACCATTACTACTTGGGCTTTGATGTAGTTTGGGTCTAGTACCCAGCTATGTTGTGTTGGTTCTAGGCAATGAAGGTGGGGTTCCTCATCATATGCGAGGTTGCCATACACGGGGCCTATGGATTGGTATAAGGAAGCTAGTAGTTTTGACTTTGAATACTCATCAAATATTCAATTGAGACTAAAAATATTTTTTCTTTCTTGATACCTATGTTTAGCCCAAAGGCTAATATGAATATATATTTTATATATCAACCACATAGCCATATGTATGTGCAATAGCTTAAAGTGTTGGTTTAAGCACCCTCTACCTTAATTTCATGCAATCAGCCTCACGAGGAATTGGCCCAGCCTCTAGATGTAAAGCCGCCCTAAGTCCCAAGTACACTACAGACTGACCCTAAAGCCTAAATCCTACACATAGTACACAGTGACAAGATAAGAACAGACCGAGTCTAATCAAGTCCCAAGAGTGGAGTGGATGATTTCCCCACGCACCCGCCTTGTGGGCCTGGAAGCATTTGGCACAGACAGAGAGAGAGACCCCACCGAAAGAAAATAGAATCTAAACGCACACTAAATCTGATATTTAATGTCACTTACTGTTTAAAGTTACACAGTGCTTTATCTGTTACGATTGATGGAATTGGTTTTATAAAGTAAAGTTGATAATGTTCTATTATGTCCAAACAATCCAATCTGACATTTGTTGGTAGAGTATGAGATATTTGATGAATGGATATAGTATTGCTTAGTTCCGATTAGTAAGTGACACTCAATACAATATTTAGTGTAGTGTCTTTGGCATAAAGGGATGTTGAGGGGAGGAGAAACTCCTTTTAGGTGAAACGCAGTACACGAAATTTTGTATTTAGTGTCACCAATTCTATTTGTCTTGCTTGATACGAATTGTAAGCCGTTTGTGTAGAGTCACCGACACTAATTGTAACCCTACCATTATTTGTCATTCCTAATAAAAATTAAAAATTAAACATTTGGGCATCGTAGATTTACAATGTTGGAATTCCTATCACTTACTAAGTGATTTTTCATCCAAATTGCAATCATGTATGACAATGTCTCATCATATAAATGTTAGGATGTAGAATATACCACACTTTGTTTCAATACTTGGCATTTGGATGAGCTAAAAGTAAGTTGGTATGGCAATATTTATAACCTTATTCATATAAAGTGTCCTTAGAAAAGTTACCACAATGAAATGAAATACCATATGACACTAAAATACACTATTTTGTGTACACCGTTTGTGGTATTTAGTGTCACGTGCATAATAGTGTCACTTAACCCTATTTTGAGGCATATGCTACGTTACATTGATGGTTAACAACTTCACCACAAGTGCCACCTCATGACACTTGGAGTTCAAGTGCGATTACTAATATCTTGGCATGAGTATGTTCAATAGTGTTATGAGGTGCATGCATGTGTTGCAAAATGGTCTACAAGGTGAATAAAGTGTACACAAATGACACTTGGCATTAATATGCTAAACAATATTTCCTCTTGCATATGAAAATGTAAACACATGACACTTGCCATTTGAACGCTCAAAAAGATCTTCCCCTTGCATATTAAAATAGAAGCCTACTATCTCAAGTCCCAATGTGCTACTCTAAATGTCTTTGAGACCTTCAGGCATCTAGTTTAGGCCCTTGGCAAACAATGTACGTGACACTAAATACCATACACAATGTAGTTTCAAAGAAAACTACACTGAATATTTTATGTAGTGTCACCAATTCTAGTTATCTTGCTCAATACTAATTGTAAACCGCAGTATAGTGTCACCAACACTAAATGCTGACCCAAGATTATTTGTCATTCCTTGTAAACAATTTGGGCGATTGTCGATTTAGAGTGTTGCAATTACTGTCACTTATCAAGTGATTTTTCATCCAAACTTCAATCATGCATGACAATATTTCATCACAAGTTGCTGACAAGAGAAGGTAGGGTTTTGGCCAATGGATGAACTCATCCAACATCCATGACAATATTCATCCTCTTATTTGTAAGAAGTGTCATCCGAAAACTTACCACAGTGACATTAAGTGCCATATGACACTAAATAACATATTTAGTGTAGTTAGTATGCCCTAACATTATTCAGATCCATAATAAAGTTTTGTGGGATTGGCAATATTTTGCAGAATATTGTCCACGTTCAGTATTAATGTGAGGAATATTCTGCTAGATATTGTCAATCCCACATAACATTGTTATGGATCTGAATAATGCTATGGCGCACCAAAGAATATTATATAACTTTGTTGGTAAAAATTGATACTCTTAGTAAAATGTTATAGCAACACGTAAACTCCAAATGGTAACGCACACTAACTAGACAAACGATGTACATGTTTATAAATGAACATGTTAAGTTTGAGAAATAACTGGTGGAAGTTCAAGACTTCAAGAAAACTACGCATCATTTCATAAGAATCTATAAAATTTTCCTTAATCGATAAATTAAAACAAAAGATCACAAGATGTACATCCTAACCTCTATAATGTCACCCTTGGTAATTTCACTCCCTCTCTTATATCATGAAACCGTAGGGAACCAATGTTCTCAATTTAAATCTCCTTCCTTGTTACCAAGTCGGCCCGAAGGTTTTGGCATCACATTCTTGCCACCTAGGACGTCACATAGGATGAGTGATGTTCATGCCCAACCCTAGTATAAAGCCCTTGGGACAGATTCGATGAAACCAAGCAATCTTATTGGTTGAAATTTTTAGGTTTCAGGCCGGCCCTCGATCCAGCCCAAGTATAAAGTCGGACTAAAGGCCCACTTTTATATATGACATTGGCCCAACCCGAGCATTGGCCCAATTTTATGAATTCTTTTGGGGCCCAACCTTGTCACATGTAAAGTGTTAAGGCCCAAATTTAGGTCCCAATATTCTAGAGGGGAAAGTTTAGTGAAGATAATCAGCCTTTCATGGATCAACAATAGAGATGTTTATTATCCAACGAACAAGTCCAATCCGGCCCATGTTGAGAGTACGGGCTATGGAAAACCTCATCCCAATTTTATCAAGCTGACCAAAGCCCAGGGGTGCATCATTCATTAAAAACCAAGAACCACAAGCGTTCGCAACATACTCTAAAATACTCATGTATACAAGTTTTTTTTGGTAACATCAAGCAATACACATACAATTTCAATGATATAAATACAAGTCACAATATGTAGACGTAAAAAAATCACATTCATATATAGTCATTAATATAAGTATACAAATATACTTATGAATAATAATGAACCCCTATCATATGTATAATGTAAAACCTTAGGATTCATTAATAAAGTTGTTGAAGACTTTTTCATCCCCTAGATGCAACTCATAAGAATTTAAATCTACAATATATGTCATAGAAGTCAATGTAATTATTGTTTATTAATCTACCATCAAATAATCATTTAGATTGTATTCCACTAATTGTTGGTTCCGTTTTGATACCAACATAAACTAATCTCCATGCTTGATCCTAGAACTTGCAACAATTATGATCCCTAAATGCTTGATCCAATTGTGTTATACACATTGGAGGTTTATGAATGATACAAAAACGATTGAGAAAACCCACCTAGGAATCAACACCTTCGTAATTTCAATACCACCCATGATCTAACAAAGGCATCAACCACAAAGAAGCTCTAGTCATGCCTCTTGCAACCCCAAGCAAGAAGTGGTCTCGTTCTCAACTCAACCACCCCTTCCAAATCCCTAATATTGCCTCTTCCACACATACATGGATGAGATAAGGAAAATGAGAAAATTATTCATCCTATTTTCATCCAACATTAAATATCTATCCCATTGAAGTCTAGTGACCTTACCATACAAGTACAAATGTCACATATTTTCTAGAGGTCATACATACATGTACATACCTAAGAGTTATAATTTGTGTAGCATATGTATACGTAGTACAGAAAAGTTCAAATTAATACCCCTTTTGTGTACTCACATACACTCATACGTGTTATGAAAGGTGCACCCCCCGGAAGATTTGGCACCAAATTTTTGCCACCTAAGATGCCACATAAGATGACTAATGTTCAAGCCAATCCTGGTATAAAGCCCTTGGGCCGGATTTGATGAAACCAAACAATCCTATTGGCCCAAATTTGTAAAGTTTAGGTTGGCCCTCAACCCAACCCCAAGTATAAAGTGGGCTTAATAAGGAGCACTTTAGATGGGGGCTCAAGGGGGAGGGTCCCACAAAATGGAGCAATCCTAATTGGACCAAAGGCTTTTAGACGAGAGTCCAAGACTAAAAGAGAGGCAAAGTGAGGTGTCTCCTACGTGGCAACGCTTTGGAGGGGAAACACTAATGATTTGAACCAAGAAATGAAGCTCATAGGAGAGCTCATTTGAAGAATCATTTTGGAAGGTAGGGTCCAATGGAGGGTCTAGTTCAAGGATTCAATTTGCCTCAAATTGCTTCAAATTGGCTCCTATGTTAATGGACCTTGGACTCCCATCAAAAGCGCCTCTACAGGTGGCTTTACACTAGAATCCAAGACTGAAGGAACTCCCAAAGCAAGTGATCTTAGTGATCGGAGCATAAATTTGGACCCAAGGAGTTTACACTGCAGTCTGGATCCAAGGTATGAAAGAATAAAGTGGTGCCAATGTGGCATCGCATTCCCACCAAATCTTGTTGGTCTTACCTCAAGAAAAATATTTATCCAGGTTTGAGAAATGGATCTTCAAGCTTGGGTCCAATCTTGAGTCCAAGAGTAGAGTCCATCTAAGGGGTGTGTGGAACCCCGAGTTTCTTGGATCCATACCCTAATGTAAAGCCACCCTCGGTAGTGTAAGCAACATCAACATGTTCTATTTCTATTGATGTTGAGGGATCCCAAGTACCACTCCGGAAATAAGTGACAATTGAAGCCCTATCAATCTTGCCCATGAAATTGCTTCTCAAAAGAGGGTGTGTTCAGTTTGAACATTAATTAGGCGAGGAATCGAATTGCAAGTGGATTGTTCCTGCATTACTTGAGAATGTTTCTCTCACCAAAGGGAGCACACAAGATGGTGTTAGAAAAGCTATGCTCATTTCCAACGAAAGGTAAGCGGGCTTTAAAGTGAGACCTCTATAAACTTTGTGTAGTTTGGGAGGCTTATTACCAAGAGAGAAATTTTTGAAAAAATCAGGGTAGATTTGCAAGTATGTGCTAAACTAACAAAACAAAACAAAATTTGGAGTTTATATGCAACACATGGAAACTAGAGAAGGTGAATGTCAAAATGGACCTTAAACCATCACATACGGGGTCCACTAATGTTGGATTGTAAGGTAGGAATAACCACAATATCAATCTTGTAATACGCAAGAGTCTTGTTTTGAACGAGGGTACGGTTTACTTTTTGTTGACTACTTCTTACACCATCTTGTTGAGTTATTAGATCTTCGATTAGCCACAATGATCGGGGAGATTTTTGGGGATAATCAGTTGAGATCCTAGTGTTTGCAAGTCCAACTGGTTACATGTTGACATACTTCGGTTTTCCTTTATTAAATTGGAGTATATTTTATAAATCCCTCTAAAACGATCGGTAATTTTCCTGGAGTCTTGAGCTTCAACCGGTTATTTCTCAAACTCAACCGGTTCATCTGTAACTAACTGCCGGTTCTCCCCGATCATAGATTAGCCATTATGATTGGTCAAAATTGGAGCTCTTTTTGCACTCTTTTTCCACCCTTCTTAGACATCTACTGTGATTTGGCAAAAGTAGATGTTAGTTTTTACTTAATGCCTCATATTGTATCTGCCAAACAATGCAACTTAGAAACGAGCTTGAACAAGACCAACATGAAGAGGATCACGAGGATGAAAAAACAAGAGCTACTGAGGACCACGACAAGCACCAAAGGAAGACAATGAAGGAGCGGCCGTGAAGGAGACAAAGTTCCCCTAGAGGGAATGTTGGGGATCGTAAAGAGCCAAGGGAATGTTGAAGGGAACATTGGGGAACACTTAGAAGACCTCAATAAACTCATGATCGTGGGGAAATGCTTAGGGAACCAACAACTACAAGGCAAGACCCTGACTTCAAATATTCTACAAAGACCCCGGTCTTAAGCACTGTTTGAAGACCCCTAGACTTTACAAAGTAGTTAGTAGAAACTACTTAAACCGACACATGTTCATGGAAAATAAATATTAAAAAATGTTTAGATTTAAATATCCAAATACTAAATACATTGATGCTTAAAATAACTCAATGATACTATTATCCTATATTTAGACTGAAAGGTATCAAGTAATAATTATATTACATTCAGATTTTGCATACTATATAAAGGGGGAACTTAGAGGCCTTCTTGCATTTCATTTGGCTCCGAATCAATCTACCTGAAGTGTCAAGACAAGATCTCTTTAAAGCGGAAATCTTTTAGACTTGAGGCAATGAGAGACTCAAGGCAATTGAGAAGCATGTTGGAATTTAAGACTCTTTGAGTCATAAGACACTTTGAAACTTAAGAAAAATGAAGATTCAAAGCAAAATGTGAAACTTGAGGTAACTTGAGAACTTGAGAAATAAAGCAAAAAGAGAATATGAATTATTACCTCGGTGGTGTACTTGAGAGGAGAAATCATTCGGGAAAGGCATTTGAAACATTAAAAGAAAATTGATCAATCGGATCAATTAAAAATGATTCCAACAAGGAATTGTTCAACCGGATCAATGGGTCCATTCACAATTGGGGTACTATTTTTGGGACAAAGGAACCAAAAACTATGTCGCATTGGATCCCGATGTTTATTATGATTTACTATTATTTAATCAATAAATTTTAAAATAAATAAGTAGATAGGTCATTGGATTTATCAAAAAATATATTCTTTATTATTAAATAATAACCAATAATTGACAAATCCTTTATGAAATGAGTAGATAGGTCATAGGACTTGTTTGGGCCACATCAATAACAATTCCATTATTGAAGTGTGCGTTGGAGGTGAATTATTTCATGTTTTCCATCCTAATACCTTGTGTAAGTGACATGTGTCCATAGATATATTTGATTATGTCCAATTCTATTTCTAAATGTTTTTTTTTCATGTAGCCATGATAATGTGTAATGTGGCCCATGTTTGGTTTCATACGCAAAGCTATATAATTGGTATGCAATACATCTATAGTTCTATTGGTGCACAATTGAATGATAAGTGTGAGGAAGAAAATTGGGATCATTTTAATTTTGTTGGCCTTTTCATTCTTTAATCCTAAGGTCAATAGTTATGATAACAACCATAAATAATAATTAAGGAATCAAAATGATATCTCAGATAATCCTATTCCTTGTAAATTAACTTTGTCGTTGTATTGGTTATGGAATATTAAATGTAGGTATGATCCAAAATATGCTCCACAAATACAAATCTAAGCACACCAACTATGTAAAGTTATCTACTTTAGTCCGTTTTTGTTAGACACTCATTCTTGGCACCCCAATCGTGAATGGCCCCCAACTAGGAAAGGAAGTCGTGAAGGAAAATCCCACGAGGAATTGATCAATTAAAAAAAAACTCCATGAAGAGTTGGTCAACCGGGGCAACTAAACTAAAAGAAGAGTCTTGAGCCAAATAAATAACTCATAATTCGTGATCTAAAGCTTAGATGTCCAAAATCGATTGGAATTACTTGAGGTAATTCATGATTTACTTGAGGAATTGCCTCATGAATTTCTCATCGCAATCGCCTCATGAATGACAACATCCCAATCAAGTGGAATTAGCTATCGACGAATAAAAAAAAACATGCCCTCAACCATGAAACGGTAAGCTTTTGAAGAGAATTTAGCAAAGTTGTGACTAAAAGAATATGGGATTAAAATTAAAAGTAGTTCGACCCTTGAACTAATTCATGCAACTTGTGAAATCTGTGTAACACTCATCCTTGAATATTGTGTAAGATTTTGAGGTCTGGAGAAATACGAACCTCTTTTACTTTGAACACACTTAATCTTGACATTAGGATGTTAGGGGAACATAACCTTGTGCATCTTGAGCACTTCAATCCATAAGAATTTCAAGGAAGTTTCTAAAGGTTCTTTGTATGAATGTATTATATGTTGCATGATGATCCGTCCAAAACATAGTACATTCTGACTCAGCAAGATAAGCACGAACCGATTCTAAATTTGGTGTAGTTCCCCAGTCTCTGATCACCTTTTCCGGGAGTCAAGGATTCCCCCACGCACCTCATATTTAGGAGTCAACCAGATTTGGGCATAATCGGTAAGATTCTAGTCTGTCCAAGTCCAACTGGTCACATGTTCATATATATCTTTGGGGTTTCTTCATTTCTTTGAGGCACATGTCGGAGATTCCACTAAAATGATGGGTAATCTTCCTGTAGTCTTGAACTTCAACCGGTAATTTCTCAAACTCGACCGGTTCTTCTTTGAGTAGCATCGCAGTCGGTTCGTCGGTTCTCCCCGGACACTGTTGCAGACTGCATAATTTAGACCAAGGCACATTAAAGTGTCATATGTTGCATGATGATCCGTTCCAAACATAGTACATTCTGACTCATCACAAGATAAGCACGAACCGAATGTAAGTTGCTGTAGTTCCCCAGTCTCCGATCACCTTTTCCGGGAGTCAATGATTCCCCCACGCACCTCGCAGAGCCGCAGCTGAGAGGTGCCGATGGTGTGGTGTTATGATCTGCACCTTTTCTTCTGTTCTGCACTCTCGTGGGTTGTTTTGGGAAGCTTTTCTTTTGGTTCACATCGGCTGTTGGAGCCTGCACTCAAGAGGAACTTCCGAGCGTGATATGGACTGTGCCTGCACTCATCATCCCTCCACACTGAAATCCCAAACTTCCACAATTGGTTTTTCACTTTTTGAGTGTAGAGAGAATGAAGAAGTGTGTTTTGGTTCTTGTGACTAACCCTAGGTTACCCGAGCAATCGCCTTATGGCAAGAAATTTTGAGATTTTGCGGGTGCGGACGTGCAGCAGTGGGGCTACCCACCACAATTACTATCCGGCTGAAGATCGAGTGTTTCATCTTCAACATTTAGAGCTGTATACAACTGCACCACATTTCGACAATCCCAAGCCTCCGGTATGTGATATCGGTTTCTATATATCTGAAGAATTTTGAGGAGTTACGAACTCCAAGTAATGATTGCACGGTACACTTGGGCTTTGAATTGCATCAATCGAATAGAATAAGAATTGGTTGGTTATCTTAGTCCACCTTTACACTAGAGCTTGAGTTGAGATCTTGCACGTTTCTAAGGTTTTGATACTCGCAGCTTCCATCCCAAGCTCAAAGTAAAGAGAGCTTGACTATTCCTCAAGCTCTCCAAGGGTTGAGCAAGTGCAAAGTTGCCATGTTCAAACTGAGATTTCAAAGCGGGAATGGTAACTAAGCATTCTTTATACTGTAGCTTGAGTTGACAGCCTGAACTTGCAAATCTTGGGAGTTTGATACTTCCGATTTGACAAAATTTCGGTCAAAGCTCAAACTATTCATAATTGACCTGGTAAGAGCAAATCTAAAGTGACAACGCTCAAAGTGAAATATCGAAGGAAGAACGGTAGTAAGATTGTTGTGGTCCAAAGAGTCATACATTAGATGGGTTGAGTGACCCAAACACAAGTTAGCCTCCACCATGTAACTATGGAGAATTGACTTTGCAAATTGAATTGCATAGTGTATTGTGACACTGCATACAATTGCCTTTAGTAGAAAGTATGAGTACTTTTGCCACGACACAGTGCAGGCGTCCTTATGTATATTTAAAAAGGTAATCTTATTTACACATAATCCTTGCAATTTAGAGCGAAAGACCAAAATCCGCAACTAAAACTTGGCAGTAAGTTCATTACCATACAAGGATGGTGTTTGTGAAGTAGACCATCATGCATGTGTTGCCCATGATGATCTCCGATTTAGAGACACTTTCGGGAGGTGGATTGAATTGGGAATTGTCTCATCTGGTTTTAGCAATTGTGAAGGAGGTTAATTTAGTGGTGATTATCTTCCTCTTTAAGTGATCATAGAGGCTTTCTTAATGTTGTCTTGAGTGTACCAAGGTTGGTTTCTATCCAATCTCATCCCAAGACATGGATTTTTGGTGTCCATTCTTGACTACGAGCCTTGTCATATGTCATTCAAGTACATGTGTTCAATTAAGAGTGACCACAAATTGCTCACATCCCAATGAGCAGAACTAGGGAGTTGCACTGTTCTTTTTGGTTTCTCGTCATTTCTTAGCAATGTAGTGCTATTTCGTGAATGTGATGTCATTTCTTGGATGCCATGTTATTTCTTAGAATGGTGGGGATTAGGTGACGTTAGAACGCAGATAGTCGTTTCAAGTTTCAGAGTCAGAGTTGAAGCATAAGTTATAGAAGGTAAATTTAGTGGCAATTTTCCTGATTCCATCATGTTTGCCTGGACTTTGTCATCATGTTCATGTTCGTCATGCTCGTTTGTATTGCGTCCCCATTGGATTGGGCGTTGCAATGAAAGGGGAGAACCGACAACTACTTACAGATGAACTGATTGAGTTTGAGGAATAACCGGTTGAAGTTCAACACTTCAGGAAAATTACCAATCATTTTAGAGGAATCTATTGAATATACCTCAAATTAATAAAGAAAAACCGAAACATCACAACATATAACCAGTTGAACTTAGAAACAATAGGATTTTGACCGATTATGTTCAAAATCCTCCCCGGACACTGGGGCGTTGGGTTGCCAACCTAGCTCTTCTGGACACATTGTTGGGGTCCACAAGGCTAACACCCCCCAACTTTTGGCTCTGGGAGTGCTAAGATGCTCCGGAAACTTTCTTTGTTTGCACTTTGAACTAATGATCACTAAGTTAGGAGATTTTTCCCCCCTTCATTAATTTACTTACTCATCAATGGTTCCCCAGTTAAAGTGACTCACCAATTTGACAAAGGCACACCAGTAAACATAAAAATAAGAGGGAGATCAGTATGACCCACCCACCTCAAGGTGGGCTGGGGCAAAACGATCCATACATTGGTTCCTAGGAGGTAAGGGTTCAGGCATCCAACAAGGAACGAGTGTATGGGTTGGTTTGCCAAAATCCCTCAAGGTGGGAGTTCAATGACAACATTATTACCCATTAGTGCCTAGTCTCATAATTGTTAGACACATTAGCTTAGATTATGATAACTCTTAGGTTGAGCCTCAACAGAAGACTAACTTACCCCCTTTCTTTCGTCTCTTTCCTTTCTCGTGGTAAGAGGCTCCCTCCCATTCTCGTTGTGCAAGAGGTTGGCCACCCTTCCAACTTACAGTGAATGAATCTTGTTTACTGCCTGATATAGAGTGCGTGGGTGCTAGAGTTGTGTTGGGTTGTTTGTACCAACTCAACACTATGTCGTGGTGCGCTAGTGAATTGTAGTATGAGTCATGCATCTCTGTACTCTTGTGTGTGCATTTGGTACTTAACATCTCATCTTAACACCATGGTATGTTGTCATCATTTTTCTTCTAATGCCTATTACTAGGATTCAAGGAAGGATTACTTGTGTTTCTAGAAGAATAGACCATGGCCATGTTTGCAATGGAATTGTTCTTCATTGGAACCTATCAAAGGAAATGGCCGCTTGGGAGACGTTTGAAAAATCCTTAAAATGCTGCAAAATTGTTCAAAATATGGATTTGTGTCGTTGGAGTTGGGAGCTAGAATAGTATTGAGTTAAATGTTTTGTTTTATTCAATGATTGGCTTCATCTTTGTTGGGCACATGGAGTTTGGATTATGAGGTCAATCCAGTAGTGGACATGTTTTAGTGGTGTTGTAGACGTCGGGGAGGTATCAAACTTTCTCCAAGGAGTGCATCAATACACTACATCAAGATAGACAACTGTGAATGCTTCAAGTGGAAAATTGTTCAAACCTTCCTAGAAAAGTGATTCTTGTGGGTATGATCAAGTCTATATTAAGATTTTGAATTTATTGATGTGTTGTTTTGAGGGTGGTCTTATTTTGTAGTGTATTACTTGGTTCAAGTTTTTGAGACCGCGGCATGTATAGAGCCAAGAATTTGTGGTAGCCTTGTAAGTTGAAGTTGAATCTTTAGAACCCCATATACCACATTTTTTTAAGGGGAACAAATTACACTCGGAGTCAGTATTAGAGATCCCGAAATAGTCTCGTGGGATGAGTCAACTAAATTTATACATGGCTTAGCAAATTACTTAATGGACCCCTTAACATGGCTACCACTAATCGTAAGCCATACTTGGGGGGTTTCCCTTTTGGACGTAGAACAATGTTCACTTTGGTGTAGCCCCTTCATTAGATTACCATGTGTGTTCGAATATGTTGTAATGAGTTTTGCTACCTAGTACCTAGAGTCTCATTCTATGCATTTTTTGCACTACTTTGTCCTAGTCAAAGGCATAGAATTGTTTTTTATTGTATTCGACCTAGAGTGACCTTCTGTACATGTATTGCTTTCATTGTATGGGTGTATGAGGACTAGCTACTATTTGTTTCTCTAGGTTATTAAATGTTATGAAGTGTCATTACAAGACCAACATGAAATTCTTGATTTGATGTTTTGATGTTTTGAAGGTGGTCTCCATATGGCTTGTATAAGATTCACTTTTTCTCTAAGTAATACATCTGTAGAATATGGGATATAGGGAGCATTCCTTCTTGATGCATAGTGGTTGACCTAAAGTAGTATGCGTGATGTTTAATTTGTCCTCATTAGGTAGTGAAGTAGTTGTCAAGATGGATTTGTGAAGAGAGGTTTGCTTTGAGTTACAACATTGCACTTCTAGATGGTTTTAGCTCAAATTCAATGATGACCATGTGCAGGTGTTTGTAAATATCAAAAATCAAAAGTCATATGCGAATGATTTCATAGGAGGCAAATCAACAGTGTCTTGCAGCCAACTTGTTTAAGTGTCAGGGATTTAAGCTACAAAACTTTGCAACTATTGCTAAGCTTGAACATGCATTATGCTCACTTCATGACAACCATTGAGCATTTTCCATGGTGAACATAAGACTTCAAAGTCCGAGAGCACCAAGGGAGGCTATTCACTTCAAACAATTCTCCAAGAATTTTCATTTTATCAGGTTAAAATTTTGCCACATCTCTCAATTGTTCGATTCTATTGCTTTGCAAGTGTAGTCAACAAATTCTTGCTATCTCATGTACAACATATGCCAGATGATTGAGTTCATGACAAACATTTAAAAATGTTCATTGAGCTTGCATCTATATAAATGTTACCTAGTTATAATTATGAAATGAGATTTAAGAATAATAATATTCAAAATATGTATTTCATAACTTAGGTATTCATATAGAATATTTGTATACAAGCTATGGGAGGAAGAAATCCAATAAAAATAAAAATCCTCCACACCAAAAATAATATCAAAAGAACCTTGAGACTGGAGTATGGCCTCTTAATCCCTTAGGGGTTCCTATAATCATGTCAATCTTTATTTCTATTAGGCAATGGAAACATCTTTTGTATATCATTGCCATGTGAGCACTTCAATGTCACCATATTTGATTTGAGGTTGTTAGCACATTTTTCTAAAAAATATATTGAGAAGCTTTATATATTGCAAAATCATCTTTAAAAATTAATCATAACCCTTGATTTTCATCTCATTATGAGTGTGCTTGCATGTGTATACTACTCGTTCTTCACAAAAAGTATTTTTTGACAACAATGATTTAACAGAAACGACAATGGAACAAAAAACATCAGTGTTGAAAATGACAAACTTTCTACGAGTACCAATGGAGATTGCAAATTTTCCCAAATTATCATTGTCAAAGGAAGTTTTGAATAGTCGGCAATGTGAAAATTTATTGGACAATTTACGCAAGGGTGTGCAAGCAATTGAAATGATCACCAATAGTTCACATGGGAAAGTCTTTCGTCGAGTGGAGGAAGACATGCTCCTCGTTGTGAACAAGGCAAAATGTGTGATAGAAGAATGTTGCAAGGATGATTGGTGTCGGGTTGTGGTGAAGCAAATGAATAACAAAGAGACCTTCAGAGAGCTTCTGGAGGACTTTGAATGTTCTTTCCACACAATGTGCAACATACTTCGCCATGTTTTTCCTAGTCGAGAAGCTGAAATTTTGAAGATTGAAAGGTCTACGACATTTTTTCCAACATGCATCGATGAAGTTGCAGAGGACCATAATTCAATATATGAAAGGTTTTCAAAGCACTTGAAAATGTGCAAAAGTGCAAGTTGCAAAGATTGCATGCTAGTATGGTACCTAATGGGACGAGTAAATGGTCTTGCAAAGGCCGAAGGTGGTGAATTGGATAGCATTATCTTTCCTCATGACTATCCTCACCCCGAATATGGAAAGCCACGTGTTCGATTGGGTGGAGGTGCATTCGGAATCGTATATTCCACAAAATGGTTGGGAATGGAGACTGTCACAAAGGTGATCAAAGTTATTGGCCTAGAGCATGAAACACTCGTTTGGAAAGAGGCGGGTATATTGGGAGGATTGAATCATCCGAATATCATCAAATTGTTTTGTTGTGGCTTTATGAGGGACAACAATCAAGGCAAAGAAAAGAAAGAATTTGAAATCGTCATTGAACGAGGAACTATGGACTTGTCACATTTCTTACATCAACAACCTATGTTCAATGAAGAAAATGCCATTGATATCATGTTGCAAATTGCAAGCGGAATGTGCTACCTTCACGATATGAAAGTCGCCCATCGTGACTTGAAGCCCGATAATGTCGTCCTAACTTCAAATGATTCAACTAGTATGGAATATGTGCATGTGAAGCTAATTGACTTTGGTATTTCCAAAATTGAAGTGACAAGCTCTTCAAAGGTGCTTATTGGTGGGAAGATATATGGAACTTGTGGGTATATGGCACCTGAGGTTTTTGAAAGAAGTTCAAAGGTAGATGCATTCAAATCAGACGTGTTTAGTTTCGGCATGATGTGCTCTGAGATCATTTTAAGAAAGAGGAATTTTGACGGTGTTCTTCAACGTGACTACAATAACTCCGTCTTGAAAGGTGGGAGACCCAAACTCCCTCAAGCTTGTTCAGAAGGATTGAAATCATTGATACAACAATGTTGGTCCACGGAACCTTCAAAAAGGCCGGTATTTCTTGATATTCTTAAGACTTTGAGAAAATTAAAGAATGATGCAATCTTCAAGACTATCCATGATGTTGCAGCCCCCAAGCAACTCAATGAGCCCACGTTTCTTTTGAGTTTTATCCCAAATCCAAGGCAATGGTGGAGAAGGCTCAAATATGAATTTTTTGACCGTGTTTTGTGGGTCATCTTATTCTTGTGGCGTATGTATATCACCTTCAGCCAATGCTTATCACAATTTACATCCAAAGCTTTGAAGCTTGGTAGTAACACCTCATTATCAAGAATCGAAGAGGAATCAAAATCCATATTGTCAAATCAAATGCTACATGAGGTGAATTTTTCTTTGTCAATGTTTATTTGCAAAGCAAGTTGGATGTATCTTAATCAATGGTAATATTAAAAACTTGATAGTGCAAAACAATTTAAGACCTCATGTGATTTATGAGTTTGGTCAAGATCATTGAATTAACTTGGTATATTGACATTCTTGTAGGTGGAAAACAACACAAATGGGGAATCCAAATTGATTGGCTTGAAAGAAAAGATACCAAAATTGGAAAAACTACTTCAAGATGTTGGTAGTTTGGGGTTTGTGGGCATGGGCGGAATCGGCAAGTCAACGATTGCGGTTGCTTTAAGTGATAAGATCTCCCACCAATTTGATGCGATGGTCTTTGTAAATGACTTCAAAGATGAAAGTTGTAGTATGGCAGTGTGATACAAGCTACAAAATGTGAAAGCGTTACCCAAAACCATACCATTAATAGAAGTACGAGAGATTTTGACCCAATTGCAACACATGCAAAAAGTTCTTATTGTTGTAGACAATGTTGGTAAAGCAAGCCAACTCGAGGAACTATTGGGCAATCATGAATTTCAACATGGTGATGGAAGTAAATTCATTGCCACTTCTCGTGAATGGAAGTCCTTGGAAGCATACGTACCCGTGGTTGGGAAAGTAGAGGTGCAAACCCTTGATGGGCAACAATCTTTGGAATTATTTTCGATGCATGCATTTTGTACAACCAACCAACCATGCTTGCCTTACTTGAAATATGTAGTTCAAGAAATTGTGAAGGCTTGTGACGGACTCCCGTTGAGTTTGGAGGTGATGGGTAGTTCCTTAAATGGGGAGAGACGTTTAAGAATATGGGAGCGAAGAATGCAAAGATTGTTGAGGGCAAGGCATGATGGAAATGGAGATGAAAGAATTTGGAACACATTGAGAATCAGTTTTGATGAGCTAGATGAAAGGGAAAAAAACATGTTCATGGATATATGTTGTTTCTTTTGCAAAGACTCAAGTATTGGTGGCTTGCCATTTACAAAGGAGAGAATACTTAGATGCTTTGATGATGATGATGAAGACATTATAGAACGAACTTTCGAGAAGCTGCAAGACAAATCGTTGTTTAAAGTTGATGAAGATGGTGTTTTGGATATGCATGATCAATTGCGGAATATGGGTCGTAGGATTGTGGAAAACGAATACCAAGGTTCTCGAATATGGGATTTTCCTTCATCAACATTCATTGATTATTGTAATCAAAAGGTATGTCGCACAAACGTAGGCATTTTTTTCTTTCGCACAAATGTACGCATTTTTTCTTTCTAATATCATATATGAAGTTATGTCTTGAAAGTGAGAATTGTAACTATGAGCAATAATTAAATAAGATTTTAAAAAAATGTTCCGTAGTTTAATGTTTGTTTTCCACGCACGACACAAAATCAATTGAAGGCATGTCGTTTACAAATTTTGAGAAAGGAGTGACATTTGCACCAATTTTACAAGCACATAATCTACGATTGTTAAGTGTTCACAATTGCGAGGATGTGAACCTTCTTTTTGCTATCCTCAATGGAACCGCCAAACTCAAAAGGTTGAGGATCCATTTCAAAACCCAATGTGATGATTTTTTAGCAACGCAACAAACATTCAACAAGGATTTCAAAGAGCTTGCGAAAATAAATTTGAAGAAATTAAGTGTACTTGAAATATACAAAGGTCAAATCACAAACTCTTTTCCATTTGATGTTCTCCATTTCACAACTTTGAAAGCATTACACTTCGTACAGTGTGAAACATTGGATGAGTTTCCAAATGAACTTCAAAGCATAATCTCCTTGGAGGAATTATGCATTATACAATGCAAATCTTTGAAGAAGATTCCGGGAGGATTAGGGGGTTTGACAAGTTTGAAGGGACTCTACATGTCGGAGTGCGAGGCCTTGGAAGAATTTCCATCCGGAGTGTGCACGCTCGTGGCGTTGGAGGAATTGAATTTCGGTGCATGCAAATCTTTGAAGAAGATTCCGGGAGGATTAGGGGGTTTGACAAGTTTGAAGACACTCAACATGCGGGAATGTGAGGGCTTGAAAGAATTTCCATCCGGAGTGTGCACGCTCGTGGCGTTGGAGATATTGACTTTCGGTGGATGCAAATCTTTGAAGAGGATTCCAGGAGGATTAGGGGGTTTGACAAGTTTGAAGGAACTCCACATGTGGGGATGCGAGGCGTTGGAAGAATTTCCATGCGGAGTGTGCACGCTCGTGGCGTTGGAGGAATTGAGTTTCGGTGCATGCAAATCTTTGAAGAAGATTCCGGGAGGATTAGGGGGTTTGACAAGTTTGAAGACACTCAACATGCGGGAATGTGAGGGCTTGGAAGAATTTCCATCCGGAGTGTGCACGCTCGTGGCGTTGGAGATATTGACTTTCGGTGCATGCAAATCTTTGAAGAAGATTCCGGGAGGATTAGGGGGTTTGACAAGTTTGAAGGAACTCCACATGTGGGGATGCGAGGCGTTGGAAGAATTTCCATGCGGAGTGTGCACGCTCGTGGCGTTGGAGGAATTGAGTTTCGGTGCATGCAAATCTTTGAAGAAGATTCCCGGAGGATTAGGGGGTTTGACAAGTTTGAAGGAACTCTACATGTGGGAATGCGAGGCCTTGGAAGAATTTCCATCCGGAGTGTGCACGCTCGTCGCCTTGGAGGAATTACAGTTCTCTAGATGCAAATCCTTGAAGACGATTCCGGCAAGATTTGGGGGTTTGACAAGTTTGAAGACACTCAACATGCGGGAATGTGAGGGCTTGGAAGAATTTCCATCCGGAGTGTGCACGCTCGTGGCGTTGGAGATATTGACTTTCGGTGGATGCAAATCTTTGAAGAAGATTCCCGGAGGATTAGGGGGTTTGACAAGTTTGAAGAAACTCTACATGGATGGATGCGAGGCCTTGGAAGAATTTCCATCCGGAGTGTGCACGCTCGTGGCGTTGGAGATATTGACTTTCGGTGGATGCAAATCTTTGAAGAGGATTCCAGGAGGATTAGGGGGTTTGACAAGTTTGAAGGAACTCCACATGTGGGGATGCGAGGCGTTGGAAGAATTTCCATGCGGAGTGTGCACGCTCGTGGCGTTGGAGGAATTGAGTTTCGGTGCATGCAAATCTTTGAAGAAGATTCCGGGAGGATTAGGGGGTTTGACAAGTTTGAAGACACTCAACATGCGGGAATGTGAGGGCTTGGAAGAATTTCCATCCGGAGTGTGCACGCTCGTGGCGTTGGAGATATTGACTTTCGGTGGATGCAAATCTTTGAAGAAGATTCCGGGAGGATTAGGGGGTTTGACAAGTTTGAAGGAACTCCACATGTGGGGATGCGAGGCGTTGGAAGAATTTCCATGCGGAGTGTGCACGCTCGTGGCGTTGGAGATATTGAGTTTCAGTGGATGCAAATCTTTGAAGAAGATTCCGGGAGGATTAGGGGCTTTGACAAGTTTGAAGGAACTCTACATGAATGGATGCGAGGCCTTGGAAGAATTTCCATCTGGAGTTTGCACGCTTGTGGTGTTGAAGGAATTAGCATTTAATGGATGCAAATCTTTGAAGAAGATTCCGGGAGGATTAGGGGGTTTGACAAGTTTGAAGGAACTTCACATGTGGGGATGCGAGGCGTTGGAAGAATTTCCATGCGGAGTGTGCACGCTCGTGGCGTTGGAGATATTGAGTTTCAGTGGATGCAAATCTTTGAAGAAGATTCCGGGAGGATTAGGGGCTTTGACAAGTTTGAAGGAACTCTACATGAATGGATGCGAGGCCTTGGAAGAATTTCCATCTGGAGTTTGCACGCTTGTGGCGTTGAAGGAATTAGCATTTAATGGATGCAAATCTTTGAAGAAGATTCCGGGAGGATTAGGGGGTTTGACAAGTTTGAAGGAACTCCACATGTGGGGATGCGAGGCGTTGGAAGAATTTCCATGCGGAGTGTGCACGCTCGTGGCGTTGGAGATATTGAGTTTCAGTGGATGCAAATCTTTGAAGAAGATTCCGGGAGGATTGGGGGCTTTGACAAGTTTGAAGGAACTCTACATGAATGGATGCGAGGCCTTGGAAGAATTTCCATCTGGAGTTTGCACGCTTGTGGCGTTGAAGGAATTAGCATTTAATGGATGCAAATCTTTGAAGAAGATTCCGGGAGGATTAGGGGGTTTGACAAGTTTGAAGGAACTCCACATGTGGGGATGCGAGGCGTTGGAAGAATTTCCATGCGGAGTGTGCACGCTCGTGGCGTTGGAGGAATTGAGTTTCGGTGCATGCAAATCTTTGAAGAAGATTCCGGGAGGATTAGGGGGTTTGACAAGTTTGAAGACACTCAACATGCGGGAATGTGAGGGCTTGGAAGAATTTCCATCCGGAGTGTGCACGCTCGTGGCGTTGGAGATATTGACTTTCGGTGGATGCAAATCTTTGAAGAGGATTCCAGGAGGATTAGGGGGTTTGACAAGTTTGAAGGAACTCCACATGTGGGGATGCGAGGCGTTGGAAGAATTTCCATGCGGAGTGTGCACGCTCGTGGCGTTGGAGGAATTGAGTTTCGGTGCATGCAAATCTTTGAAGAAGATTCCGGGAGGATTAGGGGGTTTGACAAGTTTGAAGACACTCAACATGCGGGAATGTGAGGGCTTGGAAGAATTTCCATCCGGAGTGTGCACGCTCGTGGCGTTGGAGATATTGACTTTCGGTGGATGCAAATCTTTGAAGAGGATTCCAGGAGGATTAGGGGGTTTGACAAGTTTGAAGGAACTCCACATGTGGGGATGCGAGGCGTTGGAAGAATTTCCATGCGGAGTGTGCACGCTCGTGGCGTTGGAGGAATTGAGTTTCGGTGCATGCAAATCTTTGAAGAAGATTCCGGGAGGATTAGGGGGTTTGACAAGTTTGAAGGAACTCCACATGTGGGGATGCGAGGCGTTGGAAGAATTTCCATGCGGAGTGTGCACGCTCGTGGCGTTGGAGGAATTGAGTTTCGGTGCATGCAAATCTTTGAAGAAGATTCCGGGAGGATTAGGGGGTTTGACAAGTTTGAAGACACTCAACATGCGGGAATGTGAGGGCTTGGAAGAATTTCCATCCGGAGTGTGCACGCTCGTGGCGTTGGAGATATTGACTTTCGGTGGATGCAAATCTTTGAAGAAGATTCCGGGAGGATTAGGGGGTTTGACAAGTTTGAAGGAACTCCACATGTGGGGATGCGAGGCGTTGGAAGAATTTCCATGCGGAGTGTGCACGCTCGTGGCGTTGGAGATATTGAGTTTCAGTGGATGCAAATCTTTGAAGAAGATTCCGGGAGGATTAGGGGGTTTGACAAGTTTGAAGGAACTCTACATGAATGGATGCGAGGCCTTGGAAGAATTTCCATCTGGAGTTTGCACGTTTGTGGCGTTGAAGGAATTAGCATTTAATGGATGCAAATCCTTGAAGGAGATTCCGGAAGAATTTGGTTGTTTGACATGTTTGAAGAAACTTGACATGTAGAATTATAAGGCCTCTGGAGCCTTGCAATACGGAGTGTCCACGCTCATGGTGTTGGAGAATTAGAATTTTAGTGGATGCAAATCCTTGTAAAAGATTCGGATAGGAGTAATGGGTTTGGCATGTTTAAAGGAACTTCATATGAAGAAATGCGAGGCTTGAGAGGATTTTTGTATAGAGATTGCTAACCCGTGGCGATGGAGGATTATACATTCAATGGATGGAAATCCTTGACGTAAATTCCGTAACGGTTAGGGGGTTTGACATGTTTGAAGGAACTTCACATGTCGGAGTGTGAGGGCTTGTTGAAATTTGCCACCAGAGTGTCCGCGCTTGTGGCATTGAAGGAATTTCATTTTGGTTGATGCAAATTCTTGAAGAAGATTACGGAAGGATTAGGGGGTTTGACATGTTTGGAGAAACTCTACATGAAAAATTGCGAGGCCTTGGAAGAATTTTGAGCGGGAGTGTCCACATGTGTGGCTTGAAGGAATTGCATTTTGGTGGATGCAAATCCTTGAAGAAGATTCGGAAAGGATTAGGTGGTTTTGAACATCGTCGAAGGATTAGAGGAATGTAGATAAAGATGTCATTTATTGAAGCATGGAAATGATATGAAGTTTGGTAAGAAAGTAAGGTGGTTTTGGTTGAATTTAAAATATGGTATAATTGAAATTATATAGGTAGAAACACATATGTTGTCTAAGAAGGTACTTTGAACAATGAGAGGAGAATTTTCTTTACCAAATACAAACATGGAATGGAAAATATCCATTTGATTGGTATCATTGAAAATGGATAGTGGCACACCTTACTGAATTTCCTCGTCAAATTTTTCTTCTTGGCATCCATCTGAACCATAAATTCAAACTTGAAATTTGAGATATAACAAGTTCATGTTTTATAACAAGCTTATGAATTTACAACAAATCTAGGTTGTCATCCTTAGTGCACCCCTCAATATTGAATAACCTGAAACTATAATTCTACTTTGGAAAAGGGATTCACATAATGATCATGCAATTCAATGGTTGTCATTTCCAAATTGTGTTACCTTTGGTTGAACATTTGCAAATTGTGTTGCATTAGCACATCTATAATGTAGCAATATCAAAAATTGGATTGGAAACCAGATCAAAAGTGCATGTTTGTTGATTTCTTAGCTGAATACATAGGTCCTTCCAATTGTGTTCATTATCAAGTGTGGAGTAGTTGATAATTTCTCAAGACATGGTCCAATATTTTGAAAATATGTGTCTTTATGGTGTTTGTTCATTGATCCTCACTAAACCACACACCGATTAAATAGAGGGAACTAATTATGTGAGTGGTGAAGGAGGACAGTTTTTTGGAAACATATGTATTAGTATCCTATAATCATGGTAATTAAGCATAAATCAATCAATTTTCTATACTATAATATGAATGTGTAGTTGAAATGAAGTGCAATTGACTAATGATATGCTTGAATCTACTTCAGAATTCAACAATTGTAGGCATGGAATGATGGTTTATTGTTTAATTTCAATTTGGTTGTTATATTTAGATTAACCATGACAACCCTATTAAATTCAAACTATGAACCAGTTCAACGACAAGAACAACAATTATTATAATAATTCAAAACATAATTAGAATTTTTAAACAAATGTCTAACATTCCAATTATGTCTAACAATCATATATAGACATTTGAATAAGGAATGGTTGAACAAAAGCCAAACATTCCAATGATTAACCATGTAATTTTTTATTCTATTTAAAATTTTAAATCATGGAAGTTGGATGTGAGCCCAATATGGTGCCCACATTTCTATTTAGCATTAACAACTCCCCAGCAGGGGAATTGTGTTTCAGTTCAGTTAAAGACATGAGTGTAGAGTGTTAGAGCTCTTGAAGTAACCTTAATGAGTTAAAGTGTGCGTGTGTGAACAAACAAATTAATAAACTAAAAAGGAAAATAATTAGTTAGTTAAGGGGATTTAGTGACTCTTTGATTGCAAGGTGCGGGAGTACCATGGTTAATTGGGTTGGATGAGGCCTTGTTAGGCTCAAAGGGTGTTCATTTAAGGGTAGGCTCAAGGTGGAAGGGTGTCGGAAGTTACCATATTGTTGCTGGATTTCCGGCCCTCAGGAAGGGGGTCCTCGAATTCGGTCTGGAGGAAAACAGTCTCTCTCTCTCTCTCGGGTGTGTGGGAATCCAGGGTGCGCTCTCGCCGAGGGCAGAGCCTTGGCATAAAATCGTGCTTGAAGGGACTGGCTGGAGGGGCATCAATTAGGTGGGAGGACGCGGTGAGAAGGAGGGGAGCGTGAGCTAGAAGAGGTTGCGGCATTGACTTGCTGCGAAAAGCAATCACAGGCCCTAGCTCCTCAACGGCATCTTGAGGCCAATGTGACCAACTCCCTCGCCGTTGAGTTGAATCGGTAAAAGGTAGTGATTGGGTGCAGAAGGGAGAGAAATTGATATGAGGAGCGACCGGTTTGAAGGACAGAAGGAAGGGAACAACTACATTGCTGGAACAGCGGAGAACTCCCATCAAAACACCGGCATTTAGCACTGAAATCTCGTCTGGAACAGAGTTATCGATCAAACATTGGGCCACCAATCTGGATTAGTCTTTGGGCTAGTTCAGGGGCAGGGTGTGGATGTGCGAGGAGGGAGAGGCGTGAGCAATCGGGCAGATCAATGCGATACAGCTGGGAGGCAATTGATGCACGTCCCACAGTGGGAGGTGGGTGGCTTGCACCCTGGTTTCACAGGGCTCGGACTGTGGCACCGAGCAAGGTCAGTTGCAAGGGTTGGGTGGGTTTAATGCCGTCATGGCGACTGTATATCAACCTTTATGCTGATCAGAGGGCAGCGGCGGGGTCCCAGTGTGTGGGTTAGTAGCAATCACCTAGTTAGTAATTATTCCAGGTCTAAGCCGAAGGTGCCACCATGTGGTTGGCCTCCCTTTGGTTAGGCCATTTGGTGAAGGGAGTTAGGTTAGTATTAGTTAGATCTAGGTTAATGCTAGTTAGTTAAGTTTGGGGATTAGAGTGTGTAATGGGTGGGATGAACATCAGGACAAAGAATATTTCTAAATACTGGTACCATCTACACTTGAATAAAGGTGGCATTCAATATTCACATTGTGGGTTGGTTAAGATTCACGGAAGCAAGAGTGCCTTGGTTGTTTTAAAACATGTGGGCCACTGACTCTCACCCGGACTACGACGCATAAGGGTGGGGGTTTGTGGCTGACATTGGACAAATGAATTGAGGAACATGTTTATGTGGCAATTGTAAGATTTAGGCTTATGGTGAGGAACCAATGATGAGGTGGCATCCATAACTTTTGCAACCCTTGGTACATATATGGGAAAACCAACAAGCTTAGGAGGTGACATCCAAAAATTTGTTTTTTTACATACACGAAACACAATAGTTATGTTTAATATGAATGAAGAAGATAAAGATGCATATGTCATAAATTCAAACATATATAGCATACAACAAACTTATTGAAGTAGTAGTGTTTTGCAAGCTTCCGAATAAGTGCATCACCATCATTGAAATGACCAATCAATTTGGTAAGGTTAAAGAAGATATCGGTGTCCTCCACATCTACCTCTCATATACCGGGCTTGAACATTGTTCTTATGAAAACTAAATGTGCCTACATTCTTTCTTGCGAACAAACATCACAATGTTGAAACACGGAGTCTATAAAATTTCATTGTATATCAGAACACCTCATGAAATTCATATGTGAGCACTCAATCAACATGACGAGCAACATATTAACAAAATCCAACAATGACAATTACAAGGTTAGCATTGGTCATATACAAGGTTATCCCATGCGATCCACCACAGCCTGTTCAGATGGACAAAAGGGGCTACAAAGAGAAATTCCTAGAGAGTAAAAATCAACCAATCAAAATGCTCCATGTAAGCAAACTAATCATCTTTGCAAAAGTCCTCACAGTTTTCCTAAAATATTTAAAGTAATGGAGAGATATGAGCATGGAAACAAATGTACCATAATGGCATCAAACTTACAAGCACTCAAGGACACATGCAAAGAGGAATGACAATTTATATTAGAAAATAAATTCTTAGCAATACGATGGGGATGGAGGGTTTTGAAACATAAGTTTATTACGAATGATAGTATGTTATGCACTTACTCTCTTTACCAATTCAATTGTCTTGAGCACATAGATAGAAACACCAACCTTGATTGAGGCAAGCGTGAATGAAGAGTCACTTCGCCCACGGGCTATTGGCACATCTCAATGGTGGACCCCATTTTAAGGACTAGGTCAAGGATAACCGGTAACTTCCCCATATGGGGATGAGAGGAGTAGTGGGAAGGGCTTTTCTAAGGAGAAGTGCAAGTTTTGGTTTCAAGTTTGTGTCTGTTAAGGATGATGGCAAAGAGGGAGTGGATGGTAGTCGTGTGTAGTTGGGTTTGCATTGCTTTGATGTGTCATGTTGGGAGTTCGAAGCAATCAGTAAGGATTTTGAGGGTGGAGGTGTGAATTCGTCTTCGGTGGCCAATGATAAGGACAATAAATGGTTGGAATTGCAAGCTGCTATCAGGCAATGGCATTAACAAGTGGTGTTAATTTGTCAATTTTTTTTGTTCTACGGTTGGTTCTGGGAAAATGTCACGGCAATAGGTAAATTTGATGCAGTGGAGTTTGATGTTGATATTAAGTTCTCAAGGAATGGGCTCGTGGAGGCTTTCTATGAGAAAAGTGTCTAACCAAAGGCATGATGGGCTTAGGATGGGAGAAAAAGATTAGAAGCTTAGAAGATCCTCATATTCCCTTTAATCCATTGCAAGAACGTGAAAGAAGTGTAGTTGAGCAATATCGTGATGACTACGAGATGACTCCGTTTTCACAATCCACACAAGCATGGAAATGGAGGGTGGAGGATGAGGAGCAACAATGATATGCAAAAAATGACAAGAAGTGGGCAGATGTGGTGGAGAAGAATTCAACAAGTTACGTAGATAATGAGATAGATGCTGCAATTGATTTGAATGTTGACAAGTTGATTGATGGAGTAGGTTTGGACTGGACCATGATAAGACAACCAAATATGGGACGGGGAATCATGGTTACCTTTAAGATGATCCCGTCCATAGGTTTGTGGACATGACCATTCTCATGTGTTGTTTTTTTGCTAATGGTGGGGTGGTGGACCACTGTATAAACTTAAATTGCCATGAAGCAAGGTAGGAATATAGGTTGGCTGGAATGTCCACTCCAAAAAGGTAGACGGGAGGAGTGGAGACATTGTAAAAGTGAATTGGAGTGATACACTCGTTCTGTGGGAGTTGTGAGCGTCAAAATTGCCCCCAACGGCAATTTGGTTCACAATTGAGGTATTTTAGCAAAATCGTTAGATTAGTAATAGGGAAATTTAGCAAAAAAACCATTTAGATTAAGGTATGTCGCGCACCTCTCCATGAGGAGTGCCCGAAACACCATGGGCACAAGGGGGACCCCAGAGTGACACCCGGGACTTGTGGCGCCGTTGGTGAGAGGGCCCAAGTGGTCCTAGTGTGGGTGAGGGCCCCGGGCATTGGCAACGCCTCCCACCCACGGAGACTAGGAGGCACAAGGGTAAGGCCATGAGCTATGCGTAGCTCATGGCGTGGTGATTCTAGAATGCTCAAGATCACCTCAATCCGAGGTGTGAGGTAGGAGTTATGCCCATTTGAGTGGGGCGCTGTCCCGGGACAGCGCCCTGGTACAGCAGTGCCTGGGAGTGATTCCCGGGACTGCCAAGGTTCAAACAGGCATAACTTCCTCAAGACTTGCCCGAATGGGGCAAGTGAGGAGTCCATCGGCATCGACGTGAAGCCTAGATGAAGATGAAGTGGTTGGTTGTTATGATCAAACATCATACAAGGAAGTTATGATGGTCTGAAGCTGCTGGGGGGGTTCTAGGCCCAGCAGCTAAAGGAAAATGTCCACTTGGCCCCAACTCTTGGTAGAGAGACAAGAGGTTGGTTGGCGGTGGGGTAGGGGCCCCGCGTAAAGTCCTAGAGGCTTATATGGGTGAGGTGGTGTGGCCTCACCCACCCGAGGCCGAACGGCACGGCCTCCATGGGCATTGGCCCAATGTGAGGCCATAGTTGCCTAGTATGGTTCGGGTTGTTGTAGTGTTGCTCTGGCAACGCGATGATCAACATGGGATTGGACTTCCATGGATGGAAGTCCACATCTAGGAGTGGGTTACCGATTAAGGGGTGAGTCCCGAAAGCAAAGTAGGAGGGTTGGTTCCCCTCCTATGAACTATATGGTCCGGGGTAGGAGGAGCTAACCATTAGCATGGCGGAATGCGAATGGTTAGCGCTCGTAACCTTTGCTAGAATTGAAAATTGGCAAGATTGTCAAGGGGGGCTAGCAAGGGTTGCGACACGTGGTATCAGAGCAGGGTTCCAATTTTTGAGCTAGCACTTTGAGGGAAGCATGGCTATCAAATAAGCGGGTATGATGGTGACCCGGGGTTTTCAAAAGGTTGTGAGGCTCAAATTGGAACAAAGATCATGTGTAAATGGAATTTGACCATACCATTGGTTCTAATGACAATGGTGGGCATGATGGTGGATTCGGTAAGAAAAATGGTGGAGTCCTTTGAAAGGTCTCCCGCACACCTCAAAAAGCATTTGGGGCCTAGAATACCGAATGCACCCAAAACCTTGGAGGGCATTAATGTTGGATTGAAATTCCAATTCGAAATGCTTGGAAGGTATTGATGTTGGAATGAATTTGGTGGAAATGAGGCGTCCGGGCCTCTTAAGGCGTATATGCGCGAATTTCACACCCAAATGAATTGTACATCTTAAAAGAACGAGTTTTCTAAGAAATACATCGTTTTAGGTGGGGTTTCAAAAGCGGGTGGTGAATACCAAGTTCAAATTTCCAAAATTTATTGAGGTTGTTGCGGGGATCATCAAAATTGCCACGAGCATTTAGGCCGATGACCCCAATAAGAAATTTGGTGGTGCCTTACAGCAATGGACGTTGAGGGGAGATAGGTACCATGCCAAATAATACTTGTGCCGCGGACCGAATGTAAGACGATGGCATTGTGGCCAAGGCTAGTAGCCTTAAGCCGAGGCCAAGTCATTTGTACCTTAAGGCTCAAATGAATGGGAGAAATGTCTCATGGGTTGACAAAGAGGCTACCACTCCTTCTTGAGCCCAAAATTCACAATGGAGTTGGGGCTTGCCGATTGATAGAGTGGGCAAACCCACCAAGGTGCGGTTTGGAAAGGGCGAACCGCATGAGACAAAGGAGGCCGCGATGCATGTAACCTTTGAATGTGGGACATTGGAATTTTGTCAAAATTTCACACCAAGTGAAATAGATGAAATGCATGTCATTGTGAAGGCTGCCTTCTTTGAAACCCACATGATAGATGTGAGGTGCAAGCCGGTGTGCTTGCGGTGCATTATAATGTGTCATAATGCCAAAGAATTGAGGTTCAAATTGACAAGGACTCCTATGGTAGGAGGACCCAAATTTAATAATTTGGTCTTAATAGACCAAATGAAAAATAGAAAGCATAATGGTTGCGGTTCAATTGGAGCAACTCCAAGGAACATATGGGGAGGCTAGGAAAGATGGGCCTCCCCCAAACCACATTGGTGGAATGTTGGTGAGATACAAGGATGTATTCACCAATGCGTTGCCCAAAAAGTTACCGCCAAGGAGTGAAAAATAACTTTGCTCAACGAGAGATTGAGTTCTTGAGGTATGTGGTGACAAACGAAGTTGGTGGACGAACATGAAGAATGTCAAGGCAATCCAAAAGGAGAATTGGCCCTTCATTCAAAAAAGGCTTAGACCATTTGTTGGCCTAGCCAACTACTACCACCACTTCATTCGAGAGTTTTTGAAGGTTGCTAGGACCTTAGTCAACTTATTGAGGAAATGGCTATCCCAAGAGTGGGATGAACCTTGTCACCAAGCCTGTCGCGCACCTCTCCATGAGGAGTGCCCGCAACACCATGGGCACAAGGGGGACCCCGGAGTGACACCCGGGACTTGTGGCGCCATTGGTGAGAGGGCCCAAGTACTCTTAGTGTGGGTGAGGGCCCCGGGCGTTGAGAACGCCTCTCACCCACGGGGACTAAGAGTCATGAGGGTAAGGCCATAAGTTATGAATAGCTTATGGCGGTGGAATTCTAGAATGCTAAGGAACACCTCAATCGGAGGTGCTAGCTAGGAAATATGGCCATTTGAGTGGGGCGCTGTCCCGGGACAACACCCTGGGACAGCAGTGACCTGGGAGTGGTGCCCGGGACTGCCAAGGTTTGAAGAGCCATAACTTCCTCAGTACTTGTCCGAATGAGGCAAGTGAGGGGTCCATCGGCATCTACGCAAAGAGTACGTGACGATAGAGTGGTCGCTTAATAGCATCAGACATCATATGTAGAAGTTATGGTGGTCTGAAGCTGCTGGGGGGGTTCCAGCCCCAGCGGCTAAGGGAAAATGTCCACTTGGCCCCAACCCTTGTAGAGAGACAAAAGGATACTTGATGGTGGGGTAGGAGCCCCGCCCAAAGTCCTAGAGGCTTATATGGGTGAGGCGGCTTAGCCGACCGACCCCCCCGGAGCATACTTGGCAATGTGCTCCGGGTAGTTGTAGTGTTGTTTTGGCAACACGATGATCAACTAAAGAGTGGACTTCCATGGATGGAAGTCCACCTTAGCCAATGGCTACCTACTAAGGGGAGAGTCCCGAATGCATGTGTAGGAGGGTTTGGTGACCTAGCCATGAGCTTGAAGGTCCGCGGTTTTGGGAGCTAACCATGCATGTGCGTGGGATGTGCAAGTTAGCGCTCGTGGCACTTGCTAGGTTGGAAAGGCGGTCAAGCTAAGTGAAGGAAAACTAGCAAGGGTTGCGACAGGAGCGAAGAATGCAAAGATTGTTGAGGGCAAGGCATGATGGAAGTGAAGATGAAAGAATTTGGAACACATTGAGAATTAATTTTGATGAGCTAGATGAAAGGGAGAAAAAGATGTTCATGGATATATGTTGTTTCTTTTGCAAAGAACACTATATTCGTTAATTGGAAACTTTGGAAAGTCTCAAAATAAATTGGACCCGTAGTTTCGGATGCGAATATTGTGAACGTAGGGAACATGGGGAACAATGGCAACATAATGTTCGAAAGATCCATATGTGATGAATATATATGTTTCTATATATAGTAATTATTTGGGGGATAATAAAAACTACGCCAACACAATATTCCAATGACACAAATTCACAATTATTTTGTATTTTTGATTTTGTATTGAACAAAATTAACGAATCTATAAATAGCCATCTGATTTTATATCTAGGGACTCTTGGATGCGTATCCCAAACATAACATCTTAGCCAATTGTGGGTGAATTGAACGGCACATCCCAAACGCAACAATATTGAAATAATTTGACAGTGTGTATAAGAAATTGCAAATTAACATCTGCAATATAATTATATAGTTTGGACTCCACATCCGTAAACACAAACATATAAAAAACATTTGATAGCACATGTGAAGTTGGATTCCACATCCATAAATCAATACAATCATGATATATAATTGTAATCTATAAAATTGCTATAAAATGTGTCTAATATAGTATTCGACCCCAATGTCATATATTTCATGAAAAACCAAGACACATTTCAAATAATTGTGGTCCAACCTTACGTCAATATCATTCTCCATCTTCATCTTCAGCTTCATTTCCATTCTCGACATCGTTTTCTGCAGCAGCAATACGTGCCAAGTTGTCTTTGGCAAAATCTATATGTTTTTGGGGGATGGTCATTGTCTCTGATTTGGAACCTTTGCGTGGTTTCCAAGCACAAAATATGGTATCTGTGTTTATCCATATTGGTTCGTATGCTGAGTCCATTGTCCATTTGAAACCTTTTTTGGTGTCCCACCCTAAATATGTGCGGAGCACATTTTGATCTTTGGTATTGGGACAACAATATTCCACCTCAATTTGATGAAAATTTGGGCTAGTTGGAACAAAATTTGGTGAATCATGACAATGCTTTTAGCAACCAAATCGGTTTAGGGTGCTCCTCATCTCCAGGACGTACGAGGATTATATAACCTTCGTAGCAATCAACAGCCATACGAAATGATGTAGCTGGACGATTATGAGCTGGGCCAACATAATGGTCGTCCGCTGCGAACTCTTCACGGATGTCTCCATTGTCGAAGAACATGGCCTCAGATTCCACGATTGTCACTCGGCTTTGTGGCCAAAAACTTTGTGTCAAACATGAATGTGTTTCGACATCGAGTGCTAGCAATGCTGAGCGAATGCGATCCCAGTACGCAATCAATGGTTCGTGGGTATCCCGAACACGCCTTGTGATGTCTTCCTCGCACAATTCTTTCCAATATTGGATGAATCCGGATATACCTTTGATGATTTCTGGTCCATTCCTCATGGGGTTGGGTGTGCAAGGCTTCGGCTCCCCATTAGGTAGCATACATTTGCCCTCTTCGTTTTGGCGCCAGACGAGTATCCCTTCCTCTGGACCCCAATCCGGGGAAGTGCACAAAACTTTGAATTGCATGGCCGGCAGACCATCATCACGCATATAGAATCGGAATTGTTGAGCCTTGGTATGGCCCACTAAGCGGTCACCTCCCTTAAGAATGAATGGTTTGATAAACGCTTTGAAATCGGGCACTTCTTCAATCAAATGCGGGATGACTGGCACATTATTCAAATCCATGTATGATTTCATGAGAAGAGGAATCGTCGAAAAATCCTCCTCGTGAAACTTCATACTCCAACGTCCAAATGAAGCGTCAATGTCATCATGCGTGTGGCCAACCATCAAAAAGGACACAAACACTTCTTTGAAAATGCCCTTGGCTACGAGCAATGACCAAAAACAAAACACGTATCGACATTTGTTGTCTTTGGTACAATTGTCCAGTTGCACGTGTAGAGTTGGAGGCAAAGGTTTAGCAAGAACGGGTTGTTCAGGCAGTTCTTGCAGTGACGATAGACAAACTTCTTTCCCCTCTAGCACAGCCTCATAAATCGGTGTTGTTCCACATCCAACAAAAAGAGCACGAGAGGATGATGTTGGCGGACTCTCAAGATCTCGTAGAAGTTTTGCAAAAGACCCTACGGTATGATTGGCGTCGCCTGGGTAGAAATCCAAGCCATAATGTGCATACTTGACGTCCACATGGCCATGTGCAATCATACCTGAATTAAGACATACAAATGAGAAGTACATTCCAATATCATCTATGATAAGGAAATTCAATTGTTCCGCAAGCAGGCCAAGAAAATGAACAAACACTTACGGACGTACATCCGTAACTCTTAACGATGAGTATGTGGGTGCACAAAAAAAATGTGAAAACCAACGAACATGTGACAGATATTGGGAGCTTGAAATATCCATCTGTAGCCTTTATTTTCCGTGCATAATAAGGGCATGCAGTCTTTGCATGGTCCATTTTGTCATGAATGATTGTCAAAACCTCATTCGGCCTCATTATCGATAATGCGCGATTCTTGTAGTAATCTTGACGGTGTGCCTCCTGGTTGTTGACATGCTCAATGTATTTCCGTTGATGTCTATTGTGCGAATCAGTCCCTATTGGATGTGCATCTCGAAGGCCCTTATATTTCTCACAAGCAGAACACCTAGCAAACTTGTCCCCAGGCCTCTTCGTAATGTACTCTGCAAATTGTTGATTCTTGATCACACTCAATTTTGACAATGAAATCGGCCCACATCCAGCCTTTTCGCCAACCTCATTAACATCCATAAGTATGTTCTTCCATTTTGTCCCTGTAGGCAAAACCATCTGGACAACCTTTTCCCCCGACGGTAGAGTCAGTGTTTTGTGTGGCATCGCATCCGCTAATGGCATAATGATGGTTGATAGTGTTGCAGCCGCTTGGAGTGTTGCTTCCCTGGGCTTCTTTGTGCCAGAGTTGCCATGGAACCGAGAACGCCGTCCTTACAGCGAGTAGTTCCGGAACCTATAAAAATTTGCCTTTGAAACTGCATGTATAATGTACCATGCCGTGCAACATACCTCTATATTTTCCAAGGTCACAACCTTATGACCTTCGGCATTAAAGTGCATGTTGCGATGGACTTCAAGTTTCTTTGCAGATCGCATACGAAAGTCCGCAAGTCATATCTCTTGTCTCAAAGATTTGATTTTGTCACGGGGGAATAGTTGGCAACACCTCTTTCCACAACAATCCTTGCTTGCTACGGACCTAATAGATGTGTCTCCCAATGTTAGATCTCGACGACATTGCCTATTTACGCAATCATATTTACGCCGACCTTGTCTAGGACGCATTGTGGCGAACAAAGCCTTTTGTATTTTCTCAAAACGACGGGCATGATTCCACAAGCTGACACCATCGTGAAGAACACTTCGCAACGGCCATCGACGAAGAGAAAATCTCCAACCAGGAGGTACTTCCAAAGGATGTAAGGAGTTCAAAATGCACATCCCAACATCTTCCTCCCCAAGGGGATTTGCATCAATACAGTCCGTAGGATTTGAGTTCCTACAAACACCATCGGCCACGGGGACGCCACATCCATTGACTAGGACAACATCAAGATCAATCCACTGTTCCCGCGAATAACCCTCACATGGTGGTATGAAATCATCCTCTGCATTGGCGACATCAATTGTAGTTTCCTGTTCCATGACACCTTCAAATTCGCTAGCATAGCTTGACGCTTCCGAAGAGAATTCAAATGCACTATCACCGACGTTGGAATCCATGGCCACTACAAGTGATCCAAATGAAGAGTATGTCAAAATATCACATTCAATAAATATCATGGATAGTCCTAATGCTTATTGTCAATGAAACACAATGTGAACAATAGTGGATTTCATGGCCTGGAAACAAAGACACATTGGTATACGAACGCGCGTTCGTATATCTCCATGTAACAACATTATTAGTGCAAGCACACGCACATACAAATACCTTTATTTGTTCATAGTCGGCGGAAAGGTCCAGACAACAAAAACATGACATGTTTATGGACGCGCACCCGTCAATCCCTTCGTGCTCAAAGAGGTCAGTATCATGCGCAAATGTTTTCGCAAACTATACAACATAGGTATACGGACGCGCGTCCGCAAACATCCCAATGTCAAAAGTCAGTGGTGTCCAATACACACAGAGTTTTAGGGAGCCAAGATGTCCAGGTGCCCCGGACATGTATACCCAGGCCTGACGACTATGAATTTGAAGAGGTTAACATACGCGCTTCCTACTGTGTTTTATCAATGTCAAAATATTATACTATGACACATAGGGTGATGTAAGTTTAGGATTTAGGGATCTTACACCTCCATTGACCGTACAGTCTCAATGTAATATTCTAATGGCACCGGGTCGAAATTATGGCACCAAAGGTTTGCAGGTTTACGGACGCTGTGGGAACACGCGAACACCAAAATATCCGGATTGGCATGTTTAAGTGCCTAATCCGGTTTTGTCCGGATGACCCTAGTATCGTCCAGGGATTCTGTGAAGTGTAGGAGGTCTAGAACTCTCCGTACCTGCTTATTTTCTCTTTCTTAGCCAAATTTCCGGAAACCCTAGTTTCCGGACTCTTGGTCTTTGTGGACACTCTTAGCCTTTTTCCGGAGTGTGCCTTTCCGGATAGTATTTCTAGGTCCTAATTACAATGCTTACTCACCCCTCTACGCCTACCCTCTAGAATAGGTGGTTTTCTTCCGGTGAAGACGTCCTTGATAAGATTGGAATCCGGAAACTCCCTCACAACCAAGCCGGATTGATCAGGTCCGTCTTGGCATGTCACACAGAGAGATCCGGATTGTTTCTTGGGACCATAGTGACCAGAGGAGTCCGGATTCCGACCGGAGTCCTGACTCGACGGGATGAGTGGGTGACCCGTACCACTTTCCGGATTGTCCTGTCCACCAGTGATGAAACCTCTTTGGAAGATCAGTTAAGTCCGGATCCCTTCCGGACCTTTGCCTAATCTCCCCCACGGCTGTCTCACCGGGATATCACCCAGACATCCGGAACAATGAGGATCTCTTCCTACTGCACTCCGGAGGTGGCCTCCAATCCGGAATCCTTACTGATCCGGACCTTCCCTTCTCCGTCCGACGGATCTGTCCGGCTACCTCTACCTTGGATTCTACTCAATCTGAGCTAACTGGGCGATCCGTACCACCAATCCGGATAGGTCCGTCTAAGGGCGGTGGGACCTCATCAGAAGATCAGATTGGCGTAAGTCCGGATCCCTTCCGGATCTCACCCAATCTTCCCAACGGCTATCCCATCTAGACGTTACCCAACCCACCGGATTAGTGAGGTTTCCCTCCCACTACACTCAGAGAGGATCTACAAGGCAATAACCGGATCTGATCCGGGTCTCCTCTCTCATGTCCTATCCGGAACTCCTATCCCTCATGCTCTCTCTCTCTTCCACTAACAATCTCCAGATCATTTACACAAACATTAATCAAGAGAAGTCAAGGAGTGAGAAGTAAAGACATTTATTCAGAATAGGAGTAATCGCAATACAACAATGGAGAAGGAACCCTTCTCAAGCTCCTTATTCAGCCTTAAGTAGAGGCTCACAATCCCTAAACTGAGGGCGGCGGCCCAGACAGCCGCCGCTGAGAAAAACCCTAACTACACCCGGTCTCCCGGTTTTTCCGGATCAAGATCCGGATTTCCCGCTGACATGCTTAAGAGAGAATTTTATTACTCATCTTCAAAAACTCCTAAGTCCTACCTGCCTACCCCTATTCTGCCTAACCAGTCTAACTACTCTCCTAACTAAGAAGAGCGGTGCTTCTTTGGAGCCGATCCCTCCTTCGAGTGACTCCCCAACCCGCTGACGGCGGATGAGCCCCCTGTCGGCGATGCCTTCTGCAGCCGCGTGAGCATCCTCCTCATGTTTGGAGACGGAGCAACCTCGTCCTCCGAATCCGCTGCCCTCTCAGTCCGCGGGATCCCGGTCCCTGGTGTTCCGGAGACTGTCCCTGGGGTTCCGGAAGCCGTCCCCATCCGGATGCTCCGGACCGGAGAAGGATCACTTCCGATGCCCTGCTCCGGATTCCGTCCTCCTGAGATCGAAGCCGTCCGCGGATCCCTGTTGGAGGCCGCCCTTGAGGGTGGCGGAGGAAAGGGACTGACCATTTGGCAGTCCGGAGGAGACGATGGCGAGGCGTGGGTCATAGGGGCCTTGCCCCTACTCGGAGTTGCCTCCCGATCAGAAGCCTGGTGCCGGATCGGCGTCCTAGCCCTGTCCGGAGTCCGGGACCTATCCGAGTTCCGCGGAACAGGGGATTGGCCTCTTCCGGATCGGACCGACCCAATGCTCTTCCGCCTCACCTGGGGAGAACGGACCCTTTCCGGAGCCCCTCCGGTACTACCAGGCCGGGAGCCGCCTCCCTGCTGGCTGGGTCCTGCAGACGACGGCGGATTCTGAACCAGGGCTACTTCACCAACCACCTCGTAGAGGGTTCCGGTTGGTGATCCTGGCGGTCCCGGATAGAGTACCCGCCGGGGTGTTCCGCTTGGCGGAACCACCTTCTGGATATCCGCCAGAAGATCCTTCATCGTCCGTGAGTACTTCACGAGGATGGGAAAGATTTGTCTGATGGAGGCGGGTTCTGCAGACTCCATCATCCGGTCGTAGAGGTGCGCCTTGTTGACGATCTCTGCCGGATGCCCCACCAGCTCCCGGATCCGGCTGAAGAGCACCGCCTACTCCGCGTGATACTTCCGGATCTCCTCGCTCTTCTGACTCAGCTCCTGAGTCATGGCTGCTACCTGCGCCGTGAGATGGGCGTTCTCCGTCCGGGCCTGCTCCAGCTCCTTCCTGTCCGCCCTCTTTGCCAATTCCCGGAGAATATTTCCGGGTCCGCAATCGTCCAGGGCATGGTTCGCCCCTCGGACGATGTGCTCCAGCCGGAAGTATTGGGTTTGCAGGTCCTCCATCCCCTCCTGCATCCGCTTGAAGGGATTTTCCGGAAAATCCCAAGCGGATAGATCCACATTTCGCCACGTGGTCTCCCGGCTGGGTCCGGCTTCCGGATGATGGTGAGGGGGAGAAGGAGAGAGTGGCCTCGAGACGGTTGGCGGCGGGCTTCCGGGTGACGAGGGAGGTGCTTCCGGAAGAATAGGGTCGCTGGAGGTCTCCGTCTCGACGTCTCCGGCTTCCGGAAGCAGCTTGTAGGTGACCTCATCCGCCGTTATCGTGAGCAGGTCCTCCTCCTCGGCCGTGATGCAGTCGAAATGCTGGTAGAGATGCAAAATGAAGGGGGAGAGGAAGGAGGGTTTCCGGCCAATATGGGGGAGGGCCCGCCCCACTATTTCCTGGATAATCAGCCCCTAGTTCACAGGCCGGACTCCGGACATGGCACCGAACAGCGTGTTAGCCATGGTAAGGCTAATCCGCTTCGGCTTGTCCGGGTTAAGGATAGGCAGGAGGAATTCCAACACCCTCCGCTCTCTCAGGTTCCGGCAGTTCCCGGGGTGGAAGCCGTCCTTCGGATCCGCGTCCCCTCTGAATTTTCCGGCGAACAAGCCGTCGTGGCGGCCGGCCCATCCTTCTGTAATCCCCCGAGGAAACCCGTAGACCCTGTTCCAGATGTCCGGAGTCCAGTGTTCCGGATCTCTCCTCTTTGTCCCTAGCCACTGATTTCCTCTCTCATACTTAAACTCTCGGAGGGTATCTTCGGCTCGGAGGTTCCAGGGTTTGGCTAGCAACCCCGCGCAGCCCATAACCCGGAGATCCTCCGCGAGCTCCTGTAGCTCCCTATCCTCCCTCGGAATTGCAGGGATGAGGGCTTTGAGCGGAACCGGGATAGGTTCCCTCTGATCCTCTTCCCGTGCTTCCGGCATTTTCCTCTTCTCTCAGTTTCCGGCTCGTCCACGGAAACTCCCTCTCTTCCGGATTCCTTCCCTTCCGTCTAATTGCCACGGAGTCCCGGCAAGCCCACTGCCGGTGACTGAAAAGTGCAGAGTCCCAGCAATCCCACTGCTGGCGGTTCGAAAGAATTAACACCTCACCACTCGTTCTCTCAGCAATTTCGTCGTTTGTGAATCAGAAAAAAGTGGGAAGGAGAAGGAAGGGACCCTTAAATATCCCTCCCCCCTCTTCCTTCCCCTGTTACCGTTTGGTTTAACGGAAAATGGTTACCAACCGTTTTCCGGCGGTTCTCACCAACGGTTTTACTAACATTTTTACCAACGGCTTTCTTTGCCCCCAACCGTCATAAGGCCGTTGTAACTGCCTCTCCACCTCCGGGCGGTTGGTTGAACGTGGCATAACCGTTACATGGTCCGGCCCAGCGGTCCGGACCATGATTACACGGTCCCCCTAACCCAATTTACCGGACCGATAATCATACTACTTTTTATCCTTTTTATCGTGCGAGGCGGATTCAGATACCCCTATTTCCTAGTACACTAAATTGTAACCTAATAGACCCTATCAACCTCACGTGGGCAAGGTAAAATACGGAAAATGGATCCGTATTTCCGTATTTCCATATTTCCGTCGAATTCTGGGCTCCCACAGACGCACGTCTGTAAACCTCTCTGGACCTCATTACTAGCACAAATAGGTTTAGGTTAATGGACGTGAGTCAGAAAATTTTCATGACAATACAGTGTCGTTGGCATACTATACATGGCAAGTGGTCATGATGTCAGCTCAGGTGCAATACCAAACAATGGAACAAAAAGGTGCACAAGTTTACGGACGCGCGTCCGTAAACCTCAATGTACATGAGGACTACATCAAGTATAATTCTCAAAGCAATAGATATCCAATTAAGCAAGAGGTTTAAAGTTTACGGACGCACGTCCGTAAACCTCCGTGATTTGCGGCGCCATAATAGGACCCTTGCACCAGGAACGATACTTGCCGTCAACAAAAATCAATCACACTACAAGGATGCAGATAGTGCAATCCACATAAAAATTGGCTCCACTAATGGATTTATGGCTTGGAATTTAGTGTTTAGGGTATAAAAGGTCCATTGCAATAGGATCTGTACCTGCATGAAATAAACATCCAGCACACTACAGTGATCCAAGCAGCGCAACCCACATCTGAAATGCAAAAAAAGTCCCTTGGTGGGGGGGTGTCCCCTTAAGTACTGATCGTTTTCCCTTGGATCCGTTTTCCAACATAGGACACTAGCCACCAACTACGTCCTATAAATAAAAACCTAACATTACTACATTCCGTGTGCCAGCCTAACAATGGAATGTGTATTCATAGTGGACAACATACATAGATGATGAGTCCACATAATGACAAAGCAAAAGGCATCTACGTATTTATGGTGGACAACAAAGAAAATTGGCTAATAATATATGAGCATTGAACATTGTTAAGGGGTGGTTTATAATATTGAAGTACTTAATTGTCGCGCACCTCTCCATGAGGAGTGCCCGAAACACCATGGGCACAAGGGGAACCCCGGAGTGACACCCGGGACTTGTGGCGCCGTTGGTGAGAGGGCCCAAGTGATCCTAGTGTGGGTGAGGGCCCCGGGCGTTGGGAACGCCTCCCACCCACGAAGACTAGGAGGCACAAGGGTAAGGCCATGAGTTATGCGTAGCTCATGGCGTGGTGATTCTAGAAAGCTCAAGAACACTTCAATCGGAGGTGTGAGCTAGGAGTTATGGCCATTTGAGTGGGGCGCTGTCCCGGGACAGCGCCCTGGTACAGCAGTGCCTGGGAGTGATTCCCGGGACTGCCAAGGTTCAAACAGGCATAACTTCCTCAAGACTTGCTCAAATGGGGCAAGTGAGGAGTCCATCGGCATCTACGTGAAGCGTAGATGAGGATGGAGTGGTTGGTTGTTATGATCAGACATCAAACAAGGAAGTTATGATGGTCTGAAGCTGCTGGGGGGGTTCTAGGCCCAGCAGCTAAAGGAAAATGTCCACTTGGCCCCAACTCTTGGTAGAGAGACAAGAGGTCGGTTGACGGTGGGGTAGGGGCCCCGCGTGAAGTCCTAGAGGCTTATATGGGTGAGGTGGTGTGGCCTCACCCACCCGAGGCCGAACGGCACGGCCTCCATGGGCATTGGCCCAATGTGAGGCCATAGTTGCCTAGTATGGTTCGGGTTGTTGTAGTGTTGCTCCGGCAATGCGATGATCAACATAGGATTGGACTTCCATGGATGGAAGTCCACATCTAAGAATTGGTTACCGATCAAGGGGTGAGTCCCGAAATCAAAGTAGGAGGGTTGGTTCCCCTCCTATGAACTATAAGGTCCGGGGTAGGAGGAGCTAACCATTAGCATGGCGGTATGCGAAGGGTTAGCGCTCGTAACCTTTGCTAGAAACGAAAATTGGCAAGATTGCTAAGGGGACTACCAAGGGTTGCGACACTTGGTATCAGAGTAGGGTTCCAATTTTTGAGCTAGCACTTTGAGGGAAACATGGCTATCAAATAAGCGGGTTATGACGGTGACCCGGGGTTTCCAAAAGGTTGTGAGGCTTAAATTGGAACAAAGATCATGTGTAAATGGAATTTGACCATACCATTGGTTCTAATGACAATGGTGGGCATGATGGTGGATTCGGTAAGGAAAATGGTGGAGTCCTTTGAAAGGGCTCCCGCACACCTCAAAAAGCATTTGGGGCTTAGAATACCGAATGCACCCAAAACCTTGGAGGGCAATAATTTTGGATTGAAATTCCAATCCAAAATGTTTAGAATGTGATGATCTTGGAATGAACTTGGTGCGAATGAGGCACCCGGGTCCTCTTAAGGCCTATGTGCGCGATTCAAACGCACATATGAAGGATACACCTAAAATGGACGAGCTTTGTAAGAAATTCATCATTTTAGGTGGGTTTCAAAAGCGGGTGGTGAATACCAAGTTCAAATTTCCAAAAGTTTATTGAGGTTGTGGCGGGGATCATCAAAATTGCCACGAGCGTTAAGGCCGATGACCCCAATTAGAAATTTGGCGGTGCCTTACAACAATGGACGTTGAGGGGAGGTAGGTTGTGAGGCCAAATCCACCACCCTTAAGCGTCCTAGTCCGGGTGATGGCTTTGAGAATCACACGTATCTCTTACAACCTTGAACCATGTACAAAGAACGCATATTGTTTTCACTCATCGTGCTTTATTAATGTTAGCCTCTTGGCTTGTGCTAGAGGTGGCCTTCTCAAGAGTCCACCCCGCGGCTTTAGCCACACATGCCCTTAAGGACATTCCCCTTACTTGTTTAACCTTCACTTCTTTTTTCTTGTCATCGCAAGAGTCTTCCACCTTCTCCATTAATAATGCAAGTGAGTTATTTTGACCGGGAGCTTCAAGTGTTGAAAAACACTTTACTCAACGGCTACACACACTCATACAATCCCACACGTAGCACAACTAGCCTAATAGGTCTAAATACTTATCCACCCCTAAAGTGGTATAATGTAATCTAGTTTTTTTATATGCTAACACCCACTAATTGGGTGTAGCCTTGCTAACCCCTAAATATCATTAATGGTAGTTTGTCGTTAATCAAGTCCAAGCCAGTTGGCCGAGGCCTTGCTGCCTAGTAACCAGAACTCCCACAGTGGCCGAGGCCTTGCTGCCTAGTAACCAGAACTCTACCAATTGCCGAGGCCTTGTGCCTAGTAACCAGAACTCTACCAGTTGGCCAAGGCCTTACTGCCTAGTAACCAGAACTCCAGCAGTTGCCGAGGCCTTGCTGCCTAGTAACCAGAACTCTACCAGTTGGCCAAGGCCTTGCTGCCTAGTAACCAAAACTCTACCAGTTGCCGAGGCCTTGTGCCTAGTAACCAAAACTCTACCAGTTGGCCAAGGCCTTGCTGCCTAGTAACCAGAACTCTACCAGTTGCCGAGGCCTTGTGCCTAGTAACCATAACTCTACCAGTGGCCGAGGCCTTGTGCCTAGTAACCAGAACTCTACCAGTTGGCCAAGGCCTTGCTGCCTAGTAACTAGAACTCTACCAGTTGCCGAGGCCTTGTACCTAGTAACCAGAACTCCAGCAGTTGCCGAGGCCTTGTGCCTAGTAACCAGAACTCCAGCAGTTGCCGAGGCCTTGTGCCTAGTAACCAGAACTCCAGCAGTGGCCGAGGCCTTGTGCCTAGTAACCAGAACTCCAGCAGTTGCCGAGGCCTTGTGCCTAGTAACCAGAACTCTACCAGTTGGCCAAGGCCTTCACTTACCCGAATGGGTAACCCCTTATTAGTTGAGCCTTAACACAACCCCCTTCATTCACTAACCAAATGTTTCTAAGTTTCTCTTACTCTTTCATTTCCCTTGCTCCTAATGAACTAATCTAACACCCTAGTTTCACTAACTACTAACTAATCAACACATGCAACCCTACTCCTAAGAGCTCACTCACTTGGGAGGTATTGAGAGAGAGAGAGTTATCCAATTAACTTCACTAAAACTAATAATCCACACACGTGGCTCAAGCTCTTAAGAGCTTGCTCCCTTGAGAGCGCTTGATGGAGAGAGTCGCAAATGAGAGAAAAACACCTTAAGTAGCAAAGAGGGAGAGGGGGAGAGAGTGAGAGAGAGGTGAGGATAGGGTGAGAGGATTAGCACCTCCAATCACAATCCTTTAACCCTCTCCTCCAAAGTAGGGACTAATCCCCATCCACCAAGCTTCCTTCTTCCTAAACTACCAAGGTGGATCCAAAAGTGGGCATTTAACCCGCGGAGCTCACCTTGCTTCACCTTACCCCCTACTCACATAATCAAGGCATTCTCTTATTGAAATCAAACCTTGAAATAACTACACAACACATTTTAATGCCTAAACTTAAATCCACACCACACTTCACTCTTTTTATGTTTTGTGAATAATCATAACACATCAAAGTCAAACTAAAATTGGTTTCGGAGAGTTAATCACCACATGTGGGCACCATTTTGGGCTCACATAGGTACCACGCCAAATAATACTTGTACCACGGACCGAATGTAAGACGATGGCATTGTGGCCAAGGCTAGTAGCCTTAAGCCGAGGCCAAGTCTTTTATACCTTGAGGCTCAAGTAATCGGAGATATGTCTCATGAGTTGACAAAGAGGCAATGGACTCTTTCATGAGCCCAAACCTCACAAGGGAGTTGGGGTGCCGATTGGTAGAGTGGTGAAGCCCACCAAGGTGCGGTTTGGAAAGGGCGAACCGCATGAGACAAAGGAGGCCGCGATGCATGTAACCTTTCAATGTGGGACATTGGAATTTTGTCAAAATTTCACACCATGTGAAATAGATGAAATGCATGTCATTGTGAAGGCCGCCTTCTTTGAAACTCACATGATAGATGTGAGGTGCAAGTCGGTGTGCTTGCCGTGCATTATGATGTGTCATAATGGCAAAGAATTGAGGTTCAAATTGACAAGGACTCCTATGGTAGGAGGACCCAAGTTGAATTTGGTCTTAATGGACCAAATGAAATATGGTAAACATAATGGTCGTGGTTCAATTGGAGCAACTCCAAGGAACTCATCGGGAGGCTAGGAAAGATGGGCCTCCCCCAAACCATACTTGTGGGATGTTGGTGAGATACAAGGATGTATTCACCAATGTGTTGCTCAAATGTTACCGCCAAGAAGTGAATTGCAACTTTGCTCAAGAAGAAATTGAGTTCTTGAGGCATGTGGTGACAAAGGAAGTTGGTGGACAAACATGAAGAATTTCAAGGCAATCCAAGAGGAGAATTGGCCCTTGATTCAAAAAAAGCTTAGGTCATTGGTTGGCCTAGCCAACTACTACCACCACTTCATTCTAGATTTGTTTTAAGGTTGCTAGGGCCTTACTCGACTTATTGAGGAAATGGCTATCCCAAGAGTGGGATGAGCCTTGTCACCAAGCCCTTGGGAAGCTCAAGAGCAAGTTCCCTTCACAAGATGTGGTTAAGTTTCCGGGTTTTCATAAGCATTTTGAGGTGCACATGGAGACGAAGGACTTTATCATTGGCAGATGTTGATCCAAGATGGATGACCATTGCTTATGAGAGCATTAAGCTCCATGGTTGTTAAACCTTGTCCGGCTTCTGCAAGAAATGGCTATCCCAAGAGTGGGATGAGCCGTGCCACCAAGCCATTGAGGAGCTTAAGACGAAGTTCTCTTCGCCACCCGTGTTCAAGTTCGCGGAGTTTGACATACCTTTTGAGGTGCATACGGGGGCGAGGGACTTTATTTGGCGGATGTTGATGTAAAAAAAAAATGGCCATTGCATATGGGAGCATGAAGCTCGATGGTTGTCCGACCTTGTCCGACTTGTGCAAGAAATGGTTATCCCAAGAGTGGGATGAGCCTTGTCACCAAGTCTTTGGGGAGCTTGAGAAAAAAATTTCTTCGCCGCCCGTGCTCAAGTTCGCGGAGCTTGACAAACCTTTTGAGGTGTATATGGGGGCGAGTAACTTTCCCAATGATGGATTGTTAATGTAAGATGGATGGCCTTTGCATATGGGGGCTTGAGGCTCGATGGTTGTCAAAGAAGACAACCAACTCATGACAAAGAACTTCTTTGCCGTAGTGCATTGCTTGAAGATGTGGCGACATTATTTGGGGTCGCACAAAGCAAAGGTCTACATGGACAATGTGTCCTAAAAGTATTTTAACATATACAAGCGCAAGTGAGCGCCAAGTCATTGCGGTGACATGATAGTTTGGCGCTTATGAAGGTGGATTTGGTCCACAAACCGGACCGTGGAAATGTGGTGCCGGATGTGTTAAGTAGACGGGAAGAGTTCCAAGCAATGAGAACCATCCAAACCTTGTGGCTAATGTGTGCCGGCGAAGGAAACTTGTGATGCAAGATACGGGAGGGGTAAATTAACTACCCCAAAGCACAAAAGCTTTTAGGTGAGCTTCGCAAGAGCAAGGTGCTCAAAGAGGTTAAGTTGGTGGACGGATTGTTCAAGTGTAAGCAAAGTCGGGTGTATGTGCCTCAAGGCAAGTTGAGGCTATCGGTTTTGAAGGAAGAATGTGATAGTCCTATTGCCGGCCATAGAGGAGAAAGAAAAAACCGCCATAGAATGGTGTCTTGGAGGTACCATTGGCGGTGCATAAAGGAGGATATAACTCACTTTGTGAAGGCGTGAATAAAGTGCCAAGTGAACCGAGCCTCTTACCAAAAGCAAGGCGGTTTCTTGCAACCGTTGCCTATCCTGTCGGCGCCATGGCATAGTATGTGCATGGACTTGATCACAAGTTTGCCGGAGTCACATGGGTGTGATGCCATCTTGTTGATGGTAGCGCGGTTTGCCAAGTTGGCACACATGGTGCCGATTGTGGGAACCGCGACCGCGTTGGAGACCGCATAGCCTTTTCTCAAAGGATGGTTGAGGCACCACGGGTTGCCAAGAGTGATTGTGTGGGATCAAGATCCAAAGTTCACAAGTGCATTTTCAATGCATTTCTCTAAGGAGGTCGGAATGAAACTAAGGTTTAGCACGGCCTTGCATTCCCAAAGGAATGGGAAAGCGGAGCATGTGAATGGAGTCTTGAAGCAATACTTGAGGAACTTGGTGGGGGCGGACCAAGGAGATTGGGCGGACTATGTGGGTCGAGCGGAGTGTAATTGCAATGTAGCCACGCACTTGGCTACCAAGGGGTGGTCTTTCGTGGTGGCTTATGGAGTGGATGCGCTCCAACCTATTCACCTAGCTCTCGAGGGGGCACATTCAACACTAGAGTTCAACCAAGATGGTGAGGACTTGGCCAAGGATGGTAAACAAGTCTTAGAGATGACCAAGTTGTTGGTGGAGAAAGCCCGAAGGTGCTACGGAGTGCAAATCAATGCCGGAAGACGCGAAGTGGAGTATGAGGTGGGCCAATAAGGTGTTGTTGAATGTGGACAACTTCACCTTGCCCAAAGGCCTTACTCCAAAAGTTCATGTCCAAAATTGGAGCTTCGTTTTCCATGGTGGAACAAGTGTTCAAGAACATGTATAAGTTGGAATTACCGCCCGAGATCAAAGTGCATCCGACATTTCATGTCTCATTACAAAAGTCATTTTAGGACAACACCTTGTGGCCCGATCACAAGCAAGTGATTAGGCCACGTCCCGACCTTGTGGAGGTCATTTGGAACATGAGGTAGGAGGGCATCCTCAAGTGTAGGAAACCCAAGTGAAAATGAAAGAAAATGTACAAAGGAGTACTTGGTGAAATGGTGAGGATACCATGAGAAAGAAACTGCTTGGGTGGCGGCAAGAGACATGGTGAACACCAATGAATTGGTGAAGCACTTTGAAGAAACTAAGGCTAAGGATTCCAATAAAATGAAGCGTAGGCATTGATGAGGACATCAATCTCCTGTAGTGGGGGAGAGATGCTAGTAGCACACTTAGCTTCGAGGCTAATTCCTCCACAACATGAACTTGTTCTTTGGCTTGAGGGAATAAAGTCCAAACTTTAGTGGTGCAAAGAGAAAAGTATGAGATGAGGTCCTAGTCTTGTACTTGTGCTTGGTTAATGGAAGAGGGGGAATAGACATGCCAAACTAGGTTGGGTAAGCCGAGTAATTGGGGGCCATGGCTTGGAGGGGCCTTGGGTAAAACCAAAAACTTTCTTAGTTGTGGGCTTGTCCGGGCGGGGACAAGGTGATGGCGCGTGCTCATAAAAGTGCTACCCGCGAGCTAACGAAAGTTGGCGCATGGGAGTCATGAACCCATGTCTCGAAAGAGCAAAGTGGGAACCGAGTCGGGCGGGACTTGGCATCACTCCCGTGTGATCGAGGCGTGGCTTAACAATGAAAAGCCATCTCGGAGTTGCAACCGAGACAACTTAGTGGAAGCGTTGAGGTCTCGCCTAGATGTGTCATGTTAGGCTAATGGAGCCTAACGGGGGAGGCCCCAAAGGAGGGGCAACCCAAGTGAGTCCCAAAGTAGGTGGGTCTAGTATAGGTTAGGTCCTTGGAGGAGAGATCCAAGGTCGCTAACGGACCACCTAGGAACGACACCTTTGGGACTATGCCAAATTTGAAGATGCATTGTTGGGGTCGCGCCCTAAGGTAAACACAATGCCGCACCATAGAGGATGGCAACTTGAGAATTGGTGTGCTGACTACGAGTATAGTCGATGAGGGCATCGACTCCGTTTGGTGGGGGTGAGTGTCGCGCACCTCTCCATGAGGAGTGCCCGAAACACCATGGGCACAAGGGGGACCCCGGAGTGACACCCGGGACTTGTGGCGCCGTTGGTGAGAGGGCCCAAGTGATCCTAGTGTGGGTGAGGGCCCCGGGCGTTGGGAACGCCTCCCACCCACGAAGACTAGGAGGCACAAGGGTAAGGCCATGAGTTATGCGTAGCTCATGGCGTGGTGATTCTAGAAAGCTCAAGAACACTTCAATCGGAGGTGTGAGCTAGGAGTTATGGCCATTTGAGTGGGGCGCTGTCCCGGGACAGCGCCCTGGTACAGCAGTGCCTGGGAGTGATTCCCGGGACTGCCAAGGTTCAAACAGGCATAACTTCCTCAAGACTTGCTCAAATGGGGCAAGTGAGGAGTCCATCGGCATCTACGTGAAGCGTAGATGAGGATGGAGTGGTTGGTTGTTATGATCAGACATCAAACAAGGAAGTTATGATGGTCTGAAGCTGCTGGGGGGGTTCTAGGCCCAGCAGCTAAAGGAAAATGTCCACTTGGCCCCAACTCTTGGTAGAGAGACAAGAGGTCGGTTGACGGTGGGGTAGGGGCCCCGCGTGAAGTCCTAGAGGCTTATATGGGTGAGGTGGTGTGGCCTCACCCACCCGAGGCCGAACGGCACGGCCTCCATGGGCATTGGCCCAATGTGAGGCCATAGTTGCCTAGTATGGTTCGGGTTGTTGTAGTGTTGCTCCGGCAATGCGATGATCAACATAGGATTGGACTTCCATGGATGGAAGTCCACATCTAAGAATTGGTTACCGATCAAGGGGTGAGTCCCGAAATCAAAGTAGGAGGGTTGGTTCCCCTCCTATGAACTATAAGGTCCGGGGTAGGAGGAGCTAACCATTAGCATGGCGGTATGCGAAGGGTTAGCGCTCGTAACCTTTGCTAGAAACGAAAATTGGCAAGATTGCTAAGGGGACTACCAAGGGTTGCGACATTAATATTGAGAGGTCATTGTAGAAATAGTAGACAGTAAATTATAGTATCGTGTAAAACATCAACCACAACAACAATAATAGCACATGGAGATAAAAATACATGTCATTCAAAATTAAACTACCATCTATTTGGTTTGTTTTGCATACGATGTAATGATTTTCACTCCAATATCATGTTATCTCCTCTCATCTAGCATAATGGAGAGAAGGGGAGGGTAGGGTATCCAAATATTATAAAGGCAAACAATATTAAGTTGGTGACAGAAGGGGGATACTCTCATTAGTTCATACTTGGTACCCTAAATCCTAAACACTAAACCCTAAACCCTAAACCCTATACCCTATAACCGCCCACCCCTAAAGAAACACGACGACATACGGTACGCATGGTTAACTGAATATATGACTACCTTTAAATTTTGTAAAATAAAACCATAAACATTTCAAAAGTGAAGCAAATTTAGGGGTAACCTTACCTTTCATTTTTAAAAATCTTTCTTTGGCTTTAAACCATTTGCTTTAAACATATCCTTTTGATGAAAGGTTTTGAAGATCATATATTGGTATTCTATAATCGAGTCATTAACACAACTCACCACCGAAACAAAACTCCGATATAAACAAGTTTGGTACTACTTATAAGTGATAATACAAGCTGAGGCCTATGTGTGGAAGGATTGGATGAATCCCAAAGGTTGGTTAATGTACAAGAGGGATGTCAATTCAACACATACCCATGCATTTTGTTTTAATACAAGCTTAGACCTATGTGTGGAGGGATTGAATTAATCCGTAATGTTGTTTAAGATATTACAAGCATATGAATTCACCCCAATGCATATCTTGATGTTTCGGTTTTGTTGATTGCGTTTCACAACTTATTGCAATAATTGAGGGATTCACAAGTATTTTTTGGCAAAGTTTCATGAGAATTTGTGGCCAATTGGTATATTGCCCCAATTGCATTTGAATAAACCCTTTGAGAAGAAAAAAAATTCTTATACTGAAGTTAATCAACAAGACATCATTTTATTGAATATTATTACTATTATCCAAATATGTACTAAACATGTACGAGTATACGTGAGTGCACAGGAGGGGTATTGATTTGGACCTTGCCGTAATGATACATGTATACCATAACATGCCGTAACATGTATACCATATACATATGGTATACATGTTATAATTTATAGTTACGTACATATATGGAAGGCCTTTAAAAAATATACAATAATTGTACTTGTATGGTACTGTTACTATACTACATATCATAAGTTTTCATATTGGATAAGTTTTCATAAGGTTTGGTTTGTTGGGAGAGTTTATAGGATGCGGAGGAAGTTTGGTAATCGTTGGGTGGAGTATAGGGATCCATTTGACTTGATGGACTGTCCATCAAACGTGGAGATTGGTTTATGTTGGTATCAAAAGGGGCTATCAACAAGTGGACATATGATCTTATTGATCATTTGATGGTAGACTTAGAGACAATAATTGCATTGGCTACAATGACATATATTGGTGAATCAAATGTTTATGAGTTACATCCGGGAGATGAAAAAGTTTTCAACGACTTTGCTGATGAAAGTTAGGATATTTTGTTATACATATTATAGGGATTGGTTATTGTTCAAAAGTATATTTGTATACTTATGTTAATGACTATATATGAATGGATGTTTTTTGTGTATACATATTGTCACTTGTATATTTATTGTTGCAATTGTATGTGTATTACTTCATTTCACAAAAAATAACTTATATATAGGGGGTTTTTAGAGTATGCAGTGAACGCACGTGATTCTAGGTTTTAATGAAAGGTGCTCCCCCCGAGCTCCATATAGGCCACACTAGAAATGGTAGTTAGTTTCTCTCATTGTTTGGAGTTCCAAAATGCTTTATTTTTTTTATTATTGATGTCATTTAATTGTTGACAATGACATAATAATTACTCAACCTCATACCCTATAATTTCCTAAAATAATGAATACTTTCTAGAGCTCGTATGAATATTTCACTCATTTAATTTATCAAAAGTGAAGAGAAGAGGCAACCGGATGGCTCATTTTATATTTAGAGTGAGATGTAGTGTGACTTTTAACTTGCCTTAGCATAAACATAAGATGTTATTATGACATAATTTGATAATAACATCAACGAACTAAGTATAAATCACACAAATATTTCAATACCAAATATACACCAGTAGGGTGATGCCACGTAAGGGTATAGGCCGGCGTTTGGGCGCGACGTTTGGGGTCGGGACACGTGGAGGCACGCCATTGTTTTAGGGTTCCAAAGTACTCTAGCTCCCTTTCGCTCCTTCACTTGCTTTTGCTTCCTTCACTTCCTTCACTTCCTCGCTCTTCGTGCTCTTGCTTCTCTTGCTTTGTTGTTATAGGGTTTCAAAGTGCTCAATCTGCCTTTTGCCCTCCTCTTCATGTTTTTGCTTCCTTCTCTTGCGGCTCTTGTTTCTCTTGCTTCTCTTGTTTATCTTCTCTTTCTTCTGTTGTTTCTCTTGCTTCTCTTGCTTCTCTTATCTTTCTTCTCTTTCTTCTCTTGCTTCTCTTGCTTATCTTCACTTTCTTCACTTTCTTCTTTTGCTACTCTTACTGATCTTGCTTCTCTTCTCTAGCTGCGAAACCCATTCTTGTTGCTGACGCGCGTCAGAGCTGGAGTAAGTTCTCCTTGTTTGCTGCTCATTAGCTCATTAGTAAGTTCTGCTTGTTGCTTGCTTGCTTGCTGCTCATTAGATCATTAGGATGTTCATTGTTGCTTGCTACTGCTCATTAGGTTGTTTTCAGTTGTTGCTTTCAGTTGTTGCAAGGGTAATTAGTGTTTCAGATGTTGCTCATTAGGGTTTCAGTTGTAGCTTCACCATGTAGTTCATTATATTTTTTGCATACAAATCAGTAGTTTCCTTTCACTTGTGTTGCATGAATATGATTTATGAGCAACTTTCTTTGAGTAGTTCTCAATGTTGAATCATGCATGTGCACATTGAATTACTAGAGGTTTCTGACCTCAATTATATTGTTCATTTGCAGTTGGTCTTAGCTGCACCAGGAGCAGGAATTGTGGTTTAGGAGCAAACACTCTAGAAAGGTAAGCATTTTAGAACATTGCAATTGCATTTTGTATGATTGCAATTTTGGGTTGTTGTGGTTCAGGGCTTAAGGTTAGCATGAAAGCATGTGAGATTCCAGTTTCAAGCAATTCTGAATTTGTTTAGTACTTTGTCTATGGCTACATTCTAAGAATCATTTAGTTTTGGACATGTCAGTGTTCTGAAAGTGCCTTATGTTGTCAATTTGCAGTGCAAAGTTTGCTATTGCAGTGAAGTAAGATTGCATTATTGTTTGGAGGGCAAAACCATCTTGGACGACAAGGTAATGTCCCGAAAAACACGGAGCATTAATGAAAATAGCATATTACACAAATGAAGCTAACAATTTAAATAACCTTTATAATCCTTAAAGTTTACAGACGCGCGTCCGTAAACTTTGTGGATCTTGTGTAGGTGAGAAAAAAGACTCTCAAAACAATATATGTATAGAGTTTACAGACGCACGTCCGTAAATTCAATAGATTTTGGAAGTAGTAGAGACATTTCCTACCTAAAATATTCCCAAAGTTTACGGACGCGCGTCCGTAAACTGGGAAGAACTAAGAATAAACTGTATATAATATATGTACAGAGGTTACGGACGCGCGTTCGTAACTTCCAGAAATAAAATATCAACTGTTTTAATATATTTCTGCAAAGTTTACGGATGCGCGTCCGTAAACACGGCAAAACTAAGTGAGATACACAAATTGTATACTATATGTGCAAAGTTTACGGACGCACGTCCGTAACTTGAATAGATAAATATTTACAACCATACTATACGTGCAAGGTTTACGGTCGCGCGTCCGTAACTTCTAGAGATATTGGAGCATATAATATACGCGATATGCGTATTTACATGAAATGTATATTTTCATTTGGATCAACAAGATCTAATTGAGAGAATACGCAAAACTTTACGGACGCGCGTTCGTAAAATAAGATCTATATCTTTTGACAAGAATTCTAACTTGTCTATCTTACCTTTTGCAGATGACATCTAAAAAGAGACATGCAATTGAGATGTTCGCAGAGGCTCTCATTCCTCCGCTACCAGAAGCCATCAAAGACATAAGCCCCAACGACCACTACAAGCCACAAGATGAAATTGTGGATAATTGGACAGTACTGGTAGAAAAGGACGAAAATGAGATATTTGTGCTTAGATTTGCATATCAAATTAAGACAGACATAGAGGATGCTGAGAAGTGGATAAAGCTTAAATCGTGGACAGTAGAGTGTGCAGTGGCCCAAGGGGATTATGTAGTAATAGACCTTGAGAAGAAAGAAGACCGAGTAACATTTATTTTGCATGAATCTTACCATCCATTCAACAAAAATGAATGTAAAAATGGTAGTCCAGATGCGGCTTGCTTCAATCTCCAGACGGAGTTCCAAGACTATGTATGCAATGCACCTTGGACGACTCTTGAACAATGTAACAAGAGTAAATGGAGCCTTGCTAGAGGCCTAAAAGGAAAAAGAGAAGAAGAAACAAGTCGTTTCTGAACGGCCCAAGCGTGTGCCTAAACCAGTGCCGGAATCCTCAAGGCCCTCGCAGAGTGGTGCATCAAGAGGGAGCAGACAGACGAGTAAACGCTCTCACTCGCAGATGGAGTCATCTGGACTAACAGAGGGTCCGGATGTCAGCTCTACACTGACTGCTGCTCCTCTCCTCAAAAAGGGTCAACGCCCTGACGCCGAACTCTCGACAAAAATATTCCAAGAATTCGATGAGAAAACAAAGGGATGCTGGCCCCTTGGCAAGTATTTTACTTTCGAAGTAGACGTCTACAAATGTCACAAGGGCACCGAAAGTATGAATACCAGAGCGAAAGAAGAAAGCGGGGTATGGTGGCAAATGAACAACATCATGAACAATCCCAAGTTTGACAGGCAGACCATTTGTGTCACACCAAAGGATCCTATCGTCGAAGTCAACGAAAAAAATTGGCCAATTCTCAAGAATGGAGAGTTCTACATAGTCGATGGCCAACATAGTGTGATGGCTGCAAAAACTCTCCTTGAAGACGACGAGTGGAAAAGCCCATTGAAGGAAACTATCCGATATTGGAAGGCATTCGTCGTGCATTCCAAGGACTCGAACCAGCTTATAGCAATATCTGCCTTCATGAACCAGAGGAATAAAGTGAGGCAGTTCGAGGCTTCATGAGCAGCCAACATCGTGGCTGGGAGGACCTTGTGGGTGGAGCACGAATGTCCCCCCAAATAAAGAGATAATGTAGTCGTGAAGAACCCCAAATGGCAGGATGTCAGTCAAATAGATTTATGGACGCACGTCCGTAAATCTGGCCATTCTCCTCCCACTGCTTCAAATAATTGAATTTAATATGTCTTGATTTCAATGTTCTGATTTCTTGCAATTCGTGCCTCTTGCAGACATTCAACAATGTCATATTGACAAAGTTCTCGAGTATAGACATGAAGACAAGCGGCATGAAACCAGTGCATGAATTAAAAGGCGAACTCAAGCTCATCACTGCAACAGAAGAGACGTGGTCAATATGGTTGCGACTCTTCGATGCCCACAACAACGGCGACATTGTCAATCCAGATACGGAGACCACCTACAAGAGCGACTCAGGTTAAGGTACCACCAATCCTGTGAGAGCTCTTTCCTCCCCTCCAAGGATTGATGGACTCGGAGCTATACAGGGCAGCAGAACACATTCTTCTAGAAACTCCTAGAAGGACTCTGCCTTATCCCAAAATCTTTCTGAAGAGGCCGAAGCATATGAAGCCATCCACGTACCACATTAAGGAATGGTGCGATTACAGAAAGAAGAAGACCATGGCTGTAAGGGAGATTAGCAAATTACTACCCACCCACAACCTCATTAATAGTGATGGTGAGATCGTGTGGGAGAATTGGAGGGAGCTGAAGGGTGAATACCACATCAATGGCGTCTCCATGCGAGCTTTGATAAGAGAGGCATCATCATTCCTTGCCCAACGATCCAGAAGGAACGAAAGAAAGGGATCCATCGACGAAAAGGAGGCAGGGTTGTACGTGAACTTTCTCGATAGGAAAAAAAAACAAAATTCGGAGGATTTGCAAGATTCTGCACGGTGACAAAGGGCATAAAGTTCGGCACATGGGACACCCATGCTTCAAGAGCCTCTGTGAGAAATGACCCCCGGGGTTGCCCTTTTACCATTTTTTATTTTCGTGCAATTCCCGGAGCTTGGAAACAAGACGTTGCGGGAGCACCCTTCTACGACCCCTTCTTAAAAGCCTTCAAAAGCTATCGCTCGCCTGCCCTCTTTGAGCCTCATGTGTGGTTATGGATTGTAGAGCAAGAGAGGTCCACATCCATTGTCCATCTATACACATCAATGATGGACCTCGAATATGATCTGTACCAGAGCACCTACATCCCAACGAAGACAGAAGGGATCACTGTCATTCAAGAGGCAAGGGGGGTGAAGCAAGTGGGAGTTGTGCAACTTTATTTCTTAATACGCAAGTCTTCCCCCACTGGGCGATTGCCCATTAAACCACACGAAGTGTTCAGGAAAATCTACTCGTTGCCCCCACCACATCCCAAGGAGCTTGTTGAGGAGACAATGCATGCCGTCTACCCGGCGTTCGAGCTCCGGATGGACTTTTATATTGGAGTCTTGAAGGCTTTGACTGTCATGAGTGAGACAGTTTACAACGTTTTCGGAGGCACGAAGTTTGTGTATGCATCATTGGTGAGTATTTGTTTGTCTTTCAACCCACTTATCGTTTGCATAGTTATTTTACGGACGTGCGTCCGTAAAATAACCCAGTATCAGGTGCATGTGAATTTTACGACCGTGCGTCCGTAAAATTGTCCAACATCTTTTGAATGGTGATTTTACGAACGCGCGTCCGTAGATTGTGTTGACATCTAGCCTCATTTATATGGCATCACCACAATTGTTCCTATCTAATTTTCTTGTTATGGTGCAGATGCTTGGGTTGCAGGTGAATTCTTTTGTGGAGGATACCGACTACGATGACACCCATACTCACAGGGTTATTGCCTCCAAAATGGATATACAGGACATCATGGACGTCCTTACACCCCATCCTGTGGTGCCTCTTGCTTCTAGAGAAGAGGCAATGCCCGGAATGGAGACAGACCCTGAAGAGGACCAGGATCCCAGTTTCCCAAGAGCGCAGCCCCCCACACAGGAGCCTTTACACGGTCTTGTTCGCGACCCAATTAATCCAAGTGTTTTCCTGCTGGGAACAGACGACAGGGATGTGTAGGAGACACATGTGAACTTCACTCCGAAAAGGGTCCCTCATACCCCTGTTCTCTCACCTTTTGGGACTCCCACCTCTCGAGTTGGGTTTCCTTCAACTGCGGGTCCATCTCGTGCTGCAGGTGTTATTGCGGAGAAGGATGTGGACCTTGCAGCAGAAGGCGGATGCACCGCTTCATCTGGAGGGGGGTCTCAACATTCAGATCTACCCCCTATGGAGGGGAGGGATGTGCTGGAGTTGATATTGAGGCCTGATATCTCTCTATATTGTGAGAGTCGACGAAAGAGGAACAAGACGCCATACAACGAATACCCTGAAGGCGCGGTCTTGGAGCTCTCCGATGAAGACGAGGATGAGATTAGGATTCACAATGCCATCTCTGCCTTGCCTACCGAACCTGGCAAGGTGAAGAAAGAGCCGATGTCAGTGTCCGAATTGGACGAGAAGATGGAGAAGCGAATGAAGGAAGAGCTTGACCAACGGCTTCGAGAAGCTAACGAGGAGCACGCCAAAAAGATGGCCGCCATCCAAGCTGAGATGGAGCAAGCTAGGTTGGAGTCTGCTTGAAGGCACGTTGATCTCATGGCTCAAAATCAACAGTTCTTGGCCCAGAGCCAACAATTCATGAGCTTGATGCAGAGCTTGCAGGCAAGGCCCCAAGTTGTATATGCAGCTCCCGAGGCCGGCATGTCGATGCCCGCCACTCTCATGCGGCCTCCATCTAGTAGCCATGCAGTTTATATACCCGAGCATGCTTATCCAGCTCCCACGTTGATTGTCCCGCCCTCTCCCCTTGTTGTCGCCACTCCATAGCCCTCCTCTCCTCCAACGGGAGTGGATGATATACCGGCACGTGACACGGCGGGTGCCGCCGAGAGAGATGTCAATGAAGGCAACGCCCCCATCGGCAATGAAGATGTACATATGCGGGGCAGCCAAGACTCCACAGATGAGGATCAGCCTTACGTGGATACTCAAGGGTCGCAAGCGGCTGGAGACACTTTGTTGGTGGTCGAAGATCTGGACAATTTTGCGGACGCGCGTCCGGATCCTGTGCCCATGACGGGGCCAGGTGAGGGAGGCACTGCTGGCGCGGACCTCGCCCCTGAAGAGGTAATCAACCTTTGAGCATGCCTCCCACGTTACGGACGCACGTCCGTATCTTCCTTGTCTGCCTCGTTCGTGGCGTGTGTATATCATCGAGTTCAATCCTCGACTCGCCCGGCGGGTGGATACAATTTTGTTAGCATAGATTCCATTAACTTCAACACAGATTTTTTGTGACAATGTATATTATTCACCAAATGTGTATCACCAATTACATTAATACCAATTTTTTGAGCTGGATGGTTCGGATTATTTTGGCCTTATATTTCTTTGTTGAGTTCATCCATGCTTGTCAATTGGTTTACTTGAGTAGTACCATTTACCTAGATAGAATGTTCCATCACAGGGTCCGTCGGAGATATGTCGCAACCCCGCGGGAAGACCAAGTGCGCCCATGAGGAAACCATTCATAATATTTGACCTCAATGGGGTGCTTTGTCATTCCAATCATATCTCGCATAGTGCGTCCAAGGGGCCCTTCCGTAGTCCACAAGACATGGATTACGGCGGACAGTTCGATACTCTCATAAATAAGAAGGTTGTACGTGCCCGCCCCGGCTTGAGGAGCTTCCTTCGTGAGGTCCTTGGCTTCGCACATGTCATCATCTGGAGCTCTATGCTCATGGACAACACGAAGGCCATCGTCGGTTTCCTTTTCCGAGAACTCGCAATGCCATGCTTGCTTCTCGGTCAAGAACACTGCGATGATGTCGCAACCCTTGCTAGTCCCCCTTGACCATCTTGCCTATTTTCATTTCCTAGCAAAGGTTACGAGTGCTAACCCTTCGCATACCGCCATGCCAATGGTTAGCTCCTCTCACCCCGGACCTTATAGTTCATAGGAGGGGAACCAACCCTCCTACTTTGCTTTCGGGACTCACCCCTTCAATCGGTAACCAACCCCTTTAATCGGTAACCAATCCTTAGATGTGGACTTCCATCCATGGAAGTCCAATCTTATGTTGATCATCACATTGCCGGAGCAACACTACAACAACCCGAACCATACTAGGCAACTATGGCCTCACATTAGGCCAATGCCAATGGAGGCCGTGCCGTTCGGCCTCGGGTGGGTGAGGCCACACCACCTCACCCATATAAGCCTCTAGGACTCTACGCGGGGCCCCTACCCCACCGTCAACCAACCTCTTGTCTCTCTACCAAGAGTTGGGGCCAAGTGGACATTTTCCCTTAGCCGCTGGGCCTAGAAGCCCCCGCAGCTTCAGACCATAATAACTTCCTTGTATGATGTCTTATGCTGACACTTGACCACTCCATCTTCATCTACGCTTCGCGTAGATGCCGATGGACTCCTCACTTGCCCCATTCGGGCAAGTGCTGAGGAAGTTATGCCTGTTTGAACCTTGGCAGTCCCGGGAATCACTCCCAGGCACTGCTGTACCAGGGCGCTGTACCGGGACAGCGCCCCACTCAAATGGCCATAACTCCTAGCTCACACCTCCGATTGAGGTGTTCTTAAGCATTCTAGAATCACCACGCCATGAGCTACGCATAGCTCATGGCCTTACCCTTGTGCCTCCTAGTCTCCGTGGGTGGGAGGCGTTCCCAACGCCCGGGGCCCTCACCCACACTAGGATCACTTGGGCCCTCTCACCAACGGCGCCACAAGTCCCGGGTGTCACTCCGGGGTCCCCCTTGTGCCCATGGTGTTTTGAGCACTCCTCATGGAGAGGTGCGCGACAGATGACCTCTATGACCGTAGTGGCAAGATTGTACCCAAGGTTGGAGGAGGTCGTGGGCCTCAATTCTTAAAGGTCTTGAGGAAGAACCTCTGGGTGGGCGTCCCTATGTTGGAGGGGGTTCCCCATGGTTGTTGGCCCACCCCGGATAACACACTCCTCATTGACGACAGCCCGGCAAAGAGTATTCTCAAAACCCAGGCAATTGCATATTCCCGGATCCTTGGGAAAGCGATAGGAATGACAACTTTTTAGAGAGTGAACTAGGGCCCTACATTAGGAGGCTTGCCTATCACCCCGGAAGTGTCCCGGATTTTGTGCTCTCGAACCCCATTGGCAATAGGCCTCTAGGCCCACGAGATGAGGAATTTAGGAGGTTGTACGGCTACGCTAGACTCAATAAATTAATATGATAACTTTGATAATTTTGGGTTTGTACTTGGACTCTCCATGTAAATATCTAACATTTCTCCCCTTATTTTTGTAATGTATTCTTGTGTCTTAGTTGCCTCACCAAGCACCCCAAAGTGTCGTCAATGGCATGTCTGCATCACGGTCAGGCCGCACATCCCCTTCCCTTGGTATGAGCGACGTTGCAATGCCTTCACTATTCCAATTTTCGGCCGTCGATGCTACCTCTACTGTTGATTACTCCAAAGACTCCGGGTTTGAAGACGGAGTCGTGGATAGCCCTCCTGCAAAGGTTGCAAAACTCAATTACGCTCCATCTCCATCTCCCCTCCGCAGTGAGAAGCACGTCCGAAACCCACGGTCGACCAGACGCCTTTGCATGGATGAACCCCAAATTGATGTACCGGCGTTTGCGAACGTCCCTCTCGGGCTTGTATCTACACCCCTCGATGTCCCAGAAGCTCTAACCAGCGCCCCAAAGGCGAAGGTGCCCAACTATTGGCATTCTCAAGTTTTCCCTTTATGATTTCCATGTATTAGTGCATTTCAGCTTCTTAGGTTTTTCGGACTTCCATCCGTAACTTGTAACCACTTATACTAACCCACTTCATTATATATATTTATGGTCATTGTTCAGACCCCAATATACACGAATGTGGGCCGGACATCCTCGACTTCGTCATTGGATAGGCGAACACTGAAGACAGCTTCTTGCGAGTCTGATCGTTGTTTGGCCCTACGGAAGAGTGCAAGACATTCGGTTTCCCAAACGCATTCTTATTCCACTCCCAATACCACAACCCACAAATCGGTAGCGGTTCAACAACTATGGGCAAATGGCACATATTCGGGATCAGTCAATAAACAAGGTTACAGCCGCGGAGCCGAGATCTTTAGAGCAATGGATGCCATTAAAGCAAAAGAAAAAGAAACGGCCGCAAAGGCTAAGGCAAAAATACAAGTAGTTAGTCGTATTCACAATCCAAACGTATAGGCTATTATTAACATACATTTAGTAGTGGGATTATATTTCTAGGACTTTGGCTTAATATTGGATATTCCACATGTATTTTGTACTTCAACCCTACTCAATAAATATGATATCGATTTTGTATATGCAAATGTTTTCATATATCTCGTTTTCTTTTTTACATATGTGTAGTTCCATGCATTTGAGTCTCATATCTGAATCCTAAGTTGGGAACATAGCATCTTTGTACTGTTTTCCTTCCTACAATTGTGAAAGCCACGTCCTTAAATAGTCTCAAAATCAACAAAAAGTCTCCAATTAACGAATATAGTGTTAAAGACTCGAATATTGGTGGCGTGCCATTTATACAAGAAAGAATACTTAGATGCTTTGATGATGATGATGATGATGATGATGATGATGATGAAGACATTATTGCACGAACTTTTGAGCAGTTGCGAGACAAATCATTGTTAAAAGTTGATGAAATTGGTGTTTTGGATATGCATGATCAATTGCGAAATATGGGTCGTATGATTGTGGAAAGAGAATACCAAGGCTCTCGAATATGGGATTTTTCTTCATCGACATTCATTGATTATTGTAATCAAAAGGTATGGTGCACAAATGTAGGCATTGTTTTTTCTAATATCATATATGAAGTTATGTCTTGAAAGTGAGAATTTTACCCATGAGCAATAATAAAACAAACGTTGCGTAATCTAATGTTTGTTTTCCACACAGGACACAAAATCAATTGAAGGCATGTCGTTTACAAATTTAGAGAAAGGACTGACATTTGCACCAATTGTACAAGCGCATGATCTACGATTGTTAAGTGTTCACAATTGCGAGGATGTGCACCTTCTTTTTGCTATCCTCAATGGAACCGCCAAACTCAAAATTTTGAGGATCCATTTCAAAACCGAATGTGATGATTTTTTAGCAACGCAACAAACATTCAACAATGATTTCAAGGAGATTGCAAAACAATCTTTGAAGAAATTAAGTGTACTTGAAATATACAAAGGTCAAATCACAACCTCTTTTCCATTTGATGTTCTCCATTTCACAACTTTGAAAGAATTACACTTTGTGGGGTGTGAAACATTGGATGAGTTTCCAAATGAACTTCAAAGCATAATCTCTTTGGAGGTATTATGCATTATAAAATGCAAATCCTTGAAGAAGATTCCGGGAGGATTAGGAGGTTTGACAAGTTTGAAGAAACTCTACATGTGGGAATGCGAGGCCTTGGAAGAATTTCCATCCGGAGTGTGCACGCTCGTGGCGTTGGAGGAATTGAGTTTCGGTGCATGCAAATCTTTGAAGAGGATTCCGGGAGGATTAAGGGGGTTGACAAGTTTGAAGAAACTCAACATGTGTGAATGCGAGGCCTTGGAAGAATTTCCATCCAGAGTGTGCACGCTCGTGGCGTTGGAGGAATTGAATTTTGGTGGATGCAAACCCTTGAAGAAGATTCCGGGAGGATTAGGGGGTTTGACAAGTTTGAAGAAACTGAACATGTATGAATGCGAGGCCTTGGAAGAATTTCCATCCGGAGTGGGCACGCTTGTGGCGTTGGAGGAATTGAGTTTCCGTGAGTGCAAATCCTTGAAGAAGATACCGGGAGGATTAGGGGGTTTGACAAGTTGGAAGAAACTCTACATGAAGGGATGCGAGGCCTTGGAAGAATTTCCATCCGGAGTGTGCACACTCGTGGCGTTGGAGGAATTGTATTTCTTTAGATGCAAATTGTTGAAGAAGATTCCGGGAGGATTAAGGGGGTTGACAAGTTTGAAGAAACTCAACATGTGTGAATGCGAGGCCTTGGAAGAATTTCCATCCAGAGTGTGCACGCTCGTGGCGTTGGAGGAATTGAATTTGGGTGGATGCAAATCCTTGAAGAAGATTCCGGGAGGATTAGGGGGTTTGATAAGTTTGAAGAAACTCTATATGGAGAGCTGGGCACGCTTGTGGCGTTGGAGGAATTGAGTTTCCGTGAGTGCAAATCCTTGAAGGAGATTCCAGAAGGATAAGGGGGTTTGACAAGTTTGAAGAAACTATACATGTATGAATGCGAGGCCTTGGAGGAATTTCCATCCGGAGTGTGCACGCTCGTGGCGTTGGAATTATTACACTTTGCTAGATGCAAATCCTTGAAGAAGATTCCGGGAGGATTAGGAGGTTTGATAAGTTTGAAGAAACTCTACATGCATGGATGCAAGGCCTTGAAAGAATTTCCATCTGGTGTGTGCACGCTTGTGGCGTTGGAGGAATTGAATTTGGGTGGATGCAAATCCTTGAAGAAGATTCTAGGAGGATTAGGAGGTTTGACAAGTTTGAAGAAACTCTACATGTATGAATGCGAAGCCTTGGAAGAATTTCCATCCGGAGTGTGCACGCTCGTGGCGTTGGAGGAATTGTATTTCTTTAGATACAAATTGTTGAAGAAGATTCCGGGAGGATTACGGGGGTTGACAAGTTTGAAGAAACTCAACATGTGTGAATGCGAGGCCTTGGAAGAATTTCTATCCAGAGTGTGCACGCTCGTGGCGTTGGAGGAATTGAATTTTGGTGGATGCAAATCCTTGAAGAAGATTCCGGGAGGATTAGGGGGTTTGACAAGTTTGAAGAAACTGAACATGTATGAATGGGAGGCCTTGGAAGAATTTCCATCCGGAGTGGGCACGCTTGTGGCGTTGGAGGAATTGAGTTTCCGTGAGTGCAAATCTTTGAAGGAGATTCCGGAAGGATTAGAGGGTTTGACAAGTTTGAAGAAACTATACATGTATGAATGCGAGGCCTTGGAGGAATTTCCATCCGGAGTGTGCACGCTCGTGGTGTGGGAATTATTACACTTTGCTAGATGCAAAATCCTTGAAGAAGATTTCGGGAGGATTAGGCGGTTTGATAAGTTTGAAGAAACTCTACATGGATGGATGCGAGGCCTTGAAAGAATTTCCATCCGGTGTGTGCACGCTTGTGGCGTTGGAAGAATTGAATTTGGGTGGATGCAAATCCTTGAAGAAGATTCCGGGAGGATTAGGAGGTTTGACAAGTTTGAAGAAACTCTACATCTGGGAATGCGAAGCCTTGGAAGAATTTCCATCCGGAGTCGGCACGCTCGTGGCGTTGGAGGAAGTGATTTCCGTGGGTGCAAATCCTTGAAGGAGATTTCGGAAGAATTTGGTTATTTGCCATGTTTGAATTACTTGACATGTGGAATTATGAGGCCTCTAGAGCTTTGCAATACGGACTTTCCCCGCTCATGGTATTGGAGAATTTGAATTTTAGTGGATGCAAATCCTTGTAAAAGATTCGGATAGGTTTTATGGGGTTGGCATGTTTGAAGGAACTTCATATGAAGAAATGTGAGGCCTTAGAGAATTTCTATATAGAGAGTGCTAATCCGTGGCGATGGAGGAATTGTTATTTAATAGATGGAAATCCTTGACGTAGATTCGAAGAGGTTTAGGAGGTTTGAACATCGTCGAAGGGTTAGAGGAATGTAGATAAAGATGTCATTTATTGAAGCATGAAAATGATATGAAGTTTGGTAAGAAAGTAAGGTGGCTTTGGTTGAATTTGGAATATGGTATAATTGAAATTATACAGGTAGAAGCACATATGTTATCTAAGCAGGAACTTTGAACAATGAGAGGAAAATTTTCTTTCCCAAAGACAAACATGGAATGGAAAATATCCATTTGATTGGTGTCTTTTCGAAAATGGATAGTGGCCCAGCTTATTAAATTTCCTCATCAAATTTTTCTTCTTGGCATCCATCTCAACCATAAATTAAAACTTGAACTATGAGACATAACAAGTTCATGTTTTATAACAAGCTTATGAATTTACGACAAATCTAGGTTGTCATCCTTAGTGCACCCCTCAATATTGAATAACTGAAACTACAATTCTACTTTGGAAAAGGGATTCACATAATGATCATGCAATTCAATGATTGTCATTTCCAAATTGTGCTACCTTTGGTTGGACATTTGCAAATTGTGTTGCATTAGCACATCTACAATGTAGCAATATCAAAAATTGGATTGAAAACCGGATCAAAAGTGCATATTTGTTGATTTCTTAGCTCAATACATATGTCCTTCCAATTGTGTTCATTATTAAGTGTGGAGTAGTTGATAAATTCTCAAGACGTGGTGTTTTTTCATTGATCCTCACTAAACCACACACCGATTAAATAGAGGGAACTAATCATGTGAGTGGTGAAGGAGGATAGTTATTTGGAAACAGATGTATTAGTATCCTATAATCATGGTAATTAAGCATAAATCGATCAATTTTATATACTATAACATCAACAATTAGTATAATAATTCAAAAGAATAATTAGAATTTTTAAACAAATGTCTAACATTCCAATGATGTCTAACAATCATATTTAGACACTTGAATAAGGAATGGTTGAAACAAAGCCAAGCATTCCAATGATTAAGCATGTAATTTCTTATTCTTTTTAAAATTTTAAATCATGGAAGTTTGACAAATGAATTGAGGAACATGTTTATGTGGCAATTGTAAGATTTAGGCTTATGGTGAGGAACCAATGATGAGGTGGCACCCATAACCTTTGCAACCCTTGGAACATATATGGGAAAACCAACAAGCTAGGAGGTGACGTCCAAAAATTTGTATTTTTACACACATGAAACACAATAGTTATGTTTAATATGAATGAAGAAGATAAAGATGCATATGTCATAAATATCAAACATATATATAGCATACAACAAACTTATTAAAGTAATAGTGTTTTGCAAGCTTCCGAATAGGTGCATCGCCATCATTGAAATGACCAATCAATTTGGTAAGGTTAAAGAAGATATCTTTGTCTTCCACATCTACCTCTCACATACCGGGCATGAACATTGTTCTTATGAAAACGAAATGTGCCTAGATTCTTTCTTGCGGACAAACATCACACTCTTGAAACACGAAGTCTATAAAATTTCATTGCATATTAGAAGACCTCATGAAACACTCAATTTGAGCACTCAACCAATATGACGAGGAACATATTATCAAAATCCAACAATGACAATTGCAAGGTTAGGTTTGATCACATACAAGGTTATCCCATGCGATCCAGCACAATATGTTTGGACATACGGAAGGGGCTACAAAGAGAAATTCCTAAAGAGTAAAAATCAACCAATCAAAATGCTCCATGTAAGCAAACTAGTCAACTTTGCAAAAGTCCTCACAATTTTCCTAAAATATTTAAAGTAATGGAGAAATATGAGCATGGAAACAAATGTACCATAATGACATCAAACTTACAAGCACTCGAGGACACATGCAAAGAGGAATGACAATTTATATTAGGAAATAAATTCATGCCAATACAATGGGAATGGAGGGTTTTGAAACATAAGATTATTACGAATGATAGTTTGTTATGCACTTACTCTCTTTACCAATTCTATTGTCTTGAGCACATAGATAGAAACACCAACCTTGATTGAGGCAAGCGTGAATGAAGAGTCACTTCGCCCACGGGCTATTGGCACATCTCAATGATGGACCCCATTTAAAGGACTAGGTCAAGGATAACCGGTAACTTCCCCATATAGGGATGAGAGGAGTAGTGGGAAGGACTCTTCTAAGGAGGACTGAAAATTTTGGTTTCAAGTTTGTGTTTGTTAAGGATGATGGCAAAGAGGGAGTAGATGGTAGTGGTGTGCAGTAGGGTTTGCATTGTTTTGATGTGTCATGTTGGGACTATTCATCATCGACCCACATCGATTGTCTAATACTCATCAGGTGGCAATTAGAGACAACGTCATGTGACACTTGGTGCTGACTAGTCATGAAGACCATTGTAATTAACATGACACATTAGTTTTAATGCCACACTAAATTGGATGAGTAGTGCAGTAATTAAGGAAATAAAGTAAGCCAAAGCACAATTGCAAAAGTTGATTGAATAAGAGGAATATAAATAGTCGCTTGATAAATTAAAGTTAAGAGGAGAAATTACACACTACAAAGCAAGTGAGATTTGGCTCCTACAGAGCTTTTGGCCATCCTTATCCACTTCACACACATTATCACATGTTCCCTTGGAGAGCTTTACTTGTTTCAAACTCTGGCCGGCTCCTACTAACTCTGTCTCACTTAACTTAGTTACAGTATTTAGTAATTAGTTGCAGTGAGGCTTTGATAGTGGTCATTAGCTTGTTTTATCACTTAGCCACAATATTTTGTAGTTTGTCGTAGCAAAGCTTTCATTAGCTCAAAGAATGGAGCATCATCAGGTGCACTATAATCCCCTCCATTATATTAGGTAACCTACTGACTTCTGGTTGGAAAGCAAACCAGGCTACTGCACAGACTTCTGTTGTTCATAGACATTGTTAGCAGGTTTTCCCGCCTAAAATTTTGCAATAGGCTGGTTTGTTCCTGACTGTTTACCCCTTCCAAGTTACTGGAATGATGTTCACCCTTCGAGTCTTGGAATGAAGGTATCAAGTGGATCAATGTAGTTGTACTACAAATTAGGCAATTGAGAACAAGGATGCTCTGTAACATGCACACAATTAACAGTTCACAACAGTATGAACAATTTCAGAATGGATTGTGAAGGGTACTAGAAATGTGTCCATTGTCTTAGAAGACACTTCCAAGTAAAAAACCCCATTGTGCAATATACCCTTAAATTTCCTTCTGCACCGAAGAAAAGAGGCTACATTGTGATGAGCGTTCGCACCAATTGAAATTTTTACATACTGGAAATCAGGCAATAAACACCCAACGCTCACACACATAATTACAAACACAAACATCATCACGTTGTCAATGAGATTATTTATAAGATTCAGAGACTGTTTGACCATGTGAATTGTTTGTGTAAACATCATACAACCCTTCCACAAAAAATTGAATTGATAATTATACAAAGGGGGTTGGCAGTGCATAAATCCTACCCCTGCTCCTGGCTTCATGTTGTTGTCCATCTGATAAACTCGGAGGAAATCTCAATGCCAGAGCCCTGAAGGTATGATTTTGGTCGCCAGATACACGAATAGATGAGCTGGAGGCAACCATGGCAAGAAGCAATGTGACAACACCAAACTGCAGCCTCACCACCATAGCAATCCTGCTAGTTGAGTAATTCCCCCTAGGCCCAGGTTAACAACCACTTCAATGTGCCTTAGTACCATCCAGACACCAAAGGGCACATAAAATTGAGCTCAAATCAGTAGATTGATCGTCTGGGGCATGGTGTTTAAGGATTAGTGCCAGACACAGCAATTTTATTAGTGAGCTACAGTCGATTTTTGCCTGTCATGAAGAGTTCCTGGAACAGGTCATGGCAGCCAACTGACAGTGGGAAACTTTTGGTACAGTACACCCCAAGTTGCACACTTCAAAAATCACAACTGTACATTTCCGAGGCAAATTCTGATATTTAACCACTTCGGCATGGGTATGCTACTGCTCTTGGTCAAGGTGCAACCCCTCAACCATCGGCAGAGAAGTCGCATAGACAGGGAAATCCTCCCAAGAATGTGGAGACAACAATTTCGCATCAAGATATTTGACACTGCCAACTGACAAAAACATTTGGCAGTCGTTCACAGCAGAATAATATGTCACACTAAGAGAATGCAGGAAATACATCAGATAAAACTCCGATCGATTCACTATGACAACGTTAATCACACAGGCGCTCAACAGATCACAACACCATCGTCACCCAAGTGACACTGAAGTGTTCTTAAACCCAGCCACACAATGCATGGATTTCTGAGCTAAATGGACTGTTTCTCATTCCTCCTCACTGTCTGTTATTACCGCAATAAAACGGAGCAAATATTGACAACATGCGAGCTGTGTGTTCCGCCAGCCTCAAGTGTTACGCAACTTTAGGCACAGGGCCGGCCTTCTCTCCTCAGGTTTCTAAGAATTCCTGGGCAAAATGCTAACCAACTTTTCTCACAACCAACCCCACAGACCACCATCCATCAGCTGCGATGGTGGTCCTCCTTCGTAGCTGTAACCGAGCGGTTACAGCGAGCGCACTAATCTCCTGGGGACTGCAGATAGCTTACTAGTGAAATTTCAAGTTTCCCTCCACAACACGTGGAGGCTATGGGCGCGGGCTGTCTGCGCCCATAGCCCAACTGCCCAACCTTGGTTTCTGGGGCCTTGTGTCGCTATTTTCAGGGGGCTATGGGTTCCAACCTTCTGAATGGGGATATTTCTTTTCCAAGTAGAGACGATGATGCTCTCTCACAGACACGTCGCAGCATGTCAGGGTGGGGATGACAAGAATGCCATCGCAGGCCCCGATAGTGGCACCACTGTGTTGTGAAATCGTTTACACGCCCACCGAGTCTTCCTAGTTGCTAAGTACCTACTACGTTAAGCCGCATCATCCCAAATGCCAATCAAATCCTTGGTGTCCACACCATATGAATCGATCGCCAGTACTATTCATCCGAGAACTGGTGATGAGCACGGCCTTCTTCACATGAACCCAGAGGCCTGTTCATGGACGACATCATCATCATTACGAAGTAGAGACGATGATGTTCTCGCACACATCGCACCATTTCTCTTAGGGTAGAGATGACAGGAATGCCATCCCAGGCCTCAATGGTGGTACTACAAAGTTGTGTGTGTGTTGGAAATCGATGACAGAGTAAGGAATTTACACGTCTACCATAAGCAGTAGCCCACTGAGTCTCCCTAACTGCGAAGTACCGACTAAGTTAGGCCGCATCAGCCCACATTTGAATCAAACCCTTCGCGTCCATACCATATCAGCCAATCGCCAGCAACTTTCATACGACAATTGGTGATGACCACGGCTCTCCTTCACGTGAACCCAGACGCTTTTCATGGAGGACATCATCACCAGCAGCAGCAGCACACTAAATTGAGCAGTTCCTCGACGCTTGCTGAATGCGAGATGAAACCCTTACGAAAAAAACACAAGATGACTTCGACTATAAGGGGTGGATGTAATTATCACCTTGGTGCAATGGTCAATTTTCCTGATATCTACAGGGACCTGATATGTGCACGGAGAAAAACAACTTCCCAGGACTCATTCGGATACATCTGCAGAATAAATCTGTACATGGAGTTGGCGATGCAATATTCAATCATTCGGCCAGTATATTTGAAGGTCAAAAATGTGGAATCAATGTATAGGTATAAATTTGTACAAGTGGTGCAGGGGGATTAGCCCCAGTCAACAGGAAAAAGCTGAGGATAACCACCCTCAGGAGGTGGGCGAAGAGATGGTGGCAGGTCCTTCATCAAATAATTCGAGAGAGCTGGTTCAGGCGCGCTGATTCCAGGTCCTGTCAAATTTCACATACACATGAGCAAGACGAACCTCCTGTTTGTTGTCACCGATAGCCATCCGACAGCAGCAGAAGCTAAATTAGAACGCAATATATGCAACTGCAGACGAGTTCCAACAAGAAGCCACTAACCAGGTACCACCAGAAGTGGATTGGTCACAGCAGCTCCATATGGGGCAGGAAACTGCCCCACTCCAGATACACTACCCGAACGGACCACAGACTGAACATGGACTGGAGGCGCAGGATGTTCGAACTTGCATTCAGAGCCATACTGGCACCGTCCCTGCCAAGTCAGAAATTTCACCTTCAGTAATTCTTATCTGTTGATGAGTGTACAGATGGAAGAACTTTTCTACATCCACGGAGCGGTGTCTTGAATTAACAAACCATACGCTGAAGAATGATGACGCTTACCGTTCGCAAGAAAAAACTGCACGGCTGTTTCTTGACATCCTCCTCATCTGCACATTTGCACCAGTTTCTTTCTTAGTAAGATACAGATATGAGCTATTGACTTACTCTCTATCCCTTCTCGGTTCCTCTCATATCCCAATAGCAATTGCACGATACATCGAACTAAGATTTTAGCATTCAACAGGTTGGCGTAGACACTTTGCCACAAAAGTTCACAGGAAATAGCTCAATCTCTGGTCCTATAGCACATTCGGTGTCGCATGATAACCCTAAGCTGCATCAAACTAGGAATCTAGCATTCAACACCTTAGCTTACACTCTTTGGCACAAAATTCACATCGATATGGAAATCCTCGTCCCCTGAAATAGCTCAATTTCTGGTCCTAAAGCACATTTGGTGTCGCGTGATAACTATAAGTTGCATAAAATTAGGTGCTTAGCATTCAACAGGTTAGCGTAAGACTCTTTGCCACAAAAGTTCACATCGATATGAAATCCTCTACACTGGAATTAGCTCAATTTCTGGTCCAACAGCACATTCGGTATCCCGTGATTAGTAACCCTAAGTTGAACGAGACAACAACGAACACCTCTGTTTGATGTGAAATGGCATGTCCATACTACAAATCAAGAATGCACATGGCAAGCGGAAGAAGTTCGTTATGGCACCTCTAAAAGAATCGAACCATTGCTTCTTAGCGCGCAGGTGCGACACGCCCTGCAAGTGTCGCTCTCGCGACTTTTTGGTGTCGTAGAACTGCTTGTCGCAGTAGTCGCAGTGGTACTTCTGTGCAGGCATGAAGCCCGATTGTTCTCAATCCTGCTCAATTCTCCTCCCCGGCTTCAAATTTCTCATCGATCTCGCTTGCACCCAATACGCATTATCGAGTCTTCCTTCCAAACACGACAGAAGATGCTCTCCACCACGAAATCTCTCCCTTCCATCTTCCCTTCTGCATCAATTTGATTCCGATGTCCGATGTCGGTCCACAAATCATGTATCGAAAGGCAGGCAAACACATCTAATGCATTACGTAATAGATATTGCATTTTGGGGAGTGCATTATGAGGAACACGGACAACTATACTCTCGCAAAGTGTCCTTAATCCCCATAATGCACTTCTCCAAATGCATTACCAAACGTAAAGGCCCGAGGTTGGATTTTAGGGCAGGGCTTGGATTGGTTGAGAAACATAATGCCCTATCCATAAACGTAATGCACTTCGAAATATGTAGGGTGTATCATGCAAAGTAAGGCTATCTCATATTACAAAGGAAAATTGGGCGTGGGTCTTTTACATGAAGCTCGTAACATTATGCCAAGTCGGCCCGAAAGTTTTGGCATCAAATTCTTGCCACCTAGGACGTCACGTAGGATGAGTGATGTTCAGGCCCAACCCTAGTATAAAGCCCTTGGGACAGATTGGATGAAACCAAGCAATCTTATTGGTTGAAATTTTTAGGTTTCAGGCCAGCCCTCGATCCAACCCAAGTATAAAGTGGGACTAAAGGCCCACTTTTATACATGACATGGGCCCAGCTCGAGCACTGGCCCAATTCTTAAGCAATAAGCCTTCAATTTGGCCCAACTTTATGAATTCTTTTGGGGCTCAACCTTGTCACATGTAAAGTGTTGAGGCCCAAATTTAGATCCCGATGTTCTAGAGGGGAAAGTTTAGTGAAGAGAATTAACCTTTCATGGATCAATAGTAGAGATGTTTATTATCCAACGAACAAGTCGAATCCGGCCCATGTTGAGAGTTTGGGCTATGGAAAACCTTATCCCAATTTTATCAAGCCGACCCAAAGCCCAGGGGTGCACCATTCATTAAAAACCAAGAACCACATGCGTTTGCAACATACTCTAAAATACTCATGTTTACAAGTTTTTTTTTGGTAATATCAAGCAATACGCATACAATTTCAATGATATAAATACAAGTGTCAATATGTAGACGTAAAAAAATCACATTCATATATAGTCATTAACATATGTATACAAATATACTTATGAATAATAATGAACCCCTGTCATATGTATAATGTAAAACCTTAGCATTCATTAATAAAGTTGTTGAAGACTTTTTCATCCCCTAGATGCAACTCATAAGAATTTAAATCTACAATATATGTCATAGAAGCTAATGTAATTATTGTTTATAAATCTACCATCAAATGATCCATAAGATTGTATTCCACTAATTGTTGGTTCCGTTTTGATACCAACATAAACTAATCTCCATGCTTGATCCTAGAACTTGCAACAATTATGATCCCTAAATGCTTGATCCAATTGTGGTGTACACATTGGAGGTATACTAATGATACAAAAACGATTGAGAAAACCCACCTAGGAATCAACACCTTCATAATTTCAATACCGCCCATGATCTAACTAAGGCCTCAACCACAAAGAAGCTCTAGTCATGCCTCTTGCAACCCCAAGCAAGAAGTGGCCTCGTTCTCAACTCAACCACCCCTTCCAAAACCCTAATATATATTGCCTCTTCCACACATACATGGATGAGATAAGGAAAACGAGAAAATTATTCATCCTATTTTCATCCAACATTAAGTATCTATCCCATTAAAGTCTAGTGATAGGCCGCCCACACCTGCTGGTGGGAGGGCCAGTCGCAGGCTCCCACCAGCAGGGGGCCACTTTTCGTAAAATTTTCTATAATGGCAACGACTGGGCGCAACGAACGCCCAGCTTGCCCGTTCACTGTGAAAGCCGACCTAGCACACAATAAATTTTTTTGGACTATTAGGTTTCGTGAACTACGATTGGGGGGAACCGGCAGTTAGTTACAAAACTACCGGATGATTTTGAGAAATAATTGGTGGAAGTTCAAGACTGCAGGAAAATTACCGAGCATGTTACAAGAATTTATAGAATATACCCCAACTTAATAAAGGAAAACCGGAGGATGTCAACATGTAACTAGTTGGCCCGAATTATCTTGTCTGTTTTTGACAATGAAACAAACTTGGTTCATTTTTCCTAAAATGAAGTGACATTTTAAAACTAAAAGTATATTTCAACTACTACTAAATATTTTATTTTAGTATCATATGGTATCTTATGTCACATGTGGTAACTTTTTTATTGACACTTCGTATGAATAAGTTTCGTGCAAATATCACCACCACAAGCTACTTTTGGTTCATCCACCTTTGGTATATTCTGCATCCTAAAATTCATGTTATGAAATGTCGTCATGGATGATTGAAATTTGGATGAAAATTCACCTAATAAGTGACAATAATTGCAACAATGTAAACCTATAATGTCTAATTTCCTTTTTTTAGAAGGAATAACAAATGATGTTTGGTTTACACTTAGTGTCGGTGAAACTACATGGGCGGTTTACAATTACACTATTTTGTCTAATATGTGTGGGTTACCATTTGGAGTTACAACTTACATATTGCTACAACATTTAACTAAGAGTATCATTTTTTACCCAAATATTATAAGTACACTAAACATGTTATTTAGTATCACCAATTCTAATTGTCTTGCTCAATACTAATTGTAAACCATGGTGTAGTGTCACCAACACTATATGTCAACCCAACATTATTTGTCATTCCTTGTTATTTTTATAGGGGAATATAGATCATAGTGTTGCAATTACTGTCACTTACCAAGTGATTTTTCATCCAAATATCAATCATCCAAGACAATATTTCATCATAAGAGAAGGTAGGGTTTTGGCAAATGGATGAACTCATCCACCATCCATGACAATATTTGTTCACTTCTTCATAAAAAGTGTCATCTAGAAAGTTACCATAGTGACATAAAATACCATTTGACACTATATATCATACTTAGTGAAGTTAGTACGCCCACACATACTGGTGGCAGCGAACGGTGTTCGCCCGTTCACTGCCGCCCACCACCAGTATGTGTGGGGGGCCTATGACCTTACCATACAAGTACAAATGTTACATATTTTCCAGAGGTCATACATACATGTACATACCTAAGAGTTATAATTTGTGTAGCATATGTATACGTAGTATAGAAAAGTTCAAATTAATACCCCTTTTGTGTACTCACATACACTCATACGTGTTATGAAAGGTGCACCCCCGGAAGATTTGACACCAAAATTTTGCCACCTAGGATGCCACATAAGATGACCAATGTTCAGGCCAATCCTAGTATAAAGCCCTTGGGCCAGATTTGATGAAACCAAACAATCCTATTGGGCCAAATTTGTAAAGTTTAGGCTGGCCCTCAACCCAACACCAAGTATAAAGTTGGCTTAATAAGGGGCGCTTTAGATGGGGGGCTCAAGGGGGAGGGTCCCACAAAATGGAGCAATCCTAATTGGACCAAAGGCTTTTAGATGAGAGTCCAAGACTAAAAGAGAGGCAAAGTGAGGTGTCTCCTACATGGCACCACTTTGGAGGGGAAACATTACACAAAATATGATATTTAGTGTTTGATTAGATTTAGTGTTTTACCACCCTACTCTGCTCAACACTAATTTTCAATTCTTTGATAATTAGTGTTAGACATAAATGCGCCGCCGTTGCCTTCCTTGCTGCCACCTCTTTCTTGGAAACAATCAATCGCCTTCCTTGTTGCCACCTCTTTCCTACTAAACACTAAATTCATGCATGTAACTTTCACATATTACCATAGATGATATTTAGTGTTTGAGTTTACATTTAATGTTACTTACTTTCATAGGGTTAGTGATATTTAGTGTAGTGTTCGTATTTAGTGTATCTAACACTAAATATCATATTTTGTGTAGTGGTTTGAACCAAGAAATGAAGCTCATAGGAGAGCTCATGTTTTGAAGAATCATTTTGGAAGGCAGGGTCCAACGTAGGGTCTAGTTCAAGGATTCATTTTGCCTCAAATTGCTTCAAATTGGCTCCTATGTTAATGGACCTTGGACTCCCATCAAAAGCGCCTCTACATGTGGCTTTACACTAGAATCCAAGATTGAAGGAACTCCCAAAGCAAGTGATCTTAGTGATCGGAGCATAAATTTGGACCCAAAGAGTTTACATTGCGGTCGGGATCCAAGGTATGAAAAAATGAAGTGGTGCCAATGTGACATCCCATTCCCACCAAATCTTGTTGGTCTTACCTCAAGAAAAATATTTATTCAAGTTTGAGAAATGGATCTTCAAGCTTGGGTCCAATCTTGAGTCCAAGAGTAGAGTCCATCTAAGGGGTGTGTGGAACCCCAAGTTTCTTGGATCCATACCCTAATGTAAAGCCACCCTTGGTAGTGTAAGCAACATCAACATGTTATATTTCTATTGATGTTGAGGGATCCCAAGTACCACTCTGGAAATAAGTGACAATTGAAGCTCTACCAATCTTGCCCATGAAATTGCTTCTCAAAAGAGGGTGTGTTCAGTTTGAACATTAATTAGGCGAGGAATCGAATTGCAAGTGGATTGTTCCTGCATTACTTGAGAATGTTTCTCTTGCCAAAGGGAGCACACAAGATGGTGTTAGAAAAGCTATGCTCATTTCCAACGAAAGGTAAGCGGGCTTTCAAGTGAGACCTCTATAAACTTTGTGTAGTTTGGGAGGCTTATTACCAAGAGAGAAATTTTTGAAAAAATCAGGGTAGATTTGCAAGTATGTGCTAACCTAACAAAACAAAACAAAATTTGGAGTTTATATGCAACACATGGAAACTAGAGAAGGCGAATGTCAAAATGGACCTTAAACCATCACATACGGGGTCCACTAATGTTGGATTGTAAGGTGGGAATAACCACAATATCAATCTTGTAATACGCAAGAGTCTTGTTGAATGAGGGTACGGTTTACTTTTTGTTGACCACTTCTTACACCATATTGTTGAGTTATTAGATATTCGATTAGCCACAATGATCAGGGAGATTTTTGGGCATAATCAGTTGAGATCCTAGTGTTTGCAAGTCCAACAGGTTACATGTTGATATACTTTGGTTTTCCTTTATTAAATTGGGGTATATTCTATAAATTATTCTAAAATGATCGGTAATTTTCATGGAGTCGTGAACTTCAACCGATTATTTCTCAAAGTCAACTGGTTCATCTGTAACTAACTGCCGGTTCTCCTTGATCATACATTAGCCATTGTGATTGGTCAAAGTTGGTGCTCTTTTTACACCCTTTTTCCACCCTTCTTAGAGCGTCCCCACCAGCCTGGGTATACGGCAATTGAACGGCACTCCTGAAAACTCACTGCCGGGGCCGCCAAGTCTCAACGTCCACCAGTCTCCGCTATCGACAAAAAGGGTCCCGGGCCGGGCATTTGAGAGGAGTGCTCTGGGTATTTTCGCCTCGGGTACCAAGCCCTCCCCGCCAACGCCATCGCCCAAGTTTCCTTTCTTTGGACTTATTCTACCATGTCAGGAAAGGGGGGGGATGTAGCTGCAACGGGTGGGAGGACCAAGAAGGGCAGGAACTTCTGCCCGGAGGAGGAAGAACAGTGTTGCAAAAGTTTCATGCACACTTCCACATACTCCAGGAGAGGGATAGGGCAGAAGAATGCGGCATTTTGGACCAGTGTTGCGGTGCATTATGCAAGACACAAACCTGAGGGAGGAGCAGATCGTCCTGCTAGGTCTCTAGAGACAAAATGGAGTGACATCAAAACATTTGTGGCCAAGTTCACTGGTTGCTATTTGTCAGTCAAAGATCTTGATGAGAGTGGGAAAACAGAGGATGACATTGTATTAGATGCAATGAACTTGTACAAACAAAACTGTGGGAAGGCATTTGTTCTTAAACATTGTTGGTTGTTGTTAAAGAGTTATCCTAGATTTGCAGCAATTTTCATGGGCAAGCGGAAGGCTAGAGGGTTCAATCTGCCTTCTCCGAACGCGTTGCCAGTGGATCGTCGCGATCTGGTCTCCCCAAATGGTGAGGCCCTCTCCACCGAATCGCCACCTGCACAGATTCGGCCACAAGGTGCTAAGTCCTCAAAGGTTGATCACCTACACAGTAAGGGGAAGGAGCAAGCTTTGCGTGCTAATGCAAAAGCTACAATTGACTTTGCTGCTGCTACATTGAAGAAAGCTGAGCAAATTGCTCAGCAAAATACATTTAGTTTGTTTACACTAGAGGATAAGTTGATTACCTGTGACCTTGCTAGGCAGTGGATCCACCTCCGCAGGACCCAAGAGCTTGCAAAGCTCAAGGCCCAGGTTGCTGCCGAGCAAGCTGCCGAGGTTGCTGCCTCCAACGTGCCTGCTCCTCCTCGGGTTGGAGTCTGCTCCTCCCCCAGCAATGTGACTCCTTCGTGTGTGCAGACGCCTTCGAGCTCACCTGCACCTGCACCTGCACCTGCACCAACACATGGCCAAGGGTTAGTGTTTAGGGATGCACCTGCAACAACACAAACACATCACCAAGGGTTAGGGTTTAGGGATTTGAACGAGGATGATGATGCTGATGCTGATGATTGTGCCGAGCTAGACTGCGAGGAGGATTCATCTGACTTGTTTGGGGACAGGAGGAGGGTAGCTGATCTCAATTCATTTGGGAATGACTTCGGCCAATCAGCTTCGGACCGCGAGGAAGACACCACCATCAACCTGGATTCAGAAGTGAGTGAATTCCAAGTTACCCCTCCCCCATCACAACGTCGCCGCCTCTCAATAGACCCTCATGATATACATGCTGCTCATGTCCAGTTTTGGACCTCTGGAATTCGCGAAGATTATGCTAATAGGCTGCAATCCTCTCAACAAGTCCATACACCCTCTTCTCACAATTCATTCACACCTCAATCCACATGACTGCAGGGTTTAGGGGCGTAGGAATAAAAAAATTCAGGGTTTAGCTCTCTTGATTATGTAAATCAGTTTCTTCTATTGCAGCATGCTCATGTGTCCACATTGAAATCCTTATAATTTTGTGTATCATTCGAATGCTTGTGATATGTCCATTATGCTGAACCCTAAACCCTCACATAAACCCTCACATAAACTCAGCTTAACCCTCTCAACTTGCATGTCTCACCAACTGCCCTCTCAACCTGCACCCAATTCAGCTTAACCCTCTCACCCTCCCACATACACAATCTGCCCTCTCAACCTGCATCTTACACAAACATCTTAACCCTCTCAATCTGCATTAATCCTAAACCTCACACAACTCTCAACCTCACACAGATCTCAACCTTAATTAACCAAATTCCCCATAAACCCTCTCAACCTGCACAAAGCCAACCAACCTGCACAAATCCAACCAACATGCATTAAGCTTAAACCACAGCTCTCAACCTCACACAGCTCCCAATCTCACACAATTCTCAACCTCAATGAACCAAATTATTCCTACACCCTCTCAACCTGCACAAAGCCCTCTCAACCAGCATTAAGCTTGAAACTAAACACAACTCTCATCCTCAATTACCCAAATTCCTCCTACACCCTCTCAACCTGCACATAGCCCTCTCAACCAGCATTAAGCTTAAAACTAAACACAGCTCTCAACCTCACACAACTCTTAAAGCTGACCTGCTCTCAATCACCGAGGCCACACAACCAACCCTGCTCTCAACCACCAAGGCCATTAAGCTAACCCAGCTCTCTCAGACACCGAGACCATTAAGCTAACCATCTCTCTTAGACACCGAGGCCATTAAGCTAACCCAACTCTCAACCTTAATCATCAGCCTGAACCCTGCCCATGCCCCGAGATGATGGTTGATCTGATATTAAGCGACTGGATGATATGATATTAAGCTGGCTGGATGATATGATATTAAGTTGGTTTAGAGATATGACCTTAACAAAATGATTAGCAAGGACATTAACAAGATCATTTACAAAAAGATTAACAAATGACATTAACAATGTGATTAACAATTTCATTAACATAGTGATTAACACAAATATTAAAAAAATTATTAACAAGGTAATGCACAAAGTGATTCACAATTTCATTAAAATTTTCATTAACAATTTCATAAAAAATGTGCTTAGCAATTTGATAAATACTTTGATTAACATTTTGATTAAAAATGTTAATAATACTTTGCTTGTCGATGTGTTTAACGAAAACCCCCTCAAATATATTCGTAATAATATGTTTTATGATGTGTTTATGAATGTGTTTGACAATGTGTATAATAATTTGCTTATCAATATGTTTAAGGGTATAAGCAATAATATAAGTATGTCAACCAAAATATTGACATTACTAATTAACCCTCTCGCAAGGCATTTATTGGAAATCACAAACATCAAACATGTATGTGTTATAGGTAATCATGTACAATATGTGACCAATATAACTCTTTGTAGTGTAAGGAATTAAACTATAATATGTGGGTGCACCTAAAACCAAACAATATTCTGTACTACCTATTGGTAATTGGAACCTTTTTCATTCCACAAATGTTGAACCAAATCGTCGCGCAAAGCGTAATAAGTTTCCGAGTCTTGCAAGTTGGAAGTGCCAACTTGAAGGTCGTTGAAAGTGAAGCCCCGTCTCAATGTAGTCTGAGATGAGCTTGGAGCGTGCAGTTCCGGAAGATCTTCGTCAGCTTCATCCTCAATGATCATGTTATGCATAATGATACATGCGTACATGACATCGGCCATATCGGATGTGTTCCACAATCTGCAAGGATGTGCAATCATAGACCACCTTGATTGCAATACACCGAAACACCTTTCCACATCTTTTCGGGCGGATTCCTGACAAGCAGAGAAGTTGCTCTCTTTTTGGTCTTCTGGATCTTGTAGACTTTGCACGAAACAACTCCATTTAGGATAAATCCCATCAGCAAGCAAGTAGTATTTATCATACCAGTTTCCATTAACCCAAAATCCCACTCCATTTGCATGGCCAGTCAGTAGATTCCGTACAAGAGGGCTCCTATCGAGAACATTAAGGTCATTATTCCCCCTAGGAATGCCAAAGAATGCATGCCAAAGAAAACATTTTGGATTCGGCGCTGTGCTAATTTTAATAAATTAACCCTTTTGTTCTTAGCGGACATGGGTTTAGGGGTTGATTACCATATGAGAATGTTTTATTGTTTATGTTCGATTTGTTTTGTTTTGATTTCATTGGATTTGATTTTGAATGACCACAACAACAATTGGTAACAGTAGTGTAGGATTAGTGTAATTAGTCATAAACCTATAAAACATTAATTGTAAATCCAATTGCAAATGTAAGTCCGAATGCTAATGATCGGATTTAAAAAACAAATGATTGGCATTAAAAAAACTAAAAATTAAACAAAGAACGCTAGTAGTTGCATCGCAAATTAAGATTGGTCGTTATCCCCTATTTCACAAAAGCAACTCAATTGGTTCAACAGTAACGCCAAACATTAACCCCAACAGGATTTGGATTTGCCAATGACCTCGATTTAATCACTATATTCGTTAAGTTTGGATTTTTTTGGCATTTTTTGGCATTTACAAATATAATAACAACCATAAAATCACACGGATATTCGAAAATGTTGTTAATATCAAGAACCCAATTAAGAACCCATATCAAAATACGTTAGGTAGGACGATTTAAACATTAGACAATGTTGTTGTGGTCCATATATTAATTTATCAACAATAAAAAGTCTCAAAACAATCGCTATATTCGTTAATTTGAGCATTCCTCTTGTATCAATTTAATATGTGGACCACAAACAAAATGGTCCATTGTTTGGGTCGTCGTACCTAAACCATCTTGATGTGAGTTCTTAATTGGGTTCTCGATATGAACACCGCTTCAAAGTATTAGCATCTTAAAACATTCTCCAATATGTGTGTCATTTTATCCACGTTCTTATGTTTGCAATTGTCTCAAAATGCCAAAAAAATCCCAAATTAACGAATGTAGTGACTAATATCATTACATTCGTTAATTTGAGACTTTATCTTGTCTCAAATTGATATATGGACCACAACAACATGGTCTAATGTTTGGGTCGTCCTAACTAAACCATCTTGATATGAGTTCTTAATTGGGTTCTCGATATGAACACCGCTTCAAAGTATTAGCATCTTAAAACATTCTCCAATATGTGTGTCATTTTATCCACGTTCCTATGTTTGTAATTGTCTCAAAATGCCAAAAAAATCCCAAATTAACGAATATAGTGATTAATATGATGACCCAAACATTACTCCGGATGTTACTAATTTTCCTTTACTTGCTTCCGAATTAATGTAGACCATTTCATCAAAGATGATTTAACACAAAACCTATAGGGGGTGGAGTTTTTTTTTAATATTGGATGTCTACAATCATGATATCTCTATCTTTAAGATAAGCGAAATTGATCTAAGATGAACCCTAAATTAAATTCTTACACACACCCATTTAATTAGGAACCCGTATCAAGATGGTTTAGGTGGGACAACCCCAAACATTAGACCATGTTGTTGTGGTCCATATATTAATTAGATACAAGAGAAATGCTCAAATTAACGAGGTATTTTATTTTATTCACGGGCGGAGAAGCGGGCGGGATATCGGGTAGGGAATCGGGCAGGGTATTGGGCAGGGCATCGGGCAGGGCTCGCGAACCCGGGCAAGGGGGTAATTGAGGGCGGGGGCCGGCCTCGAAGAGGGTCCGGTACCGGGGCTGGTGGGCAAGGTGAATATTTACAGCAAACCCTCACTGTGCCGGGGCTGCCACCGACGCCATTATGCCCGGGGCGGTGCCCGAGCTAGTGGGGATGCTCTTAGACATCCACTGTGATTTGGCAAAAGCAGATGTTAGTTTTTACTTAATGCCTCATATTGTATCTACCAAACAATGCAACTTAGAAACGAGCATGAACAAGACCAACATGAAGAGGATCATGAGGATGAAAAAACAAGAGCTACTGAGGACCACGACAAGCACCAAAGGAAGACAATGAAGGAGCGGCCGTGAAGGAGACAAAGTTCCCCTAGAGGGAATGTTGATCATAAAGAGCCAAGGGAATGTTGAAGGGAACATTGGGGAACGCCTAGAAGACCCCAATAAACTCATGATCATGGGGAAATGCTTGGGGCACGAACAACTACAAGGCAAGACCCTGACTTCAAATATTCTACAAAGACCCCGGTCTTAAGCACTATTTGAAGACCCCTAGACTTTACAAAGTAGTTAGTAGAAACTACTTAAATCGACACATGTTCATGGAAAATAAATATTAATAAATATTTAGATTTCAATATCCAAATAATAAATACATTCATGCTTAAAATAACAGAATGATCATATTATCCTATATATATATTAAATTCAAAAGGAATCAAGGAATAATTATATTCATATTCATATTTCGCATACTATATAAAGGGGGGGCTTAGAGGCCTTATTGCATTACATTTGGCTCCGAATCATTCTATCTGAAGTGTCAAAACAAGATCTCTTTAAAGCGGAAATCTTTTAGACTTGAGGCAATGAGAGACTCAAGGCAATTGAGAAGCATGTTGGAATTTAAGACTCTTTGAGTCATAAGACACTTTGAAACTTAAGAAAAATGAAGATTCAAAGCAAAATGTGAAACTTGAGGTAACTTGAGAACTTGAGAAATAAAGCAAAAAGAGAATATGAATTATTACCTCGGTGGTGTACTTGAGAGGAGAAATCATTCGGGAAAGGCATTTGAAACATTAAAAGAAAATTGATCAATCGGATCAATTAAAAATGATTCCAACAAGGAATTGTTCAACCGGATCAATGGGTCCATTCACAATTGGGGTACTATTTTTGGGACAAAGGAACCAAAAACTATGTCGCATTGGATCCCGATGTTTATTATGATTTACTATTATTTAATCAATAAATTTTAAAATAAATAAGTAGATAGGTCATTGGATTTATCAAAAAATATATTCTTTATTATTAAATAATAACCAATAATTGACAAATCCTTTATGAAATGAGTAGATAGGTCATAGGACTTGTTTGGGCCACATCAATAACAATTCCATTATTGAAGTGTGCGTTGGAGGTGAATTATTTCATGTTTTCCATCCTAATACCTTGTGTAAGTGACATGTGTCCATAGATATATTTGATTATGTCCAATTCTATTTCTAAATGTTTTTTTTTCATGTAGCCATGATAATGTGTAATGTGGCCCATGTTTGGTTTCATACGCAAAGCTATATAATTGGTATGCAATACATCTATAGTTCTATTGGTGCACAATTGAATGATAAGTGTGAGGAAGAAAATTGGGATCATTTTAATTTTGTTGGCCTTTTCATTCCTTAATCCTAAGGTCAATAGTTATGATAACAACCATAAATAATAATTAAGGAATCAAAATGATATCTCAGATAATCCTATTCCTTGTAAATTAACTTTGTCGTTGTATTGGTTATGGAATATTAAATGTAGGTATGATCCAAAATATGCTCCACAAATACAAATCTAAGCACACCAACTATGTAAAGTTATCTACTTTAGTCCGTTTTTGTTAGACACTCATTCTTGGCACCCCAATCGTGAATGGCCCCCAACTAGGAAAGGAAGTCGTGAAGGAAAATCCCACGAGGAATTGATCAATTAAAAAAAAACTCCATGAAGAGTTGGTCAACCGGGGCAACTAAACTAAAAGAAGAGTCTTGAGCCAAATAAATAACTCATAATTCGTGATCTAAAGCTTAGATGTCCAAAATCGATTGGAATTACTTGAGGTAATTCATGATTTACTTGAGGAATTGCCTCATGAATTTCTCATCGCAATCGCCTCATGAATGACAACATCCCAATCAAGTGGAATTAGCTATCGAAGAATAAAAAAAAACATGCCCTCAACCATGAAACGGTAAGCTTTTGAAGAGAATTTAGCAAAGTTGTGACTAAAAGAATATGGGATTAAAATTAAAAGTAGTTCGACCCTTGAACTAATTCATGCAACTTGTGAAATCTGTGTAACACTCATCCTTGAATATTGTGTAAGATTTTGAGGTCTGGAGAAATATGAACCTCTTTTACTTTGAACACACTTAATCTTGACATTAGGATGTTAGAGCATCCCCACTAGACCGGGCACCACCCCGGGCATAATTGCACCGGTGGCACCCCGGGCATAGTGTGGGTTTACCCGACATATTGTTGGAGCCCACTAGTTCGGGTACATGCCCCTCTTCGAGGCCGGCCCCCGCCCGGTATTACCCCCTTGCCCGATTCCAATAGCCTTGCCCGATGCCTTGCCCGGATACCGATTCCGTGCCCGATGTGTTGCCCGATTCCCTACCCGATCCCTTTCGGTTCTCCGCCCGGAAATATACTAAAATCCCTCGTTAACTAATTCACTAATTAACTAATTCACTAATCATACTAGATTTTCATCAATCACGAAATAAAACATTACACTAATATCACTATATGAGTTAATTTGAGACTTTCTATTGTCACCCATTAATATATGGACCACAACAACATGGTCTAATGTTTGAGTCGTCCTACCTAAACCATCTTGAAATGGGTTCTTAAAGACTGCAGATTTGTTTTCTTGGTTTTCCAGCTGCAATTTCAAGACTTTGGGGGCATGTTATATACCGCTGGAAAGATATTTTCAATACCTTTCCAACGGTATATAACATGCCCCCAAATTCTTAAAATTTCAGCTGTAAAACCCACAAAACAAATCTGTAGTCTTTTAGTGACTGCAGATCAGGGTGGTCAAAAGCTCATGGTCCCATAACTGTTGTCCAAACCCCAAGTGGCGGATATGAAGGAAAAAAATTACGAAGAAGAAGAAGGAGCTGGAGCGGGAGCGGCGCGGCGTGGTTTGGTTTGGTTTGGTTTGGTTTGGTTTGGTTTGGTTTGGTTTGGTTTGGTTTGGTTTGGTTTGGTTTGGTTTGGTGTCTTTCAGTTGACAGTGACGTTGCATAACATTTTAGGTGGAATAAGTCCAAAGTTGGGCTAACTGGCGGATGGCGTTGGCGGGCAGAACACGGTACCCGAAGAGCTCCTCCTAAATGCCCGGCCTGGCACCCTTTATGGCGTTAGCGTCGACTGGTGGACGTTAGAACTTGGCGTCCCGGGCACCGGATTTCCAGGAGTGCCGTTCAACTGACTTATACCTCCGCTGGTGGGGATGCTCTTAGGGGAACATAACCTTGTGCATCTTGAGCACTTCAATCCATAAGAATTTCAAGGAAGTTTCTAAAGGTTCTTTGTATGAATGTATTATATGTTGCATGATGATCCGTCCAAAACATAGTACATTCTGACTCAGCAAGATAAGCACGAACCGATTCTAAGTTGCTGTAGTTCCCCAGCCTCTGATCACCTTTTCCGGGAGTCAATGATTCCCCCACGCACCTCATATTTAGGAGTCAACCAGATTTGGACATAATTGGTAAGATTCTAGACTTCTAGTCTGTCCAAGTCCAACTGGTCACATGTTCATATGTATCTTTGGGGCAGTGTTCAAGATTGAAGTCTTCAATGCCCTTCAAACGCGATTTGGCCCTTCAAAATATACCTCTCTCAAAACAGCCCTTCAAAATGCAACCCCAAACTCAAAATGAAAACTTCACTTGACGTCCTCAAAATTTTTACACCCGTCAACACTGTAGCGCTACAGTGACGAGGAGGTCGCTACAGTGACAACCTCAACACCTAGCAAATGATTCATTCAACATCGATCTGACTTGGAATTCAACTTTTTAGGTCTTGCAAAAGATTGGAATCCAACCCTTTCTTTGGTAAGCATTGAGTCAGTGTTGTAGTGTGATGTGATTCAATCAATGTGAAATCAATGCTGATTTGGGTCTACAAATTTAAAGGTTTGTGATGTAATTCACAGGCTAATCACGAATGAATGTTTTTTGTGGGGTGAAGGCCAGCACACTGGTAGTGGTGGAGCATGATGGTGGTGGTCCATTTTCAATGCGGCCCGGCTTTTTAGCCCGAAGCACTATCCCGTAGATGAATTGGACAGAGGGACATTAACGGAACAATGGTTGAACCGGTTGGTGACACATTTCCGTTGGAGCGATGACCTTGTTAATCAATGCAATGCGGAATTGCTAGAATTCGTGGAGATGTTATGTTCCATTTGTGAACGCCGAAGTATGCAAGAAGCTTGGGTTTTTTGTGGCAATGACCGGGAGTTCATGATTAATTGGCCAACTATGATGTCACTATGGCAAGCCATACTTGTGATCCCAACTAGCACTGTTGTTTGTGAGCGTGGTTTTTCAAAGCAAAATTGGGTTAAGAGTGAAAGGAGAACTAGACTCAACCTTGACACACTAGATGCTTTAATGAGGGTTAGTCTAGATGGGTTAGGAGTTGAATTCATGGATTGGGATAGTATTTTTGAATCTTGGAAAATTGGCACAAGAACCAACAAGCGTAGGGCATTATCACTAGAAGAGGTGGAGTTAGATGGTTGATTCTTAATTCTTCACATTGTATTGGAAGCATGCACCATATAAATCATGCATAAGTTTAATATGAGTTTTTTATATTTTATTTCTATATTACTGAATTGACGTCTTGAATTTGAACTAGCCCTTCAACCGAAGGGCTCAAATTTTAGAGCCCTTCAAAATGAAACTCATATGAGGGCTTCAATCTTGAACACTGCTTTGGGGTTTCTTCATTTCTTTGAGGCACATGTCGGAGATTCCACTAAAATGATGGGTAATCTTCCTGTAGTCTGGAACTTCAACCGGTAATTTCTCAAACTCGACCGGTTCTTCTGTGACTAGCATCGCAGTCGGTTCGTCGGTTCTCCCCGGACGGCGGACACTGTTGCAGACTGCATAATTTAGACCAAGGCACATTAAACTATCATATGTTGCATGATGATCCGTTCCAAACATAGTACATTCTGATTCATCACAAGATAAGCACGAACCGAATCTAAGTTGCTGTAGTTTCGCAGTCTCCGATCACCTTTCCCGGGAGTCAATGATTCCCCCACGCACCTCGCAGAGCCGCAGCTGAGAGGTGCCGATGGTGTGGTGTTATGATCTGCACCCTTTCTTCTGTTCTGCACTCTTGTGGGTTGTTTTCGGAAGCTTTTTTTTGGGTTCACATCGGCTGTTGGAGCCTGCACTCAAGAGGAACTTCCGAGCGTGATATGGACTGTGCCTGCACTCATCATCCCTCCACACTGAAATCCCAAACTTCCACAATTGGTTTTTCACTTTTTGAGTGTAGAGAGAATGAAGAAGTGTGTTTTGGTTCTTGTGACTATCCCTAGGTTACCCGAGCAATCGTCTTATTGCAAGAAATTTTGAGATTTTGCGGGTGCGGACGTGCAGCAATGGGGCTACCCACCACAATTACTATCCGGCAGAAGATCGAGTGTTTCATCTTCAACATTTAGAGCTGTATACAACTGCACCACATTTAGACAATCCCAAGCCTTCGGTATGTGATATTGATTTCTATATATGTGTCCGCAGTTAATTGCTCAAAATAAAGTGTTGTTTAGTGCAAGTAGTGGGCTTTCCCAAGTAGGCAATTCTACCAAGAGCCTTGAAGAATTTTGAGGAGTTACGAACTCCAAGTAATCATTGCACGGTACACTTGGGCTTTGAATTGCATCAATCGAATAGAATTAGAATTGGTTGGTTATCTGAGTCCACCTTTACACTAGAGCTTGAGTTGAGATCTTGTGCGTTTCTAAAGTAAGTTCCCTCCCAAGCTCAAAGTAAAGAGAGCTTGACTATTCCTCAAGCTCTCCAAGGGTTGAGCAAGTGCAAAGTTGCCATGTTCAAACTGAGATTTCAAAGCGGGAATGGTAACTAAGCATTCTTTGTACTGTAGCTTGAGTTGACAGCTTGAACTTGCAAATCTTGGGAGTTTGATACTTCCGATTTGACAAAATTTCGGCCAAAGCTCAAACTATTCATAATTGACCTGGTAAGAGCAAATCTAAAGTGACAACGCTCAAAGTGAAATATCGAAGGAAGAACGGTAGTAAGATTGTTGTGGTCCAAAGAGTCATAGATTAGATGGGTTAAGTGATCCGAACACAAGTTGTCCTCCACCATGTAACTATGAAGAATTGACTTTGCAAATTGAATTGCATAGTGTATTGTGACACTGCATACAATTGCCTTTAGTAGAAAATATGAGAACATATTTCTTAGCAATATGGTGCTATTTTGTGAATGTAATGTCATTTCTTGGATGCCATGTTATTTCTTAGAATGGTGGGGATTAGGTGACGTTAGAACGCAGATAGTCGTTTCAAGTTTCAGAGTCAGAGTTGAATGCATAAGTTATAGAAGGTAAATCTAGTGACAATTTTCCTGATTCCATCATGTTTGCCTGGACTTTGTCATCATGTTCATGCTCGTCATGCTCGTTTGTATTGCGTCCCCGTTGGATTGGGCGTTGCAACGAACGGGGAGAACCAACAACTACTTACAGATGAACTGATTGAGTTTGAGGAATAACCAGTTGAAGCTCAACACTTCAGGAAAATTACCAATCATTTTAGAGGAATCTATTGAATATACCTCAAATTAATAAAGAAAAACCGAAAAATCACAACATATAACCAATTGAACTTAGAAACAATAGGATTTTGACCGATTATGTTCAAAATCCTCCCCGGACACTGGGGCGTTGGGTTGCCAACCTAGCGCTTCTGGACACACTGTTGGGGTCCACAAGGCTAACACCCCCCCCCCCCCAACTTTGGCTCTGGGAGTGCTAAGATGCTCCGGAAACTTTCTTTGTTTGCATTCTGAACTAATGATCACTAAGTTAGGAGATTTTCCCCCCCTTCATTAATTTACTTACTCATCAGTGGTTCCCCAATTTAAGTGACTCACCAATTTGACAAAGGCACACCAGTAAACATAAAAAGAAGAGGGAGATCAGTATGACCCACCCACCTCAAGGTGGGCTGGGGCGAAACAATCCATACATTGGTTCCTAGGAGGTAAGGGTTCAGGCATCCAACAAGGAACGAGTGTATGGGTTAGTTCGCCAAAATCCCTCAAGATGGGAGTCCAATGACAACACTATTACCCTTTAGTGCCTAGTCTCGTAATTGTTAAGCACACTCACTTAGATGATGATAACTCTTAGGTTGAGCCTCATCCGTAGACTAACTTATTCCCTTTCTTTCGTCTCTTTCCTTTCTCGTGGTAAGAGGCTCCCTCCCATTCTCGTTGTGCAAGAGGTTGGCCACCCTTCCAACTTACAGTGAATGAATCTTGTTTATAGCCTAATATAGAGTGCGTGGGTCCTAGAGTTGTGTTGGGTTGTTTGTACCAACTCAACACTATGTTGTGGTGAGCTAGTGATTTGTAGTATGAGCCATGCATCTCTGTAGACTTGTGTGTGCATTTGGTATTTAACATCTCATCTTAACACCATGGTATGTTGTCATATTTTTCTTTTAATGCCTATTACTAGGATTCAAGGAAGGATTACTTGTGTTTCTAGAAGAATAGACCATGGCCATGTTTGCAATGGAATTGTTCATTGGAACCTATCAAAGGGAAATGGCCGCTTGGGAGACGCTTGAAAAATCCTTAACATGTTGCAAAATTGTTCAAAATATGGACTTGTGTCATTGGAGTATTGGGAGGTACAATAGTATTGAGTTAAATGTTTTGTTTTATTCAATGATTGGCTTCATCTTTGTTGGGCACACGGAGTTTGGATTATGAGGTCAATCCAGTAGTGGACATGTTTTAGTAGTGTTGTAGACGTCGGGGAGGTATCAAACTTTCTCCAATGAGTGCATCAATACACTACATCAAGATAGATAACTGTGAATACTTCAAGTGGAAAATTGTTCAAACCTTCCTAGAAAAGTGGTTCTTGTGGGTATGATCAAGTCTATATTAAGATTTGAGTTTATTGATGTGTTGTTTTGAGGGTGGTCTTATTGTGTAGTGTATTAGTTGGTTCAAGTTTTTGAGACCGTGGCATGTATAGAGCCAAGAATTTGTGGTAGCCTTGTAAGTTGAAGTTGAATCTTTAGAACCCCATATACCACATTTTTTTGGGGGAACAAATTACACTCGGAGTCAATATTAGAGATCCCGAAATAGTCTCGTGGGATGAGTCAACTATAAATTTATACATGGCTTAGCAAATTACTTAATGGACCCCTTAACATGGCTACCACTCATCGTAAGCCATACTTGGGGGGTTTCCCTTTTGGACGTAGCACAATGTTCACTTTGGTGTAGCCCCTTCATTAGATTACCATGTGTGTTCAACTATGTTGTAATGAGTTTTGCTACCTAGTGCCTAGAGTCTCATTCTATGCATTTTTTGCACTACTTTGTCCTAGTCAAAGGCATAGAATTGTTTTGTGTTGTATTCGACCTAGAGTGACCTTCTGTGCATGTATTGCTTTCATTGTATGGGTGTATGAGGACTTGCTACTATTTATTTCTCTAGGTTATTAAATGTTATGAAGAGTCATTACGAGACCAACATGAAATTCTTGATTTGATGTTCTGAAGGTGGTCTCCATATGGCTTGTATAAGATTCACTTTTTGTCTGTGTAATACATCTGTAGAATATGGGATATAGGGAGCATTCCTTCTTGATGCATAGTGGTTGACCTAAAGTAGTATGTGTGATGTTTAATTTGTCCTCATTAGATAATGAAATAGTTGTCGCGATGGATTTGTGAAGAGAGGTTTGCTTTGTTGAGCTTAGTTGCATGAGACAGAGTAGCAGTTACAACATTGCACTTCTAGATGGTTTTACCTTAGATTCAATGATGACCATGTGCAGGTGTTTGTAAATATCAAAACTCAAAAGTCATATGCGAATGAATTCATAGGAGGCAAATCAACAATGTCTTGCAACCAACTTGTTTAGGTGTAAGGGATTTAAGCTACAAAACTTTGCAACTATTGCTAAGCTTGAACATGCATTATGCTCACTTCATAACAAACGTTGAGCATTTTCCATGGTGAACATAAGACTTCAAAGTCCGAGAGCACCAAGGGAGGCTATTCACTTCAAACAATTCTCCAAGATTTTTCATTTTATCAGGTTAAAATTTTGCCACATCTCTCAATTGTTCGATTCTATTGCTTTGCAAGTGTAGTCAACAAATTCTTGCTATCTCATGTACAACATATGCCAGATGATTGAGTTCATGACAAACATTTAAAAATGTTCATTGAGCTTGCATCTATATAAATGTTACCTAGTTATAATTATGAAATGAGATTTAAGAATAATAATATTCAAAATATGTATTTTCATAACTTGGGTATTTCTATAGACTACTGTACTTGTATACAAACTATGGGAGGAAGAAATCCAATAAAAATAAAAATTCTCCACACCTAAAATAATATCAAAAGAACCTTGAGACTAGAGTATGGCCTCTTAATCCCTTAGGGGTTCCTATAATCATGTCAATCTTTCTTTCTATTAGGCAATGCAAACATCTTTTTATATCATTGCCATGTGAGCACTTCAATGTCACCATATTTGATTTGAGGTTGCTAGCACATTTTTCTAAAAAGTATATTGAGAAGCTTTATATATTGGAAAATCATCTTTAAAAATTGATCATAACCCTTGATTTTGCATCTCATTATGAGTGTGCTTGCATGTGTATACTACTCGTTCTTCACAAAGAGTATTTTTGACAACAATGATTTAACGGAAACGACAACGGAACAAAAAACACCGGTGTTGAAAATGACAAACTTTCTACGGGTACCAATGGAGATCGCAAATTTTCCCAAATTATCATTGTCAAAGGAAGTTTTGAATAGACGGCAATGTGAAAATTTATTGGACAATTTACGCAAGGGTGTGCAAGCAATTGAAACGATCACCAATAGTTCACATGGGAAAGTCTTTCGTCGAGTGGAGGAAGACATGCTCCTCATTGTGAAGAAGGCAAAATGTGTGATAGAAGAATGCTGCAAGGGGGATTGGTGTCGGGTTGTGGTGAAGCAAATGAATAACAAAGAGACCTTCAGAGAGCTTCTCGAGGACTTTGAATGTTCTTTCCACACAATGTGCAACATACATCGTCAACGTTGTCCTAGTCGAGAAGCTGAAATTTTGAAGATTGAAAGGTCTACAACAATTTTTCCAACATGCATCGATGAAGTTGCAGAGGACCATGATTCAATGTATGAAAGGTTTTCAAAGCACTTGGAAATGTGCAAAAGTGCAAGTTGCAAGAATTGCATGCTTGTACAGTATCTAATGGGGCGAGTAAAGGGTCTTGCAAAGGCCGAAGGTGGTGAATTGGATAGCATTATCTTTCCTCATGACTATCCTCGCGGGAAACTCAAGTATGTGAGCGTAGAGCGGAGAGCGGAAAATTTAGATTTTGTTGGGTAATTTTAGGAGAAGCAGTGCCTATTTCCGTGGAATTAGAGATAGTTTGAATTCTATATTTGGAAAGGTACCCCCATTCCTGTGGACATAATAACCCAGAATTGTTTGAGAAACCAACGGATCCTATAGGCGTGGAAGATTGCATTTGTTATCAAACTTCTTATAGTATATATTTTCAAATGTATCATATTAAATTAGGGCTGACGTCACCAAATTGAAATCAAAATACCATACACATAATATTTTATTGGTCAACTAAATGTAGCCAACCTCAAGACTTACAAAAATGGGTAGTTAGTTAAAATAGCTATATACTCTAGTTTAGGGCCATCTACACCCTATTTGCCGGGCATGTCTAATATGGGTAAAATGATCCAAAGAACATGCCATAAAACTCCGTCGCACCATAACAGCCTTCCAATTCAGTCCTTAGCTTAGCCAAAGACCTCAAAGACAAATCCCCCAAGTCCAACCTTAGAATCCTCTTGGAAATTTTTGAGGTGACGTGCCGGCTCTTTGAGAACAACATGAAGTTCAATTTAAAAAGTTTGACGAGGTTATGTTCGCGTGCCAAACAAAACTTCCAATTGCTATATAGCAATTGGGATTGGAAGACGGCCAATGTGATTAGTGTGCACAACCATAAAATAAACCATCCACACTAATAGAAAGTATGGTCCCCCTATAACTAAGATCTCACACTAAGAGCCGAGAGCTAGATTGTTTTGTGACTAGAAGTTAAGAGATCCGAACGATGAAGAAAAAATAAAGAATGCAATGCGGGTTGACATATGAATATGAAATAATGGAGAGAAAAAATGAAACTTGCGCCGGATATCAAAAATAAAACCAACACACAACTTTTATTAAAGCCGGATAACAACAACAAACGGAGTTATAATCTCCAAAACCAAAATGATAAACTAAGGGCTTGGAGAACATTCCCTATCACTTTCCTCACCCTCATTTGCTTCTAACAAGAAAAGATTTCGTGTTCCACGCGAGAAATGACGAACGCGAGGAGGAGATGGGGACTCCGCCTTCGCAAAACAATCCGCCATTGCACTAACATACGGGGGAAGCTCAAACGGCTTCAGAGGACTTGAAAACATGTCTCGACGAATGACTGCGACCTCCGCTGGCTCTCTAAACACCCAAACAAAAGGATTAGAAACATGATGACACTAGAAAATGAGAATTTGAAATCAAGGCAAACATGGCAAAATATAGAAAGCAAACTTACGCACAAAGGAATCCGAATGCCCTCTTGGTCATCTTTTGAGGAGGATCAAAGATAGATGTAGACGGTGCAGCAACTGAGCGAGATATACGCGCAGGCTGGGGATCGCGCATGGAGAGTAGGAGTGAATTGAAAATGACGGGGTCACTCTCAAGGGCCACAATATGCCGCTCAAGGGAGCGACATGCTGTAATCGAACCACCTAAAGCAAAGAGAGGTAAAATGTTAGTATGGAAACTAGTCAAGGAAAAGTAATGGAAAATTCAAAGTAAGGATGAAGTTGAAAAAGAAGGCGTACCTACACCACACTGCCAGTCCATAATAACATCATTCTTGTCGGTGAGAGTAGCGAGAATGATGGAAAAAAAAACATGATGCTTCTCACGGGCACCTCGCCAAGGTACCCCATCACTGCGCATCGTCTGGCTCTTCTCATCGGTGAAGGTATTCAACCATCCATCTCGTTGGAGGTTGTAACCATACTCTTGTATGGCCTCCTCCCGCACTCTAAGAACGGAGTTAACACGAACAAGAACTTTGATGCTGAACTTCCGAGTCTGCAACAATGAAAATGAAATTGAATTGAAATTGAATTGATAAGCAATACGAAAGGGGAAGAGAAGGAGACTTGCTTACCACTCCAGAGGGAACAACGGGAGATTGGAGGTCCAAATCATTCATTCCAAACCAATCTTCCGCGATGTAGAAGTCATAAGTGTGTGCCCAATCGAAAATACTCCTAGAAACACTGGCACTCGCACAATGGGCAAGAACAATGACACCATGATCATAGATGTTAGATTTCGCAAATGCAAAAAGACACTCATAGTATGATTCATGGAGCTTGTTCCAAGCAGGAACATCGGTGGAGATGTTCGGCACCGGCAAATTCTCGGGAATGTCGGCGAAGAGCAAATCGAGGCCCTTGTGAGTTGTAGTCGAGGTGTTCACACGGGAACGACCTGTCCCAACCTGCAATTGAAACTTCATGAGAAAACAAGAAGGAAAAAAATAAGCAAAGCAAAGGAAAAAAAATTGAGAATTGACGAAGGCAAGTATACAAACCTTGGCAATGAACTCTTGGATGCGGGTATATGCGGGGAGGGGACCTCCGGCAACCTCGGAATCCAGCATTAGTTGAACCATGTCCACATTTTCGATGAGGGTAAGCGTGTTAGGGGCATCCGAAGAGGTGGCACTGGTATCCAAGAGAGCGGCCTTCCTCTTGCGAGGCAAAGAGAGGAGAGAAGTGCCATTGTGAGATGGAGTGGCAAGAGATTGTGGATGAAATGCAGATGGAGTAACAGAAGGGGCAAAAGAGGGAGCAACGGAGGGAGCGATAGATGGACTGTGTGGAAGGGTGGCTGGCTCAACCGGGGTCTTAGAAGCAGACCAAGTGAGAACTTGGGAAGATGCTTGAGTGGCGGTCTTCTTTGCTTTGCCCTTTCTCCTTGGTGCCTTAGGAGGAGGAGGGGGAAGCTCAACGATGTTAGGCTCCTCCAAGGTAACAATGTTATTATCCAGAGCACTACCCACAAGGCTAGCAAACAAAGCCTTCTCTTCCCCGGGGACAAATCCTGCAGCACAATCCAAGTACCATCCACCACCCTGCAAGTGCAATTCGGAAAACTTGTTTGTTTGCGCGGTCGTGTACACGCAGAGGCTAGAAAAAATATTCACCCAGTCCGAGAGGTAGTCCGGCAAGGAAGATGAGGCCAATGCATTCTTCACAACCAATTCTCTCATGATATACCTACATGACAAAACAAGAATGTAAGAAAACCAAGAAAACGAGCAAGAAATGACATTAAGGAGAGGTGCAAAGTGGAGGATAGATGTATTACCGATAGGCCACACGCTTGATAGCGAGAGCCCCCTCCTCGAACTCCAAGAGATTATCACCTTTGGCAAAGGCGATGTCAGGCTTATCGCCGAAATAAGGCTTGAAGGCCTTGTCCCAAAGGACAATCCGCCAATGATCAACGTACTCACGAGGGCGCAAGATAGTTTCTGATGCGTCCCAATCAATGTCGACGGAGAGGCTCTCCTCTAAGGTCTCAATTTCAACCGCGACTTCCTTCTCCAACTGCAGAGAGGGAGATGATTAGATATGAGATAAATGGAATAGAGGAAAATGAAAATGAAGAAGGCCGAGGAATGGATTTACCTGAGCCCAGAAGGACGCCTTGTGCAGCCAGTCGTCCAAAACCCTCTCCCTCATAGGCTTGTCGACGGGGAACTTGTTATCTAACCTTTCACGAAGGGGGGCGTTCCACCAGTGAAGCCATTTAGCTTTGAACGAAGCTTCGACCGGGCATGTGATAATTTTTTGCAATTTTTCAATTGTCATGTCCGTCGAAGAGAACTCATTAAAATGGCGGTCAATCTGTGCACAAAATAAAAATGATTTGAGTTCAAAAGAGTAATAGAGTTGAAGAGTGATTTGGATGAATTGCGTTCAAGAGTGATTTGAGTTCAAAAGAGTACCTCATGAAAGAAATCCTCTCCATTGTCAGGGTGTGCAACGGATATGTATTTCTCAAAAGAACGGGCCCGAATACTTTTGATTGTCCTTTCCTGGGCCTTGGTCATAACATTCCAAATCTCAGTGGCCGACCTCTCCGCAACGGGTGTGGTCTCACGGTAATGTCTCACTGCAAGGTCTGCTTGAGCCGAAATGTCTCTCTGCAAGAAATGACCTTGTGAGTTCATATAATCGGCATGGAAATTATCTATGTTGGAAGCTCTAAATAATTGAATGCATAAAATCATACCTTGTAAAGAAACTTAACGAACACATCCGCGGTCAAGGTGTACCAAGTTGGGCGACTCTCCTTTATCTTCTCGCATGCTTTGTAGTCAGATGGCGATATAAGATCCTTGAAGGTGGACAACTCTAACCTCCCAAAAGTGCGGATTCGAAGGAGCTTGGCCGGAATGTTTGCCTTGACATAATCATGCTCGGTTGACCTGAGAGAAAATATGTGAGGAACGTGAGGTGAAAAGAATGGAAAAGAATTGAAACAAAAATGAAAAAATGAATGAAAAAAATGAATGAGCTTACCAATTAATGTCGCTCATGGCATTGAAGAATACACCGGTGTATCCTCTAGGGTCAACAACAATGCAATCCACCGAGATATGCCAACTCTTGTCATCGGCGTGGTGGTTATTGATGTGTCTCCACCAAGCGGTGAGACGATGATTGCCTTCCCAGACGAAGAACATCTTCCCGGCGAAATGTGCAAGATCCGGATCCTCCTTGAGCTTGGCGTCAAATTCTGCGGAGGCCTCTTGCCAGAGAGGGCTCCAAGAGGCCATAATGCCAGGGGGAATGGGGAGGTCCACGGGAACGTCGTTGAAAGAAGACACGTAAAGAACCCGATCACCCTCTCGGTATCCCATTACAAATTCACATTCCAAGCGCTGCACCTCAACCTCACTGATAGGACGGACGAGAGGGAGGGCTCTCAAGCGGCACAAAGGAATGGATAAGCGGGACTTACAGGTTGGCTTAATCCGGAGGCGTTGGATAACACCAATGGAGTCCTCTTTTTGTGATTTCCGAAGCTCAAGCTCACACACCACGGGATCCGTGTTGGCAACTGCTTGAACGGCATCTTCGCTCATTGCGAGAGCCTAACAAAAACACAAACAATAAAACCATGCTTAGAAAGCTAGAACTCAAAAAACTTGCTCAACAAATTACTCAACAACTATCCAACTCACCTCTACTTGTAATGGGCCCTGCGAATTGAAACTCTCAACCTGCACAACTTCAACTTCAACCGCGGGGGCCGCAAGAACAATATCCTCTCCAAATTGGGGTTGCGATTGCGCAACCTGTGAAGAGTCCATATCCTAAGAACATGGAGAAAATGAGAATTTCACAAAGAAAAATCAATAACTTCGTAACTATAAAGAAACAAATCCTCACAAAAACAATACAAGGCCGAGAGCAAACTACAAATGGAAATGGCCGAATGCTAAGTCAAGTGGTCAACTCTAGCACTAACCTACCTACGAATGAGAGGCCTCGGATCCGAGGCCTCTTTTCCTACCTCCTCCTTATGCACTATCCAAAAGAAAAAGGCCGAGAGAAATCTTATGTGAACATAGCAGTTTGATTTTTCAAGCACATACATTGTCTCCAAAATGAGGCCTCGGATCCGAGGCCTCTTCACAAACCTCCTACTCATGTAGTACCCAAAACAAGAAGGCCGAGAGCAATCTTACACGAACATAACATTCTGATTTTTCTAGCATAAAATTGACACAAACATGAGGCCTCGGATCCGAGGCCTCTTCCCAAAACACATACTTATTCACTACCCAAAACAAGAAGGCCGAGAGGATTCGAAAATGAACATAAGATTTTCATTTTTCAAGCACATACCTTGACACAAAAATGAGGCCTCTGATCCGAGGCCTCTTCCGAATGCCCCTCCTTATGAAATACATACTACATAAAATGGCCGAGAGAATTCAAAAATGAACCTAACATTTTTATTTTTCAAGCACACAACCTGACTCAAAAATGAGGCCTCGGATCCGAGGCCTCTTCCAAATGCCCCTCCTTGATGATTTTAAAACCTAACCAATTTACTTGTTACATGGCTCACGGGTGTTCACCCGTGAGGTTCACATTTGATGACGTTCCAGGGGAGGTCACTCCATTGCCAAGTTGCATCACCAAAATGGGTCAAAATTTTCTCAAATGTTTTTGGGAGGTAGATATACATGATATCTATTACGGAGTAAAATATCATGACCAAATTTGATGACCATATTTTTCTAGAAAACATACCATTTCTACCTAGAATGACGCAGAATTCAACTAAAACAATTACTAGAAAAAATGAAGATGACAAAAAATTTCAAAAAAATATACAAAAGATATAATCAATGGTTATGAATATAGAGAAAAAAAATCATAATTTTTAAAAATATTTGACATGGAGACATCTCCCCATGATGATGCTAAATCCTACCCAAGTTACCTGTTACATGGCCCACCGGTGTTCACCCGTGGGGCACACATTTGATGATGTTAAAACCTAACCAAATTACTTGTTACATGGCCCACGGGCGTTTCACATACTCAAACTTACACAAATAAGAGGCCTCGGATCCGAGGCCTCTTCCCCTAGCTCCTTCTTATGCACTACACAAAACGAGACAAGGCCGAGAGCAATCGATGTGGACAAAACATTTTGATTTTTCAAGCACAAACCTACCCACAAATAAGAGGCCTCGGATCCGAGGCCTCTTCCTATGGCTCCCACTTATGCACTACCCAATAGAAGAAATGGCCGAAAGCAAGGAATCAAGAAAGCAAGAAAGTTGACATTCCATTAGTTTGAGAAATCAAGAACCTCGCCTCTCTCAAAACCCTACCTTTCACATACTCAAACTTACACAAATATGAGGCCTCGGATCCGAGGCCTCTTCCCCTAGCTGCTTCTTATGCACTACACAAAACAAGACAAGGCCGACAACAATTGATGTGCACATAACATTTTGATTTTTCAAGAACAAACCTACCCACAAATAAGAGGCCTCGGATCCGAGGCCTCTTCCTATGGCTCCCACTTATGCACTACCCAATAGAAGAAATGGCCGAGAGCAAGGAATCAAGAAAGCAAGAAAGTTGACATTCCATTAGTTTGAGAAATCAAGAACCTCGCCTCTCTCAAAACCCTACCTCTCACATACTCAAACTTACACAAACAAGAGGCCTCGGATCCGAGGCCTCTTCACAAACCTCCTACTCATGTAGTCCCCAAAACAAGAAGGCCGAGAGCAATCTTACACGAACATAACATTTTGATTTTTCTTAAATAAAATTGACTCAAACATGAGGCCTCGGATCCGAGGCCTCTTCCCAAAACAGGAAGGCCAAGAGCATTCAAAAATGAACATAAGATTTTCATTTTTCAAGCACTTACCTTGACACAAAAATGAGGCCTCGGATCCAAGGCCTCTTCACAAAGTACCTACTTATGCACTACCCAAAACAAGAGGGCCAAGAGCATTCAAAAATGAACATAAATTTTTAATTTTTCATGCACATACCTTGACACAAAAATGAGGCCTCGGATCCGAGGCCTCTTCCGAATGCCCCTCCTTATGAAATACATACTACAGAAAATGGCCAAGAGAATTCAAAAATGAACCTAACATTTTGATTTTTCAAGCACAAACCTTGACACAAAAAAGAGGCCTCGGATCCGAGGCCTCTTCCCAAAGCTCCTACTTATGCACTTAACAAAACACATTCCCCCCCCCCCGCAGCTTCAGACCTCCATATCTTCCATGTGTGGTCTCCGAATCTAACAATCAACCACTCTATCGTCATCTACGTGAAATGTAGATGCCGATGGACACCTCACTTGCCCCATTTGGGCAAAAATCAAGGAAGTTATGCCTGTTTAAACATTCGCAGTCCCGGGAGCCACTCCCGGGGGACTGCTGATCGAGGGCACTAAAAGGAGGCCTCGGATCCGAGGCCTCATTTTCAAACTAGTGTACATACTCAAAAACAAGCAAAGTGCCTCATTCATACAAGCTATACGTTGAATCAAAAAACCTCAAGTGGCCTCGGCTGAGAGGCCTCGGATCCGAGGGCTCACACACAAAGTAATTTACGTACTCCAAACCAACCATAGTACCTCATCCGTACACTAGTTTTGGAACACATAAAAGAGGCCTCGGATCCGAGGCCTCATTCACAAACTAGTTTACATACTCAAAACCAACCAAAGTGCCTCTTCTCTACACTTGTTTTGGAACACATAAAAGAGGCCTCGGATCCGAGGCCTCATTCACAAACTAGTTTACATACTCAAAACAAACCAAAGTGCCTCATCCGTACACTTGTTTTGGAACACATAAAAGAGGCCTCGGATCCGAGGCCTCATTCACAAACTAGTTTACATCCTCAAAACCAACCAAAGTGCCTCTTCCGTACACTTGTTTTGGAACACATAAAAGAGGCCTCGGATCCGAGGCCTCATTCACAAACTAGTTTACATCCTCAAAAACAAGCAAAGTGCCTCATTCATACAAGTTATACTTTGAATCAAAAAACCTCAAGTGGCCTCGGCCGAGAGGCCTCGGATCCGAGGCCTTACACACAAACTAGTTTACATACTCAAAACCAACCAAAGTGCCTCTTCTCTACACTTGTTTTGGAACACATAAAAGAGGCCTCGGATCCGAGGCCTCATTCACAAACTAGTTTACATACTCAAAACAAACCAACACTACTAGAATACAGGGTCCGTGCCACCAAGGAAATGTGCCAATTTTTGCGCATTTTGGACCCACTGCACCACGGTGGAACACAAATATGTCTAGGTTGGTGGTGACCAGTTGTAAAGAACCATAAACATAACGCGTGATGTCACGCACATGCGTTTGTGCACGTCAGTGGGGGGGACAAAATAAATTGGCTCTGTACGTAGCTGCAAACAGCGTGTGGCTCGTTCATAGAAATTGTACATAGGGTCATACATGACAATGTCACAGAAACCAATACAGGGCTTCCGTTTCACCAGGTTGTTCATACATGCATGTTGGACATGAAATTAAAACATCAACAACGCCACTGTGCACATGCATGCATGTGCATGCCCAACGTGCGCACATATGGAATGCACATACACAGCAAATGCGCCTACAGTACAAGTCCATCGGGGCAACAAATAAAAAGAGCAAACACTGCAAATACACTTCCATGGGACTTGCACTGGGAGGACAAATGCGCGCATTCAATATTGCAAACACATATGGATCCATATGTGTATATACATGACACATGTTCTGCACACAATTTAGTCTTCTCTGTCAAGGCCTTCACACATGAAATGACATGCCCAAAGTGCGGTTCGGTGTTCTGATTCCCCCTCACAGTTTGAAATGACCCATCGTATTCTGCAACTATGCGGTGAACCAACATTAATTGCAACCACTATTGTTGCATTCAGATTTATTCATACAACACATTGTGCGCAATATTTTTGTACATATTCATGATCAGCCATTCCAATCACCAAAATAAATGTACAAAATGCCGTCCACATGTGAGGAATTCCCTGCAGGCTTCCACACCCTGCAATTCTGCAATGTGGAGTGCGAACCACAACCAAAGCTCACCCTACAGAACATAATCTCCTTTCTTGTCAACCCAATTGCTATCACTATGATACTACTCTGGTCATACTATCCCAAGTTGTGGCTGTCACAAAATACGGTATGCTCTGTCATGGCGTGTTATTCTTCAAGATTCAGTACGATCGGGGTTTCTCGATCATATAGTTTGACTCCCACTTCAACCACGTGTCGCGCGGTGCATGAGGCACTGCAGCTTCGTCCAGGTTTTGAATGCCATGCCTTTCTTCATCAAACATAACGGGCACCAATGGCAACAATACCTCTGTCACTTGCACCATTTGGTTCCCTGGTTCACACTGGTCACTTAGGTCCTTGTGCTTTCTTGCTCTGGACTTTCCAAACACTCCTGCCCTTCCTGCTGCAACAACCTTCCCGGGAAATTCTGGGTGTAGGAGCCAACATTGCGTATTGAAACGTAAAGGGACCTGCAAACCCAAACATCAACCCAATTCAAATACACCCAGGTTGTACAAACACAATTTTATGTCAACTTCCATGAATGTTGTGGTAAAGACAGACAAACACTGCACCAACAAGTATGCTTTGTAACTCACCCCGTTCTTCCTGGGATTCAGGGTCTGTGGCACCTCTGTTGCAGCCACTCCTGAGCCTCTACTGGGTTGCACACCATGTGCCTCATCAGAATTTTTCTGTCGGCGGTATGTCTGGGTGGTTGGGGGAACACGCTCGCACGCAGGGGTGGCAAGCGATCGACATGCCTGTGTTGTCTTTCGGTCACTACTGCTACGTGGCCTTCCTGCAGCCGCTGTCGTTTCTTCTCCCTCCCCAAAATCTATAGCAACACTTCTCTTCTCGCTCCTCCTTGGAGGTGACAACGTTTCCGTTTCAGAATCATTCTCCTCCTCTTCAGAGAAGTTATACATGTGGGTACTTGTTTTATGTACAGCATCCTCCCGAACATATGAGTTTTGCGGCCTCCTCCTTCCAGCTTCTGTTGTGCCTTTGCTCCTCTTCCCCCTATCCTCTTCTCCTTGTAACTGTTGTGGTCGACGCTTCTGATACTCCTCCATGCGGGCTCCCCTGGACCTGCCGTCGTTATCTTCACCGCCAGATTGGGAGTCAATTACTACAATGCCTTTCCCTTTCCCAAAGTTGGCATTTCCCTTTTTCATTTGTGTGCACGGGATTACATATGGTGCATCATCACCCAAGTCCACTACTTCATTATCATAACCCTGAGTTTCATCATCCTCCCCATCCCTTCCCGCACCGTCTCCATGATTGCGCATTTGCGAATGACCCCTCGGAGACATGTGCTCGATTCTGGGATGTTGCGCACGTGCAATCTCCGAAATCGCACTGCGCTGGTTGTCATTCACAGGGGATAGTTGGGGGCCTCGACACTGTTTTTTGCGGGGAGTTGTTGTCCCCCCTGACGAATTCTTCAGTAGGTGCTCCAATATTTTTTTTATGTTCTCACCTGCTCCGGCAAGGCCATTGTCCATGGATATCATCTTTGTCTCCAGAAAATTCACTTTCTCAGTAATCTGCACTTGCCAATCATTCTCCAAACTTCTTGAAGTCCCCATGGCTTGCTCTGCTTCGTGTTTCTTTCTCCCCTGCAATGAAAATCCCCCTCACAATGTCAGTTGTGTGTGACGCAAGAATTACCTCTGACGACATAAATTCTGTGCACCAGAGTTTTCACAAAGACATGTCAACAATTCCACACATACTTACATGAAGAATCAGCAAAGGGTGTTGGTGGGTGGGAATTGTCATACCTTTGTGTTGCTGGCACTTCTTGGGCCGCCCTCTGCATTCGTCCACGCTTGGGAAATAAGTGCATCCTTTCCCTACATCCACAGCTGCACATGTTAATCCTTGCGTCCTTTACGTATGTTTTGAGCACCGCATAGCCTACTCCAATTAAGCTGATCACCTCTTCATCGTATGCGTCACTGCTTCGTCTTCTCCCTGTTTTGCTTGGAGTTCTCGCCTTGCTTCTGCGTTCCTTCCCCTTCATGCTCTCTTCCTGTGCAGCAGGTGTCTTCCAATATCGTATCCAATTTCGCCAAACATCATCTGGGCAATCATGGGGTGTACTTGAATCTCCATATGCCAACCACCAGCTCTTCCATTTATTCCTAAGTTGCTTCAAGTGTTCCCTCAGGTATTTCTCGGTGTACCCTTCTCTGAGCGGGTAAGGATAGAATTCAAACTGCTTGCGAGCCTCTTCATCTACAAACTTGATGTTCTTCCGTGAATGGCATGCGAACGATCTGGCGTTCAGATCCAGAATAGAGTAAGCTACACTTTTCACTGCATCTTCGAATTTGGCTTTCAGCCCACAAATTTCTCCTATTTCGTTTGTATCGCATCTAACCCTAATAGGCCGTGCCTCTTCCAAACACTTCCGCACTTCTTTCCTATAGTTGTACAGACGACGCCTACTTTCTTTTTTCCGTGCACTTAGTCTCAATCTTCTAGCGCTATCTGGCGATGTGTTTGATGTTAGCAGGGGACCAATGTTGCTCCCTTCGTCGCCCCTAGAACTTCCTGGAGCTGCGGAGTTCAAAGATGGATGAATGGTATATTGACCTCTCCCCTCCACAAATACTGGCAGTTTCGACAACGTTGAGGGATTTAGTGGATAATCAGTGATTGTCATGCGGCATTCATTCTGTCCAGGCATGTTTAACTGCACCCTCCCACACGGCACCGTTGGTTGGCCTCCCCACTGCATGGGGTGGAAAACAACGTGTGCCACTTGGTGTCCCCCCTGCTGCGGAGCCAACACGTAAAGTTCATTACTATACATCGGACTGAACTTGAATTTCTATGACGTTGCGAGATGGATAGTGTATGCTTATCTTCAACCCTACTGTAATTCTCGAGGGTGGCACTTCCGACTCTACGTGCTACGAACAGCAAGCGCAATAGCAACGCCGAAGAACAGCAACGCTCCTCCAATTTCGCCACAGTTCCGAACACCAACGTTCCTCCGAAGCTGCAAACCTCCGAACAGCACCGCTCCTCCGAGAACGCAAACCTCCCCCGGGATGGGGGACTGCCACGTAAGGATGCCCACCATGGGTGGCTCTGTTCATACCCGCATACCCGTACAGGTGACGCGGACCTTGCCCACCTAATATGCGTTTACTCATACCCTGATACCCTCTACCCGGTCATGTACATGCATGTACCCCTCTCAACACTCATGGGTGGACGACGGCCGCCATAGGCGAAGCCTCAGTGCTCGCAATGACGGCGATAAACAGCGTGGCGTCCAACAATTATGGCGATGAGAAGGTATACTACTCATAGGAAATCAGGGTGCATGATGGCCTCTCATAGCAATCGACGCGAGCTCATGGGTGTCACCAACAACTTTCATAATTGCCACCTATTTGCTCTGATTGCAGACGGTCGCTAATCGGACATGATTGCAGATGGTGCCTAACTCTCAGTTTCAGCGGGAATGCATGAAGCTAACTCCTACGGCAAGGGATCGCTGCACTTACAGTTTCAGTTGCTTGGCTTGCCATCAGCTTCCTCGCTGCTCCAACTCCGGATGACATCTTCTGTCGCTGGCTCGCTCCCGCTACTTGCTGCGCCATTCCTGCTGAGTATTTTCGCCCAATTGCGCTCACCTCACCCTTCTCTCCATCAATTGCACTTTCTCACAGTCCATGCTTACAAACCACCAACATCTTGCTCTTGCTGATCTGAAATTCATGTCACCCTTGCTATACATATGCTCGCATGCTTGTTGTCCTGTTATGCCATTGCCGCCTGTACATGCCCATTGCACATCATGGGAGAAATGTAATGGGCGAACAGTGCTTCATGCGGTGCTCTGGGGGATTATTTCATTGTGGCCTACTATGGGAAAACACGAGTAGCTTTGCAGGTGATCAGCACATACATTCTCAATTGATAGGTATGTCGCAGTGACATCTTGCCATACTCTGTCTGACATTCCCTGCCCACGCCGCCTCACATTAATACTGGCAAGTGTCCTTCAGACGTTTCATCCTGGATTTCCCAACTAAATGTGAGTTTTCTTGTGTATCGGAGTGTTGCACTTCTAGTGTTCACAACATAGTGCATGGAAGACGTTCCAGCAACCACAGAGGATTCTGGAGGACAACTGGCAGTAGGCGAGCTACACAGACGACTCGAGGTTCAGGTTCTGCTTCGCACCCTGTAATACACAGTGTTGTGAGTTCTCTCTCACTTTTACTTTGTGCCATTGCTGCAGGAAATCCTTGAATGTGATGGATGTCTCCTCAGCATCGCCTGCTGGTGGATCGGAGAATTTCATGCCGCCTCATCTGTACTGTTTGCAATTGCCGAATTCTGTGTTCATTCGAAACATATGGCCACTTCTGGTAGCACCCATTCGCGAAATGAGTGCAAGCAACCTCCACAATATGGAGTGCCTGGATGTTCTCTTCCATTTGAGATGTGTGAACAGTCAGTGGAAATGGCTGGTTGAAACATCGACCGAGTGGGCCGCCTTTCGAATAGCTCGATTTGATAGCAAAGGTCTCACAATGCGGGGGACATCAGCTGATTTTGCACGTCGGCATGCGCTTCGGGAGTACAAAAATGCTTTATCCCTGCTCACGGAGCCGAGAAATCTGACGGTCGCTATGTGCCATTCACCCCTCATTGCACCTTTTCCAGACATCTCTGACCGCTGGTTGATCGTGCTTAAGTCAGCTCTAGAAAACGCCAGGGATGGCATAGTGAGAACTCCTAATCTCAGCGATGCATACATGTACTTACCACCTGAAGTGGGCGCAGTCATGTCTTCCGACAGGGTTGCAGTGGGCAAGCGTTTGAGCAATTGGCATTTGGACAGATGAACCTGTTATGTGCTTACATAGAATCTGGAGGTTTTGTGGGGTGGATTGCCATGTCATTGGTTGTAGTCTCCAAAACTGAAGTGGAATTCACCTCACAAAGCTGTGAAATCATGCATGTTGTGTATGGGTTTCCATAGTTCATACCTCCACAGTATGTGGAAATCCAAAATAAAGTATGTCATTTTCTTGTATATATTTGTCTTCGCCGCTTGTGAAATGCTTGTGAAATACATTGAAGTCTACCTACTACATGAGAGGGTTCATGCTCAGCACTGAAGGCACCAATTTTGATACTTGTTGATTATGTGTTGTGGCCAAAAGACAGGTTTGGCCACGTTGCTGGTATTCATGGCTGCACCTCGGCTGCCACTGAACCATCCATTGAGGATATCTGCACGGGACATTAAACTATGGAGACGGGACGAAGCACGGGCGAATGCGGTGGGCGCAACGCGATACTCTTGTCCTTGTCCGACATGTCCAGGAGCACGACCATTGCTGAGAGACACAATTCTGGGTCACGTAAGGATGCTCGGCCGCCATCATCTGCAAAGAGGGTGGACTGTGGTAATCTTGAATATCCCCTACGTCTTTCTGCATCTTCATTTTTCCATGATGTGTGTTCTGTATTCATTTTCTTATGAAACTTCAACATCCTCTTTACTAAAACCCAGCAAATCTGGCTTGCAACAGGGTGATCCATATGACTCCTCCGATGAGGAGTGGGACCTTGAAATGGTGAGATGCACCCATCATCCCCATGTATTTGATGGCCATACTCTGGATGCAGGTGTGGACATGGTGAACTTGGTGGGAAGAGGGTTCGCTCCTGATGGAAATGAGGAATTCATGCATGTTGATGAAGGGTCCGTGCAAGGGGGTGCTGGTGACATGGGACCGTCTGATTCCATTGAGGACAGGTTAGTGGGAGACGACCCCAATGAAGATGATGTGGATGACTATGATACTGACAATGGGGATGTTGAGGGTGCCCAAACAGACCAGAGCTCCGTGAGTGACCACAGTGACCACAGTGAGGATTCAGAAGATGACGACATAGGAGCAATGGCCTCGGATACGGAAGTGGAGGAAGAGGAACTCCCAGGAATGCGGCCACAAGGAATTTATGAGGATATACTCCAAAATGAAGCTGCCTGCACCCCCCTGTTTGAAGGGGCCAAGTTCTCCAGGTTAGCAGCCACTGTGTTGTTAATGAACACATGTCGAGTGCATAGATGCTCGAATAGCTTCATAGATGAACTCCTAAGTCTACTCTCCAACAGTGTGCTTCCCGAGGCCAACCACTTACCTAAAACAGAGTATGAAGCAAGCAAGGAGATGAAAAGACTAGGATTTGGGTACAATACTATTGACGCGTGTGTGCGCGGCTGCACATTGTTCTGGAAAACACACAAGGACGCTGAGGAGTGCCCAAAGTGCCATCAACCTCGTTACAAACAGGTGGGAGAATGTCGTGTGGGGAGAAAAATCCTTCGTCACTTCCCTATAATACCACGTTTACAACGAATGTTCGGCACCGAGGCCCAAGCAAAGTTGATGACCTGGCATTCAAGAAATAGAAGCACAGACGGGAAAATGAGGATGGTACCTGACAGCCCACAATGGAGATTCGTGGACTCAAATTGGCCTGATTTTGCGGCTGATCCTAGGAACATCCGGTTGGGGCTTGCAGCTGATGGGGTGAACCCATTTGCAGAGAAAAGATCCAATTGGTCCACGTGGCCCATTTCCTTGATTAACTTCAACCTGCCACCCTGGCTTGCAACGAAAAAACACTTTGTGATTCTGGCTCTGATAATACCCGGGCCGGAATGCGTTACTGCAGAGAATATAGACACTTTTCTGGAGCCTCTAGTCGACGAGCTCATGGAGCTCTGGCAATATGGAACTCAGACTGTGGACGCAGCTGCACATGGCGGATCAAGGGTTTTCAACATGAAAGCCATGCTCATCATGACAATCCATGATTTGGAGGCATATTCCATGATTAATGGTTGCATGGTGAAGGGGAAACACGCTTGCCCGAGATGTGGTCCAAATTGCCTGTCGCGGTACTCTTTCACTCTGGGGAAAAATGTGTACAATGCACAATACAGACGATGGCTTCCTTCCCGACACCCGTACAGACAAAACACACACGCATTCGATGGGAGTGTGGAAGAACGGGAAGCACCAAGAAATGTGACAGCCGCGGACACATTGAGATGGGCAGAGGAGCGCAACAGGTGGCTCCGAGGTGGAGGGGCTCCAGCAAGAGACGACCCAGCTCTTCGGACAGGGGTGAAACGATTGCCAATCTTGTTTCGTCTGCCCTATTGGAAGGTACACATGGTTTTGTAAAAAAATTCAGTTAATATGTATCAGTACTGCATATTGACATCCATGTTTTTTTATTGACCCTCCACACAGGATTTACCAGTCAGGGGCAGTATAGATGTAATGCATGTAGAGCGCAACGTCTGCTCCAGCTTGTTGAACTTGCTGCTTGGAATGAAGGACACGGCAGAGGTGCGTAAAGACCTCGAGGAAGAGGGAATCCGACAACATCTGTGGTTGCGGCGCAACAGTGTCGGTCCTAACTATGTGAAGCCACCTGCCCCATACACCTTCAATCCAAACGAGAGGAGGATATTCATGCAAACTCTCGGGAATGTGGTAGCGCCAACAGCGTATGCAGCGTGCTTTGCAAAGCACGTAGGCCCAAAACGCTTAGCGGGTCTGAAATCCCACGATTTTCATGTGATTTTGGAGCAGATCCTACCAGTAATTGTGCGCAACCTCATGGCAGTGGGGCCGCGGACTGCCATAATACGACTAGGACGTTGTTTTTCGACAATTTGCGCAAAGGTGATAGACCAGAATGAGGTGGAGAGCTTGAGGTTGTATGTGGCTGAAACCATGTGCATGCTGGAGAGGTGGTTCCCTCCATCCTTTTTTGACATTTCCGTGCATTTGCTTGTGCACCTAGTTGACGAGGTAGAGGTCTTAGGGCCTGTGGCAACCCGGTGGTGCTACCCTATTGAGCGTTTTCTGACAGTGCTCAAAGGCTACGTCAGGAATCGTTCAAAGCCGGAGGGCTCCATGGCAATGGGGTACACATGGGATGCTTCTCTTGGGTTTATCACTGAGTATCTGGACCTATACCCTCACACTCGGAGGCGAATGTGGGATCCAAACGAGGAAGAGATGGTGGCAGGGGAGGTTCTTCAAGGCGCAGCAAGGACGAAGACGTTGACCAATGAAGAGCGGATTGCAATACACGAGTATGTCCTGCACAATTCACAGGCGACTGAAGACCTTCTGAGGTAACCCGTAAAGGGATACATGCTCCATAATGCCAATAGCTTGTTGTTTTGTTACATATGTTTGTGCAGGTGTTGGTAGGAAACGTGGGTAGTTCTGTTGTATATTTGGTTGAGGATTGGTGCATGGACAATGAATACATGGCGGCCGTCATTTGGTGTCGCTGATGGCAGGGAGCATAGAGCCATGCGGGAAGATATAGAGCACAGAAGACGTTGCTATGCAGAACAAATTCGTGGTGGGAGATGAGGACGCATCCCTGCTTTTGACTACCCCCCAGAACTGGCAACGGAGGTGCCTCAATTTTCGGCATGGATTCAGGGGTACGTGAGGACTGCTATAGACGCAGCAGTGGACATCGACGAAGATTTGGTGCGGATCGCACAACCCCCATCACGCCTCGCATTAAGATGCTCCCGTATGTGGGCCTATGGCAACCATTACCGGACCGACAACGAGCAACATTCTAAACGTCACTCAACATACGACTCTGCGATATGCACCATTTTCACGGAGACGGTCGAGGGGGTTGACGGGGACTCAAGGTTGGCGGAGGCCACCCTACAGTATGTGGGGATATTGAAAGATATTTTGATGGTGTCATTTGGGGCGTTGAAGGTCACTCTCATGAGAGCTTCATGGATACCCATGCACAATAACAGTGATACTCCCAGCAGAATACGTGACCAATATGGCTTTTTTTTGGTGAAGCACGACAGGAGGCTCCCTGCCATGGAGGGACCATATGTTTTCCCCTCGCAGGTGTCCCAGGTGATGCATTGTGTTGGGATGTGAGGTAAATGTGCATGTGGCACAGTGGGTATCTATGGGTTGCGCATGCTGCGTGTACACCCTTAAGTTGGTCATATTTTCATTTGGTGAACTGGAGCACAAAGGTGGCCATCTTCGTAGTTTTCAATATACTGACAAGGTTCCAACTTTGTGTATTGTATGTGCAGGTATTTTTTATACCAGACAGCCATGACCGGACATGGAAAGTTGTCGTTCAGAAAGAGGCTCGGTCACGCCGTGTGGTAGAGGCAGGGGATGAGGCAATACTGAATGGGGTTGGTGTTTACAACGCATTGGAAGCAAAGTGCATTAACGACAATGTTGGCGATGTGGAAGGTGGAGGTGAAGTAGGTGGGGACATCGTAGATGCAGCCGATGTGGAACGAGCACAAATCCGCTTCAGCAGAGGTGAACGTGCACGAGCACGTGCACTCGAGGAGCGCATGATGAATTAGTGTGGGGCTCTATGTTGACAAAGTATGTGGCAGCTGTAGCATATATATATGTAGTGGACATCAGTTGAGGGACGATGTGTTGTGGTCATATTCATGTGAAGTAGGGAATTTTGGTGTTGTGGCAGAGAACGAAGGAGCTAGTACTTCTTGGGTTAGTGGCCGCGTCTAGGTATAGTGTTCAGTGACATGCACGCATGGACACCCCACCTCCAGCTTATATAAATCTAAGTGCTTTTGGAGGTCTTAGAAACAGTGAACCTCTGTCACAATTGTATATATGCACGTCAAGAGGTGGGTTTGCCTCAAGTAATATATATTTATACTGCAAAGACATGCGGTTTTGTATGCAGAACAAAAAATCTTTCAGTGCAGTACGTGCAAAATGTTCTGAACATTACATATATATGGCACTCGCAGTCACTTGTGCAATGCTGAACACATGTACGAGCAGAACACATAACACGATGTTCATGCTGCATGCGGAAAACACAGAATTGCATTGAATTTGATGTTGTCACCAAAAATGGCCGCTCCAATTATCACACAATACATGACATTTCATGCCGCAATCCATATGCATGCACCCTAATAGCGACTGTCCATGTGGTCGTAACTTCACATACACACACACATACACATGCATATACACATGTGAATATATACATATATTCAGGACAAACATGTATGCTCCACCATGAGGTTAGTGTCTTCATCCACTGCTGCACATCGTTAGTGGGACATGGACAAAATGTTGCAGTGGCGCGGACCCTGTATTCTAGTAGTGCAAAGTGCCTCATCCGTACACTTGTTTTGGAACACATAAAAGAGGCCTCGGATCCGAGGCCTCATTCACAAACTAGTTTACATCCTCAAAAACAAGCAAAGTGCCTCATTCATACAAGTTATACTTTGAATCAAAAAACCTCAAGTGGCCTCGGCCGAGAGGCCTCGGATCCGAGGCCTTACACACAAACTAGTTTACATACTCAAAACCAACCAAAGTGCCTCTTCTCTACACTTGTTTTGGAACACATAAAAGAGGCCTCGGATCCGAGGCCTCATTCACAAACTAGTTTACATACTCAAAACAAACCAAAGTGCCTCATCCGTACACTTGTTTTGGAACACATAAAAGAGGCCTCGGATCCGAGGCCTCATTCACAAACTAGTTTACATCCTCAAAAACAAGCAAAGTGCCTCATTCATACAAGTTATACTTTGAATCAAAAAACCTCAAGTGGCCTCGGATCCGAGGCCTCACACACAAACTAGTTTACATACTCAGAACCAACCAAAGTGCCTCATAAAGACATGCCTAACCAAGTTACTTGTTACATGGCCCACGGGCGTTCGCCCGTGGGGCACAAGGCAGAGAGCAAGGAATCAAAAATGGAAGAAAGTTGACATTCCATTAGTTTGAGAAATCAAGAACCTCACCTCTCTCAAAACCCTACCTCTCACATACTCAAACTTACACAAATATGAGGCCTCGGATCCGAGGCCTCTTCCCCTAGCTCCTTCTTATGCACTACACAAAACAAAACAAGGCCGAGAGCAATTGATGTGCACATAACATTTTGATTTTTCAAGCACAAACCTACCCACAATAAAAGGCCTCGGATCCGAGGCCTCTTCCTATGGCTCCCACTTATGCACTACACAATAGAAGAAACGGCCGAGAGCAAGGAATCAAGAAAGCAAGAAAGTTGACATTCCATTAGGTTGAGAAATCAAGAACCTCGCCTCTCTCAAAACCCTACCTCTCACATACTCAAACTTACACAAATATGAGGCCTCGGATCCGAGGCCTCTTCCCATAGCTCCTTCTTATGCACTACACAAAACGAGACAAGGCCGAGAGCAATCGATGTGGACAAAACATTTTGATTTTTCAAGCACAAACCTACCCACAAATAAGAGGCCTCGGATCCGAGGCCTCTTCCTATGGCTCCCAGTTATGCACTACACAATAGAAGAAATGGCCGAGAGCAAGGAATCAAGAAAGCAAGAAAGTTGACATTCCATTAGTTTGAGAAATCAAGAACCTCACCTCTCTCAAAACCCTACCTCTCACATACTCAAACTTACACAAATAAGAGGCCTCGGATCCGAGGCCTCTTCCCATAGCTCCTTCTTATGCACTACACAAAACAAGACAAGGCCGAGAGCAATTGATGTGCACATAACATTTTGATTTTTCAAGCACAAACCTACCCACAAATAAGAGGCCTCGGATCCGAGGCCTCTTCCTATGGCTCCCACTTATGCACTACACAATAGAAGAAACGGCCGAGAGCAAGGAATCAAGAAAGCAAGAAAGTTGACATTCTATTAGTTTGAGAAATCAAGAACCTCACCTCTCTCAAAACCCTACCTCTCACATACTCAAACTTACACAAATATGAGGCCTCGGATCCGAGGCCTCTTGCCCTAGCTCGTTCTTGTGCACTACACAAAACGAGCCCAGGCCGAGAGCAATTGATGTGCACATAACATTTTGATTTTTCAAGCACAAACATACCTTTCCTGACATGTTCCTAAACCCAAATCAAGACAAGGCCGAAAGCAAGTCAAGCTGATATTCCAAATACTATGAGAAATCAAGGTGATAGAAAGCAAAAACGTTGGCGAACATAGCTTGGCCGAGAGCCCGACACCTTACCAGAATTTGGAGTATGCCCTCCACTGAAGCCCCTATATTGGCGCCACTATCTTCCGAGGTCCCGTCCTCTGTTGGCGATATTGGAGTGCTTCTCGAATCTCCGAGGTTTACTTGCGCCATTCCTCTCCCGCGGCCACGCCCTCGCCTTGATGTTTGTTGTGTTCCGCCCGCCTTTCTTCGCAGAAATCTTGAAGCAGGGATCACAACATCCACACTTAGGGTTTCTGCGCATGGATCTCCTCCTTCAGCTCTTTCGCGGCCTCCCAAAAAAATTGATTTCAGATCTTCCTTTGCCGCTTTCCTCTTGGACGCCTTCATTTTTTCTCTTGCTTGAATCGTTGGTTGTCCCGACATCGGTTCTCGCTCTTCTAACGCCTTCTCAATTTGTTGTGCTACCTCCTTGTTGTCTTCTTCGTAGATATTTCCACTATCTCCACTCCCCCCCTCTTCCTATATTTAAGATAAAACAATGTTTATAACAATGATGACAAACCATAATATCTAAAAGAAAAGTTGTTTCACAGTTGAATATGTTCTACCATTTTCATTATGTGCTCAAACAACTGAATATATGGAGAATACGTACAACACTTGTAGAGTTTGTCTCTTCGCGTGAGTCCTCTTGGATGCTGTCGTTTCCCAACTCCTCCACTTCTGCCATTGGTTGCGCTTTACTTCCGTCCGCCTCTTCTACAATCGGTGATAAATGAAAAGGCCGAATCCCACAGTCTAGCCTCCACGAAGGTTTCCGCAGGTCCTTTATGCTTTGGCTCAAATCCTCGGGCATCCCACGGCCCTCGATTGGCGCTTTCCTTGCCTGTGACTTTTGTGTCCTCACTGTCTTTCTCTTCTTATCAGTGTAATGTGTAGACGATCGCCTCCTCTTCTTTTTCTTAGATGGTTCCGTTGTCGGAGGTTGTGAATTGCCTATTTCCTTCATGTGTTCAACCCTCCCGCAATTCAGACCTATTCGCTCTATTTCCTTTCCACAACCTCACCACATCAAACTCACACATTGGAAAGAAAGTGAGCAATCGCATTCTTCTCAGTATATAATTGCAATACCTCCCGATGGGAGGCGCGCTTTACTATCTGACAACCATCTTTGTAATTAGGGGTATCTTTTTTTAGGATGCCTGATAGTTTTGTCTCCTTCCTGATATTCATGCGTATTTGTTTATAACTTCATCGTCATCACCATTCTCCTTCTCTATGCATCTTTGCATCTTTGTTCCTTCACGTTTGCTTTCTCTGCCTTCATGGCTTCCACCTCAATTCTTCCTCCCGTCTCTGAGATGGCCGAACTTCGTTCACATGGCATCGGGGTCCCTATTATATTCCCCATTGGTGCACAAGGTATTGTTGTTGTCTCGGAGCTTCATCTTAGCATTAGGTTCTCTTTGAAAGCTAGTACAATATGGGTAGAGTGTGAGATCTACCATCCTGATACTGGATTGCTCGTTCATACCTTCCATGAGACCTCCAAGGTAACTGACAATGGCAATGTAGTGTGGGAGCTTGGCGCGGGAAAGTATAGGGTTTGTGGCTGGCTAGATTCTCAGATGGGAGTGTCAACAGAAATCCTTCCTCCTCTTCGATCATCCACTGTTGTCTTTAGCACACCCCCGGTAATAAGCGTCAAGACCGAGCCTGGTGTAGACAACGTTATAGACTTGTCTGATTCTTCGAGTGAAGATGTACCAGTGCATAAGGCTGCTGTCCATGATTCCCCTCATTTGTTTCCCTTTGCATCCTACATAACGCCTTCTCCATCTAGCTCTGTCCCTTCAACTCCTTCGGTCCCTACGTCTAAACCTCCTCAAACTATTGTTCAATGTCTTCGTCGTCTTGGCTCTATGCCCGGTAGTAAGAACGTCCTCAAGAAAATAGATTACGATAAAATCAAAATCCAAGAAGTTAATCACCTTCCCCCTCGTTTCGATGGCACCCAGTTATTTGTCCTCCCTGCAGCAGAAGTCTCTTCATCTCAAACCAGGGCCAAGTCGTTGGACGGCATGGACAAACAATATGATGGCCATGTTTGGACTAAGACTCAAACCACCAACATTACAAACGACGTTGGCCTTGCATTTCGTTCCTCTACCTGTGTTGACCATCTCCAATGCCAAAACCCGAGTTGTGATTACCTTCAACGCGCCCATCGTACCTCTAAGGTCAATGACACAGAATTTGAAGGTTTCACTAAAGATCCTTTCCCTCTCTCTGGCATTGTGCCATTCGGATCTACTCTTGTCTGCAGGATCTGTAAAGAGCCTCCCAAATGCATTGCACTATGCGAGGCCAAAATCTTCTACGTCCATGGGAAGGAGTCATCCCAAAGAGCCTGCATTCATCTCGGTTCTCATCAACATCCAGTGAAGGTTGGAGACTGCAGAGACAGTCGGAAGCGTATCAATGCACTTCTTGAGGAGCACGTTGAACGTACGCCTCAAGCCACCCACAGCAAGATCGTCCTTGAAGCTAGAAAGGACATTGTTGGTGAGTTTCTCCTTTCTGGCGATAATGACACACACCGTCTCTTCTCTTTAAAAGAGCTTGAACATGTTTTTGAGAGCTGTAGAGAGTTGAATTCCCCAAACCTTCGCTCTAAGGTTACCTCTTTCAAATATTTGCGGAGGTTTGGTGTTATGGATGGCATCGCAAAGCTCCGAGGCGTTAGCAATTGGGCCTACGTCCAACAGAACCAATTCCCAGGACAAGGTGACGATACAGACAAGGTGTTCGTCTTCAAGATGTCGGAGGTTGGTCCTGGAAGTGGAGTGGATTTGGTTCGTCGGATGCAACCGGGTGGGGACCTGGAGAACGCGTGGATGATGTCCGATCACGTGAAGCGGGTCAAAGGGTGGACCACCATGGCCGCTCATGTGTACGATGGGACTTATCAACGGGTCATGACCATTTCATGTTGTGATTTCCAATCGGAGGATAAGGATGCCCAAGTTCTCTTCTGGCAGAACCTCAACCACGTCATGGCCCGACACGGTATCCCACATCCAAACTCTATAGGCTTCATGGCGGACAGTGCCCAAGCCAATTGGAACGCTGTTCGCATTGTGTATGGTTCGGGGGATCCCAAAGTTCCAATGGAGGGTCGTGAGCGCACTTGTTTTTTCCATTGGAAACAATCGCTCGAAAAACATACGAAATCGTATATAAAGCATGAGTTACAAGACCAACATAGACATCTTTGCCTTCAATATCAAAATGCGTCATCTATGGAAGAGGCTGAGACTAGGTACCTAGCTATCAAGGCTTGGTGGGCGTCATCGAATTGTACAAGTGAGGACGGTCTCAAGCATCTTCAGCTCTGGCTTGCTTTTTGGCACTTCCGCTACCTTCAATGGGGTGGTTTCATGGAACTGGTACATCTCCTTCATAATTCATTATTGGTTTTTCTTGGATTCGATTTCCTCTCTCTGTACATTTATATTAATACTTGATTTCTCCAATCATGAAAAGGTTTTAACCCAAGACCAATTGGCCGAGATGCCGTCGTGCAATCTTGCGGAGTCCGTCCACAACAAGTGGCTTCAAGCCTCCGGCAACAAGGGTGGAGATCTATACGTGGCTACGGTTGACAACTACATTCGCGCCTTCTTACAAGTTGTTGCATACTACCAGTTCCTTAAAGGTGGAATTGGCGGAGATGGTCCAAGCAAAGAAGAACTAAAGCTCAGGGGTGTTCAACGTCGAGCTCAGCGTACTGGCGACCCCACAGTGTTGCAGAAGGTCTTGCTTGACATGTCCGGTGGGGAAGAATTTTGCACTCGCGATCCACACCTTGAGGGCGCCGAGGTGTTTGGATCGCAGAAGCGAAGACCAGACACTCCAATTGGTGATGATGGCGAGACCCACCGCCCCGATACCGTGAACTTCTCTCGCCCTCCCCCCGGTAAGCGTGTCACTCGATCTCAACCAGAAACACTACCCACTATCATTGAGGAGTCTTCCCCCTCTGTACAAGAGGTTCAAGTGCCTTCACCTGCAGGACTTGGTTTCCAGCGTGCCACTGCCGTGCAAGAAACCAAAGTAGATGTCTCTCTTTGGCATATTGCCCACATACCCTATACGTCTGGGAAGTCTTATTGGGCTAATCATGCGGGCACGAAGAAGAAGTGCACCGCAAGAATCGTCACTAATAATAAGAGCGTCCCTGCGCCGACCTACACCGGTATGTGGCATCATTACAAACTCCAATCTATGAAGCGCACGGACTTTGTCTTTTGCCCAGACGACATTGAGCGTTGCGTGAAGGGCCCTCGTCGGAAATGGGTCATGCCGTTCTCTGCTGATGACCAGAAGCCTCCTATTCCCCCAATCTGGCCCGTGAAGATTGGTACCAACCTCACCCGCTCGGAGATCTTCGCCCTTGAGAACGCAGGTTTTCAACTCCCACCAAAGGAGCGCATCACACCGACTCAACTCTTCACCACCTTTGCTCCCCCGCTGGATATGTCTGGAATCCGTGTTCCAGAAAATCCCGACATGATCCCTCCGACAAGATTGTCCAAGCTTGTTCGGCGATCCAGCAACGCACCTTCGGCAAAGCAGAGGCAGATGGTGGCCTCTGCTGAAGCTATGCATGGTACCGTTATGAAGTTAACTATGATCCCTCAACCGGGATTTGGTTGCATTATCACACTGCAGTCCAAATCAGAACCCCAACCACCGATCTACCAAGTGACAGTCAGTTCTCTTCCAGAGTGCAACTGCGCATACTTCTTGGATATGATTTCCAAGTTCAGCCGCAAACGAAATTCTTATATGAATTGTAAGCATTTGTATTACATTTTCATCAAGGTTTCTAATTTAGATGCGGAAGTGAATTTGTTCATTCACGCCCCGACATTTAGCTTCAACGAAGTCAAACTCATCCTCGAAGGGGGTATTTTGACAAAGTCTACTTCTTAGGATTTATCTCAGCCTAGCAGTACTTTGGGCTATGATATATGTGTCCATTTCTGGACATCTTGTGAAGCAATAATTGATTGATATAATAAAGGTATAATCTCAATGATTATTTTTATTTGCTTCAAAATTGTGTATTACAATGCTTCCTATGTCTATCAACTCTATTTCCGTTTTGTATACTTCTTAGATGATTGCGAGGGAGGTGGACCCGGTCGAAGCAAATCCATATAAGAAACTGTCTTATCTCTCTTTCGATCCTTCAGCGGAAGATGATGCGGCGTCATTCCTCTCATCCGTTCGCGAAATGAAAGAGACTTCGAAGATTCCCCTTCCACCTTCATCTCCTCCTCCGTTTCGTTCGATTTGTCTTCATCCAAATCAACATCCTTCTCTGGCACATCTTCATGCCTTTTTTTTTTCTCATATTGTTTTTGCTCCTCCTGCACCCTCCACCTCCATGCTTGTGTAGACTGCGAAAATGGAGTCAGCTCGTAGTCATCACTACTTTGATTTCCAGCAGCAAACTCAAATTCCGGCGATGGATTAAAGGGAATATGAGGATCTCCTAGACTTCTAATTTCCTTCTCCCATCCTAATCCAGCAAACATGTCTCTCTCATCTCCCATTGTGTGCAACTGTATATACAATTATGTTGGGTATGAGTCCAATTTATAATCTATTCGGCCACAAACGATAATTGCTAAAGTCCAAGCTATAGAATAGACTCACATATAAGACAAAGAGAAAAGTGATGAATAAAAACCAAGCAAGTTTATTATTTTGATTCCTTTGTATTTTGATTGACTCATTCTTCAATTATACCAATCTCAAAAAATCCATTTTCATTGATTTTTTCTTGTAGTCATCCTTGGTTTTAATAATTCAACCACCTCACGGTTTCCAAACTTAATGAGACCATTTCAAATTCAGGGTTTTTATTTTATTTTGTGACCTATACATTCCACGGAAATAGGTCCATTTTTTACTATTATTGTCAGATTCTTGGTATATTCTTGGTATATTCTTGGCTATTTTGAAATATCCTAATTTTAGTCTGACAAGTTTACTATTTTTATTTCCTCTACGCTCTCCGCTCTCCAAATCTCCGCTCTCCGCTCTAAGCTCACATACAAGTGTCGTCCCTATCCTCGCCCTGAATATGATAAGCCACGTGTTCCCTTGGGTGGAGGTAACTTCGGAAGCGTATATTCCACACAATGGTTAGAACTTGATACTGTCACAAAAGTGATCAAAGTCAAAGGCCTAGAGCATGAAAAAATCATTTGGAAAGAGGCGGGTATATTGGGAGGATTGAATCATCCGAATATCATCAAATTGTTTTGTTGTGGCTTTATGAGGGACAACAATCAAGGCAAAGAAAATAAAGAGTTTGAAATCGTCATTGAACGAGGAACTATGGACTTGTCACATTTCTTACATCAACAACCTATGTTCAATGAAGAAAATGCCATTGATATCATGTTGCAAATTGCAAGCGGAATGTGCTACCTTCACGATATGAAAGTCGCCCATCGTGACTTGAAGCCCGATAATGTTGTCCTAACTTCAAATGATTCAACTAGTATGGAATATGTGCATGTGAAGCTAGTTGACTTTGGTATTTCCAAAATTGAAGGGACAAGCTCTTCACATGAGCGTGGTGATGGGAATATATATGGAACTTCTGGGTATATGGCACCTGAGGTTTATGAAAGAAGTTCAAAGGTAGATGCATTCAAAACCGATGTGTTTAGTTTCGGCATGATGTGTTCGGAGATCATTTCAAGAAAAAAATTCTTTGATGGTGTTCTTGTTCGTAACTATAGGAACTCCATCTTGAAAGGTGAGAGACCCAAACTTCCTCAAGCTTGTTCAGAAGGATTGAAATCATTGATACAACAATGTTGGTCCACGGAACCTTCGAAAAGGCCGGTATTTCTTGATATTCTTAAGACTTTGAGAAAATTAAAGAATGATGCAATCTTCAAGACTATCCATGATGTTGCAGCCCCCAAGCAACCCAATGAGCCCATGTTTCTTTTGAGTTTTATCCCAAATCCAAGGGAATGGTGGAGAAGGCTCAAATATTTTTTTGAACGTGTTTTGTGGTTCATTTCATTCTTGTGGCGTATGTATATCACCTTCAGCCAATGCTTATCACAATTTGCTTCCAAAGCTTTGAAGCTTGGTAGTAACACCTCATTATCAAGAATTGAAGAGGAAACAAAATCCATATTGTCGAATCAAACGCTACATGAGGTGAATTTTACTTTGTCAATATTTATTTGCAAAGCAGTTGGATGTATCTTAATCAATGGTAATATTAAAAATTTGATAGTGCAAAACAATATAAGACCTCATGTGATTTATGAGTTTTGTTTAGTATCATTGAATTAACTTGGTATATTGACATTCTTGTAGGTGCAAAACAACACAAATTGGGAATCCAAGTTGATTGGTTTGAAAGAAAAGATACCAAAATTGGAAAAACTCCTTCAAGATGTTGGTAGTTTGGGGTTTGTGGGCATGGGCGGAATTGGCAAGTCAACGTTTGCGGTTGCTTTAAGTGATCAAATCTCCAACCAATTTGATGCGATGGTCTTTGTAAATGACTTCAAAGATGAAAGTTGTAGTTTGGCAGTGCGATACAAATTACAAGATGTGAAAATGTTACCCAAAACCATACCATTAATAGAAGGACGAGAGATTTTGACCCAATTGCAACACGCACAAAAAATTCTTATTGTTGTAGACAATGTTGGTAAAGCAAGCCAACTCAAGGAACTATTGGGCAATCATAAATTTCAACATGGCGATGGAAGTAAATTCATTGCCACTTCTCGTGAATCGAGGTCCTTGGGAGAATTCGTACCCATGGTTGGCAAAGTAGAGGTGCAAACCCTTGATGGGCAACAATCTTTGGAATTATTTTCGATGCATGCATTTTGTACAACCAACCAACCATGCTTGCCTTACTTGAAATATGTAGTTCAAGAAATCGTGAAGGCTTGTGATGGACTCCCGTTGAGTTTGGAGGTGATGGGTAGTTCCTTAAATGGGGAGAGACGTTTAAGAATATGGGAGAGAAGAATGCAAAGATTGTTGAGGGCAAGGCATGATGGAAGTGGAGATGAAAGAATTTGGAACACATTGAGAATCAGTTTTGAGGAGCTAGATGAAAGGGAGAAAAAGATGTTCATGGATATATCTTGATTCATTTGCAAAGACTCGAGAATTGATGGCTTCGAATTTAAAAAGCACAGAATACTTAGATGCTTTGATGATGATGATGAAGACATTATAGCTGGAACTTTTGAGCAGCTGCGAGATAAATCATTGTTGAAATTGATGAAGGTGGTGTTTTGGATATGCATGATCAATTGCGAAATATGGGTCGTATGATTGTGGAAAGAGAATACCCAGGCTCTCGAATATGGGATTTTTCTTCATCAACATTCATTGATTATTGTAAGCAAAAGGTATGTCGCACAAATGTAGGCATTTTTTTTACTAATATCATATATGAAGTTATGTCTTGAAAGTGAGAATTGTATGCATGAGCAATAATAAATTAACATTTAAAAGAAATGTTCCGTAGTCTAATGTTTGTTTTTCATGCAGGACACAAAATCAATTGAAGGCATGTCGTTTACAAATTTTGAGAAAGGAGTGACATTTGCACCAATTGTACAAGTGCATGATCTACGATTGTTAAGTGTTCACAATTGCGAGGACGTGCACCTTCTTTTTGCTATCCTCAATGGAACCGCCAAACTCAAAAGGTTGAGGATCCATTTCAAAACCGAATGTGATGATTATTTAGCAACGCAACAAAAATTCAACAATGATTTCAAAGAGATTGCGAAACAAAATTTGAAGAAATTAAGTGTACTTGAAATATACAAATGTCAAATCACAATCTCTTTTCCATTTGATGTTTTCCATTTCACAACTTTGGAAGCATTACACTTTGTAGGGTGTGAAACATTGGATGAGTTTCCAAATGAACTTCAAAGCATAATCTCCTTGGAGGAATTATGCATTATACAATGCAAATCCTTGAAGACGATTCCGGGAGGATTAGGGGGTTTGACAAGTTTGAAGGAACTTAGGATGAGGGAGTGCGAGGCCTTGGAAGAATTTCCATCCGGAGTGTGCACGCTCATGGCGTTGGAGGACTTGAATTTCGGTGGATGCAAATCCTTGAAGAAGATTCCGGGAGGATTAGGGGGTTTGACAAGTTTGAAGGAACTTCACATGTCGGAATGCGAGGCCTTGGAAGAATTTCCATCCGGAGTGTGCACGCTCGTGGCGTTGGAGGAATTGTATTTCTCTGGATGCAAATCGTTGAAAAAGATTCCGGGAGGATTAAGGGGTTTGACAAGTTTGAAAGAACTCTACATGTGGGAATGCGAGGCCTTGGAAGAATTTCCATCCGGAGTGTGCACGCTCGTGGCGTTGGAGGAATTGAATTTCGGTAGATGCAAATCCTTGAAAACGATTCCGAGAGGATTAGGGGGTTTGACAAGTTTGAAGGAACTTCACATGTGGAAATGCGAGGCCTTGGAAGAGTTTCCATCCGGAGTGTGCATGCTCGAGACATTGGAGGAATTGAATTTCAATGGATGCAAATCCTTGAAAACGATTCCGGGAGGATTAGGGGGTTTGACAAGTTTGAAGAATCTCTACATGCATGGATGCGAGGCCTTGGAAGAATTTCCATCCGGAGTGTGCACGCTCGTGGCGTTGGAAGAATTGAATTTCGGTAGATGCAAATCCTTGAAAACGATTCCGGGAGGATTAGGGGGTTTGACAAGTTTGAAAAAACTCTCCATGTGGGAATGCGAGGCCTTGGAAGAATTTCCATCCGGAGTGTGCACACTCGTGGCGTTGGAAGAATTGAATTTCGGTGGATGCAAATCCTTGAAGACAATTCCGGGAGGATTAGGGGGTTTGACAAGTTTGAAGGAACTTAGGATGAGGGAGTGCGAGGCCTTGGAAGAGTTTCCATCCGGAGTGTGCACGCTCGTGGCGTTGGAGACATTGAATTTCAGTGGATGCAAATCATTGAAGAAGATTCCGGGAGGATTAGGGGGTTTCACAAGTTTGAAGGAACTTCACATGTGGGAATGTGAGGCCTTGGAAGAATTTCCATCCGGGGTGTGCACGCTCGTGGCGTTGGAGGAATTGAATTTCGGTAGATGCAAATCCTTGAAAACGATTCCGGGAGGATTAGGGGGTTTGACAAGTTTGAAAAAACTCTCCATGTGGGAATGCGAGGCCTTGGAAGAATTTCCATCCGGAGTGTGCACGCTCGTGGCGTTGGAGGAATTGGATTTCGGTAGATGCAAATCGTTGAAAACGATTCCGGGAGGATTAGGGGGTTTGAAGAGTTTGAAAAAACTCTACACGTGGGAATGCGAGGCCTTGGAAGAATTTCCATCCGGAGTGTGCAAGCTCGTGGCGTTGGAGGAATTGAATTTCAATGGATGCAAATCCTTGAAGAAGATTCCGGGAGGATTAGGGGGTTTGACAAGTTTGAAGAAACTCCAGATGGATGGATGCGAGGCCTTGGAAGAATTTCCATGCGGAGTGTGCATGCTTGTGGCGTTGGAGGAATTGAATTTCCTTGGGTGCAAATCCTTGAAGGAGATTCCGGAAGGATTTGGTTATTTGCCATCATGTTTGAATAACCTTGATATGTAGAAATATGAGGCCTTTGGAGCCTTGCAATACGGAGTGTCCACGCTCATGGTGTTGAAGAATTTGTATTTTAGTGGATGCAAATCCTTGTTAAAGATTTGGTTAGGTTTAATGGGTTTGGCATGCTTGAAGAAATGCAACGCCTTAAAGAAATCTTGTATTGAGTGCTTACCTGTGGCGATGGAGGATTTGGCATTTAATGGATGAAAATCCTTGACGTAGATTCCGTAAGGATTAGGAGGTTTGACATGTTTGAAGGATCCTAACATGTCGGAGTGTGAGGGCTTGTTGATATTTGCCACCAGAGTGTCCACGCTTGTGGCATTGATGGAATTTCATTTTGGTGGATGCAAATCCTTGAAGAAGATTATGGAAGGATTAGGGGGTTTGACATGTTTGAAGAAACTCTACATGAAAAATTGCGAGGCCTTGGATGAATTTTGAGCGGGATTATCCACATGTGTGGCTTGAAGAAATTGCATTTTGGTGGATGCAAATCCTTGAAGAAGATTCGGAGAGGATTAGGTGGTTTTGAACATCGTCAAAGGGTTAGAGGAATGTAGATAAAGATGCCATTTATTATTGCATGGAAATGATATGAAGTTTGGTAAGAAAGTAAGGTGGCTTTGGTTGAATTTGGAATATGGTATAATTGAAATTATAGAAGTAGAAGCACATATTTTGTCTAAGCAGGAACTTTGAACAATGAGAGGAGAATTTTCTTTACCAAAGACAAACATGGAATGGAAGATATCCATTTGATTGGTGTCGTATTGCAAATGGATAGTGGCCCACCTTATTAAATTTCCTCATCAAATTTTTCTTCTTGGCATCCATCTCAACCATAAATTCAAACTTGAACTATGAGACATAACAAGTTCATGTTTTATATCAAGCTTATGAATTCACAACAAACCTAGGTTGTCATCCTTAGTGCACCCCTCACTATTGAATAACCTGAAACTACAATTCTACTTTGAAAAAGGGATTCACATAATGATCATGCAATTCGATGATTGTCATTTCCAAATTGTGTTACCTTTGGTTGAACATTTGCAAATTGTGTTGCATTAGCACATCTATACTGTAGCAATATCAAAAATTGAATTGGAAACCGGATCAAAAGTGCATGTTTGTTGATTTCTTAGCTGAATACATAGGTCCTTCCAATTGTGTTCATTATCAAGTGTGGAGTAGTTGATAATTTCTCAAGACGTGGTCCAAAATTTTGAAAATATGTGTCTTTATGGTGTTTGTTCATTGATCCTCACTAAACCACACACCGATTAAATAAAGGGAACGAATTATGTGAGTGGTCAAGGAGGACAGTTATTTGGAAACATATGTATTAGTATCCTATAATCATGGTAATTAAGCATAAATCGATCAATTTTCTATACTATAATATGAATGTGGAGTTGAAACAAAGCGCAATTGACTAATGATATGCTTGAATCTACTTCAAAATTTAACAATTGTAAGCATGGAATGATGGTTTATTGTTAAATTTAAATATGGTTGTTATATTTAAATCTACCATGACAACCTTATTGAATTCAAACTATGAACCACTTCAACAACAACAACAATTATTGTAATAAATCAAAACAATAATCAATATCTTTAAACAAATTTCTAACATTCCAATTATGTCTAACAATCATATTTAGACATTTGAATAAGGAATGGTTGAACAAAAGCCAAACATTCCAATGATTAACCATGTAATTTTTTATTCCTTTTAAAGTTTAAATCATGGGAGTTGGACAAATGAATTGAGGAACATGTTTATGTGGCAATCGTAAGATTTAGGCTTATGGTGAGGAACCAATGATGAGGTGGCATCCATAACCTTTGCAACCCTTGGAACATATATGGGAAAACCAACAAGCTAGGAGGTGACGTCCAAAATTTGTATTTTAACACACACGAAACACAATAGCCATGTTTAATATGAATGAAGAAGACTAATACACCCACCTTGCACACGACTTGACACTAGAGCAACGTCTTAAGATGACATCAAGTAACATTGTGGAAACATTACAAAAAACACCAAAGCACATGACTCATGGACCAACACTTATATTCATCGAAGTCACAATCATCACCATTGTTTCATAGAAGGACAAGTCCAACCAGTTAGTCATCGCCGATATCCCGCAATGCACAAGGCTCCAATTCACCAAGAAGGGGCCAATATGTGTTCTATAGCTTTGGACAAGAGAGGAAAATGGGTTTATTGCAAGAACCTTTATTATGTGTTCAAATTTCTATGCAAGGTGGACTTCAAGATCAACAAACTCATTCTTAACCCAACTACACCTACACCGAGATCATGCAACATCTTGAACTTGCCGGAGTTGTGGAACACTTGCAAGAATTGATTTGTAAGGTTTATCCATATGTTTTTATTGTCAGTAAATGACATTTCATGTTTGTATTTAAATAGGTTACAAGCCATAATCAATTTGGGACTTTGATAAAGCACTTTATCTTTTGACCACGCAAATTATAATGCATGGTAAAAGGCACTTTTTCATGTGTGCAATTTGATTTTATTAAATCGATATTTGATTAAAAGAAATTGTCAAATTTACACTATAAACCCTATACCCTTAAGAATTTCATTCGTTCACGCTGAATGCTCACATGTTATTGGCATCGCTCACAAAATACCATTCATCGCTCAACCCTCACATCTTAGCTTCCCTTGTGAGGAATATTCAGCATAATACTATCAGTCCCACAAAACACTGTTATGGATTTGAATAATGTTATGGAGTCCTCTTATACGATCCATAATTTTCCTGAAGCCTTGAATGTCGACCGGTTATTTCTCAAACTCACCGGTTGCCCCATACAATGATATATATTTTACTTCTAACGTCAACCTCCCCTCTGTAGACATGTATCTTTTCAAAGCTTCAAGGGGAGTAAGAATCGATTTCAACTAGGACTCCAATCCAGATTCATCAGACCCACTAACACTTGATGGCCCACTTGTTGAAAGTGGGAGGCCAATATCATCAGAATCCACAAGCTCCATTATTTTCAACATCATTCGAGTTTAAAGCTGGCTCAGGCAAAGTGGATACGAACGCTGTGCTATAAAGCACTTGACGCTTAGCTGGGTGAAGAGCGACATCAGAAGCAGGGATATGATAGTGAAGAAACATGCACACACGTTATCCACTCCTTCAAGTTTTGGGTTTATCTTGCAGTTAATGATAGCATCTTAAACCACAAACAGTCACTCCACAAGACTCATTTCTACAAGCATGTGCCTAAATGTAGACAACATCTTGCCTTACTCCCGGGGTTGCACCTCAAACAAATAATTACAGGGGGACTCGTACAATTTTTTTACAAAGGCACAGATTATGTACGCATAATCGTACATATCATCTAGATTATGTTTCTGATTATTTAGATTCAAGAGTTTCGGAAGAGAAGCGGGAGAGAAACGACCGAGAGAAGTCGGAATGAGAGTTAGGGTTAGGGCTTACAAGTCAATATAATGTATATTATCTTCATTTTTTTGTAGATTATATAAATTCTTAATTAGGTTTGATGGAGACCAGATTATGAACGAGCCCCCCGTCCAAGAGGAAGTCCACATTATTTTCAAATTATTCATGTATTATAACACATAGACATGTTCAAACTAATAAATTATTACTTGTTATGGACGGTCTCAATGTGCATTACATCACCCCATTCTAAGTTCTGTAAGATTGTTGTTTGGTACGAATGTACGAGGATAAAATGGATGGATTATCTGTTACAAATTATTTTGCACTAGTTGCCACCCCGGGGCCTAACTCAAAATTACTGGAGCCAATTAGTTCAGCCTTTGCACTTGACTCAAGGATAGCCGTACAGAGGAAGACATCTTCACTGTACAGAAAAGAAAAGAAAAACAAGAAACTCCCCTAATTATTTACAAAGGAATTAAAAAAAATAGCACCTTATTCTTTTTCTTTATACCCTGTGCAATGCAACATAACCAAAAACCAAGAGAGAGAATTAGTTCTGAATCTGGAAGGGAAAGCCCTGCACCATGAAGCACAAAAGCACAAGTTAAATTGACGATGGTGTTTAATTTATAATGAAATAAATTCCGATCTGAATATAATGTGACTGCTTGGTGAAATTGAATTGTATTTTCTAGCCACAGCTCTATAGTTTTCTTGAATTGGGGGAGTCCAAATGACTATTCATTCTGATCGAGAATCTTCACATTCAGAATGCATAAGATATTCAAATGAACTCCAAATTTTATGAGAGAAATGCTCAGGGAGGTGACTATCCGAAATTTAGAAATCTCGTGACATAAAAAATAAAAATAAAAGATCAATTTAATTTGTTGAGGGTAAAAATCATAAATTTGTTAGATCTACCATAGCATTGGAAATATGTCCCCTACATGATTATATGTAAAATAAGGTGGTGAATAATTCCTTCATTTTAGTAATCAGTAGGAAAAAATAGGGTTATAGATATTGGATCCTCCTAAAAGTGTGTAGTAGGATCAATACAATAATTATGGTTTTTGTATTTAGCTTTCTTGTATTTGAATGCAATTCTTTTTTGGTGCAAAATTCTATGTATTGTCACAACTGATTATAATTCTTGTTTTGTTCTACCCGTGTTTACAACTTGTTTATGTTAGCTTGTATATTTTGTTATCTCCGTGTTTATTGGTAACCCTTTAACTAATACCCAAATGCTATTGGTTGTATTTTGAATGGTACTTTGAATGGTTTAGGATTGGCATAACTAAATGAAAACAATTGAATGACAAGATGGATGGTATGGAATGTTTGTTGCTCACATAGTCCATTTTGCAATGCTATAGTATTCCGTCCACTATTTGGTACTAATACAATTTATAACAGAAATATATGATGCCAAAAATTAGCCTCTCTAAATAATTACAAAAAAATATAATGTGCTAAAAAATACGTCAAAGTAGCTTTATATCTACAAATAGGGCGGCAAAAAATATTGAGAGGTGCATAAATATCCCCCATTAAATATCTTATTATCGCACGCGGTTACAAAACTTAAGGGGGTGTGATCGCCCCAAGGAGAAATGCACATATGCAACTTAGATTTGCTAATCATCTTGCATCGATTGCATTATTTTGATCTTGAGGCCTCGGATGATATGAAATCATGAATCATTTATGTATGGTATAGCATTCTTTTATGTTTATTTTCTGAGATAGAAGGCCAAAAGGTTAACACCAAATGCATTAAGAACCAAGGGAGACGTGCCCACTTCGAGGGGAGGCCATTGCCATAAGGTATCTATGTGCATGTTTCAAATACTTGTCTTAATTGGGCACCTATATTTAACCAACAAATTGACTTTTAAAAGTCATAACAACGATATGGAATATAAGATAATTCCATGGATTATTGTTGGATTTTCTCATTGCCACTAGAAAATCCAAGCACATTTATGCTTGCGAGGATTCAATTGTAAGCCTATCTAGAAGTGGCCAGGCGGGATCTCCAAAACTTGGCAGTTTGATCTCTTCAAGACGTCCATATTGCTCTTGACCTAACCGTTGTGGGTAATCACACGCGTTATAGAACAAACTAGCTTGAACAAGGTCCCTATGAGAGTGTCCCTCTCTATACAACTCTCCAATCTTTGCATAAAATACGATAATAATTCCAATCACACTCTTGGCATCGGCTCAATCCTCATGTTTTGACACATACATATTTGTGCAACAAGTTCCGAATGTTAATTATGGTGCCATATCTAACCTCTCAAAGTTGCACTTTCAAGGTTGAAACCGGGACTAAAACATCACCACTAGTTTCAATGTCCATGTAGGAGGGTTATGTATCGATAGATGACACGAGCACCGCCTCTCGCCGCGGCACAAATCAAGGAAAAACTCACAATTAGTTGTGCCAAAAATTTATGGAGTTTCTCGCCTCAAATCCAGAAGTTGTTAATGCATGTAGGCATGTGGCATTTGAATCTCCTCAACATCCCATAGAACCAATATTCAAACAAAATTGTAAGGCGCGTGCTTTGTACGGCTCCTCGATAGTGCTCCCTCCATGCTTCCGCGATTCTCTTGCATTCTCTTTATCGGCATCAATGCAACCCATGAATCCGCCTCAACTCTTGTTGGAATGTAGCCACCTTCCTCTTCACCAACGAGATCAAGCGTAACAACTTGGACACGTGCTCAAGAACGCACATTGAAACCTTAAGCAAAAAAATAACAAACAAGATTGAAAGAAACTCAAGGAAAACAAGTTCAAAGTTGCTCCAAATGAAATTAGGAGCCAGAGTGTCACAAGAGGGCATCGGGGTTTGCAAAGTTAGAGAGGGAAATCATACAAAAGTTTAAGGTAGATGAGCTAGGTGGGCACAAGCAGGATCCAGTACACAACTCCATTACCTGCATAGGTTTAAGTGAAAGTCTCACCTAATACTTAAGGCACCAATATAAAGGGGTATAGATATATATAAAAAATAGTTATGCCTCATATAGAAGCAATTGAGGGCATCTTGTGTTGTGTGAGCCCAAAATGGTGCCCACATGTGGTGATTAACTCTTCGAGACCAATTTTAGTTTGACTTTGATGTGTTATGATTATTCACAAAACATAAAAAGAGTGAAGTGTGGTGTGGATTTAAGTTTAGGCATTAGAATGTGTTGTGTAGTTATTTCAAGGTTGATTTCAATAAGAGCATGCCTTGATTATGTGAGTGGGGGGTAAGGTGAAGCAAGGTGAGCTCCGCGGGTTAAATGCCCACTTTTGGATCCACTTTGTTAGTTTAGGAAGAAGGAAGCTTGGTGGATGGGGATTAGTCCCTACTTTGGAGGAGAGGGTTAAAGGATTGTGATTGGAGGTGCTAATCCTCTCACCCTATCCTCACCTCTCTCTCCCTCTCCCCCTCTCTCCCTCTTTGCTACTTAAGGTGTTTTTCTCTCATTTTCCCTCTCTCTCCATCAAGCGCTCTCAAGAGAGCAAGCTCTTAAGAGCTTGAGCCACTTGTGTGTGACATTAGTTTTAGTGAAGTTAAGTAGTTAAGCTCTCTCTCTCAAGGCCTCCCAAGTGAGGGAGCTCTAGAGCTTAAGTTTACATGTAGTGATTAGGTGGTGGTTAGCAAAAGTGGTGTGTTAGATTAGTTCATGACTTAGGAGCAAGGGGAAGAAAAACTAAAAAGAAAAAATCTTTGATTAGTGAATTAGAAGGGTTGCATTAAGGGTAGCTAGCCAAATAGAATTGATATATAGTCAATAGGACCTTGCTGGTAGAGCTGGGCAGCCGAGACTGGCTTGCTGGTATAAGTGGAGGAGCCGAGACTGGCTTGCTGGTATTAGCTGGGCAGCCGAGACTGGCTTGCTGGTATAAGTTGAGGAGCCGAGACTATGGCTTTGCGGGCATAAGGAGTACTAAGTGGTGGAATCCGAGGCTATCAAGGGGATGCCGGTAACTAGGCGGGAGTCGTACCATGGCTAATTAGATAGTTGGTAGAATTAGTAAGCTAAGGCTAAGATTGTGTGGAGGGTGCCACTAAGCTACCCAATAGGATGTTAGACCAATCTTAGACTAAAATAGTTATTAGGCAAGTGTTAGGCTCAATAGGATAGGCAAGGAGTGTGGAAGTCTCATATGATTAAATGTAACATTGACTATAGAGTAAAGTGTTTTTCAACACTTGTACCTATCGTTCAAAATAACTTACTTGCATTATTAATGGAGAATGTGAAGGACTCTTGCAATGGCAAGATAGAGGGGGTGAAACTCAAAAGAGTGAAGGGAATGTCCGTAAGGGCATGCGCGGCTAAAGCCGCGGGTTGGACTCTTGAGAAAGTCAACTCTAGCACAAGTCAAGAGGCCAACATTAATAAAGCACAATGAGCGAGACAATACACGTTCAATTGAACATGAAAATTACCTTGCACATGGTTCAATGTTGTAATAGATAAATGTGATTCTCAAAGTCATCACCCGGACTAGGACGCTTAAGGGTGGTGGATTTGGCCTCACATGTTGCCAACTTATCATTACTAATCCGGTTATTTTAAAGAAAAATTAACATGGGCAGACGTTAAATACCCCCTCACGAACTTTCGGAGGTATCAAATCCAAGTTGGGGCAACCTTCTTGAGAAATTTCTAAACCCGACCAAAAACTGTTGTCCGCCTTGCCCAACTTCGAAAAAAACATTGCCCTTGCATTCTTGAAGGCTGCTTGACTACAAATCCCATATTGAGTGCACCTTCAAGATCTAAAATCCAATATATATGTGCACTTTCAATTGGTAAATAAGCAATTGATTGGGATTTCATTCCAGAAGTGAAACCATCAATGAAGCACGTAATTAACTTGGAGGTCAAAAACATTACAAAATCCTCATTAACATTGAGGTTATAATTTTGTGACTTACCATTTAATATTATCTTTGTCATTCTAATGATAGATTAGTGCAAGTGTTCATAAGATGACCAAAATGAAACAATGAATATAGAATATAAAACATATAACAAAAGATTATATAAATATCAATTTTATTTTTTAGGTGATTTAATATAGGGTATAAATAAATGATATGTTGTTTGGAATTAGACTTGTGGGACAACGTTATGGATGGGGTATACTTAGAAAATCATAAGTTCCTGACTATAGCCTATCTGAATTATTGTAATAATTATCCTCATCACATATTGTATTATCTTTAAAATCACATGGTATATATATGTTATTTTAAAATAATAATAATAATAATAATATTGAATTGATTTTTTTACTTCATCAATTTATCATAAGGTGATGTATATTATTTTGACATATTACAAATGTTTCAGCAATCACACCCGTGCAAAATAAATGAACTATAAACAAAAAATGTCTATGACAACACTTCATAATTATATATTACACACATTGATATCTTGAGATATTTATCAAAATATAACCATGTGGAATTCAGAGCCACATCATGGCCTTGGAAACAACTCATGGGAGGTTAGAAAATAGGCTTAGAGCATCCAAGGCCCTTGCCAACTAATTAATATTCATAAAACAACGATGAGGGAGAAAATAGGTCTTATTACATGCCAACGCGGAGGTGTTTCGCTAAAGTAAGCTCCATCCGAGCTTCTTGATAAACTCATCCAATTTTCATCACCAGATGACTTTACTTGAGTACCACGAATCCCCGGCCATGATGATCCGTCCAAAACATAGTACATTCTGACTCAGCAAGATAAGCACGAACCGATTCTAAGGCCCAAACCACACGGGAGGAACGGCGGATGAATAGCATTGGTTCAAATGAGCAAGTGGTTGCCACATGAGAGGAAGTATGGGGAGTGGCAACAATGACTTTTTAGCTTTTGGATTTTGCTTTGGATTTAGGGTTGGGATCTACTTGGCAATAAAGTAGAGTGACATGGCACAATAAATGTAGTCCAATACTACCCGGCACTAGTGCCTGGAAGTCCACAGTTTAAGAAGAAAAACAAGGAAAAGGAGACTTTTCAAAAGCAAAGTGCCAAGTTGGAGAAAGTTTCAGACTTCCTCTGGCTCTCGTGTGGCATCCACCTAAGTTGCTGAAGTTCCCCAGTCTCTGATCACCTTTTCCCGGAGTCAATGATTCCCCCACGCACCTCATATTTGGGAGTCAACCAGATTTGGGCATAATCGGTAAGATTCTAGTCTGTCCAAGTCCAACTGGTCACATGTTGATATATATCTTTGGGGTTTCTTCATTTCTTTGAGGCACATGTCGGAGATTCCACTAAAATGGTGGGTACTCTTCCTGTAGTCTTGAACTTCAACCGGTAATTTCTCAAACTCGACCGGTTCTTCTGTGAGTAGCATCGCAGTCGGTTCGTCGGTTCCCCCCCCCCGGACACTGTTGCAGACTGCATAATTTAGACCAAGGCACATTAAACTGTCATACTGTATGTTGCATGCAGAGTTCGGGAAGTTTTTGAAGCCTTAGTGGCTAATTGCCAGTAGTTGCTACGAAGGGTCGGATTTTTCCCAATTTACATCGGCAACAGCCGGTCTTTTGTAATATCAATCAGCCAATTGCCTATATTTTCATTGGCCAATATCCGATTAAATGGAGTTATTGTCGGCACTAATTGTTTAAAAAATGTATGAAAAGTTATTAGAAATCATTTCTTAGAAAGAAAAAAAAATCTTGAATAAGTGAAAAGAAAGGCATTGTCCAAACTTTAAATTTGAAGAGTTAAAATCCCTGGCAGGACTTGAACCTAGCAATGCCTTCACCGCTTGAAGGCCAAGGGTCCCCCAATTCTTCATAGAAACAATTGGATTTGGTCATGGAAAGGTTGCATAATTCAGAAAGTTTAAGGTTTAGGGTACTTCCTCAAGTGCATCATCAGATGCCCCAGACAAATACTGCTCTGGATTGCTATACAAATAGCGGAACTTAACATATTAATATATGGACTTACCATATTAACATATGGACTTGAACTCCTTGCATTTTTTGTACACCGTATTGCTGCAACAACCTATCCAACTCCACAACACCCCAAGAAGCCAAACCTACTTGTCTACGAGGCATGTGTAAACGATTAAGAATTTTAAAACAATCTATAATGTCATTATCAACAAATCTTGCCTCTAAAGCACTACAAACCGCTTCAGAATAAGATTTTTGAATGTCCAAAGCACTCTCCAAGTCACGACCCAAAGCATCCCGAATCAAGTCTATAGAATGAAACTTAGAACCTCTAATTTCACTTGATACCATTTCCCGGGTATCGGCCAGTATTTGAATACTTCTTCGGGCTAAAATCCAGTAACTCACAAGAAGAATTGGCTACATTTCCGGGACATTTTCTGGTCCATCGGCTAATTGCCGGAGGTTTGAAATTACAGTGGGATTGCCATCCGATGGTTGGAAATTTGGACCAGCCATGAGGGGAAATCCATCGGCTGATAATGAACTAGCCGTCGCTTTTCCCCAACCATTGGTTGCATGATGATCCGTCCCAAACATAGTACATTCTGACTCATCACAAGATAAGCACGAACCGAATGTAAGTTGCTGTAGTTCCCCAGTCTCCGATCACCTTTTCCGGGAGTCAATGATTCCCCCACGCACCTCGCAGAGCCGCAGCTGAGAGGTGCCGATGGTGTGGTGTTATGATCTGCACCTTTTCTTCTGTTCTGCACTCTCGTGGGTTGTTTTCGGAAGCTTTTCTTTTGGTTCACATCGGCTGTTGGAGCCTGCACTCAAGAGGAACTTCCGAGCGTGATATGGACTGTGCCTGCACTCATCATCCCTCCACACTGAAATCCCAAACTTCCACAATTGGTTTTTCACTTTTTGAGTGTAGAGAGAATGAAGAAGTGTGTTTTGGTTCTTGTGACTATCCCTAGGTTACCCGAGCAATCGTCTTATTGCAAGAAATTTTGAGATTTTGCGGGTGCGGACGTGCAGCAGTGGGGCTACCCACCACAATTACTATCCGGCTGAAGATCGAGTGTTTCATCTTCAACATTTAGAGCTGTATACAACTGCACCACATTTAGACAATCCCAAGCCTTCGGTATGTGATATCGGTTTCTATATATCTGTCCGCAGTTAATTGCTCAAAATAAAGTGTTGTTTAGTGCAAGTAGTGGGCTTTCCCAAGTAGGCAATTTTGCAAAGAGCCTTGAAGAATTTTGAGGAGTTACGAACTCCAAGTAATGATTGCACGGTACACTTGGGCTTTGAATTGCATCAATCGAATAGAATATGAATTGGTTGGTTATCTTAGTCCACCTTTACACTAGAGCTTGAGTTGAGATCTTGCACGTTTCTAAGGTTTTGATACTCGCAGCTTCCATCCCAAGCTCAAAGTAAAGAGAGCTTGACTATTCCTCAAGCTCTCCAAGGGTTGAGCAAGTGCAAAGTTGCCATGTTCAAACTGAGATTTCAAAGCGGGAATGGTAACTAAGCATTCTTTGTACTGTAGCTTGAGTTGACAGCTTGAACTTGCAAATCTTGGGAGTTTGATACTTCCGATTTGACAAAATTTCGGCCAAAGCTCAAACTATTCATAATTGACCTGGTAAGAGCAAATCTAAAGTGACAACGCTCAAAGTGAAATATCGAAGGAAGAACGGTAGTAAGATTGTTGTGGTCCAAAGAGTCATAGATTAGATGGGTTAAGTGATCCGAACACAAGTTGTCCTCCACCATGTAACTATGAAGAATTGACTTTGCAAATTGAATTGCATAGTGTATTGTGACACTGCATACAATTGCCTTTAGTAGAAAATATGAGAACATATTTCTTAGCAATATGGTGCTATTTTGTGAATGTAATGTCATTTCTTGGATGCCATGTTATTTCTTAGAATGGTGGGGATTAGGTGACGTTAGAACGCAGATAGTCGTTTCAAGTTTCAGAGTCAGAGTTGAATGCATAAGTTATAGAAGGTAAATCTAGTGACAATTTTCCTGATTCCATCATGTTTGCCTGGACTTTGTCATCATGTTCATGCTCGTCATGCTCGTTTGTATTGCGTCCCCGTTGGATTGGGCGTTGCAACGAACGGGGAGAACCAACAACTACTTACAGATGAACTGATTGAGTTTGAGGAATAACCAGTTGAAGCTCAACACTTCAGGAAAATTACCAATCATTTTAGAGGAATCTATTGAATATACCTCAAATTAATAAAGAAAAACCGAAAAATCACAACATATAACCAATTGAACTTAGAAACAATAGGATTTTGACCGATTATGTTCAAAATCCTCCCCGGACACTGGGGCGTTGGGTTGCCAACCTAGCGCTTCTGGACACACTGTTGGGGTCCACAAGGCTAACACCCCCCCCCCCCCCAACTTTGGCTCTGGGAGTGCTAAGATGCTCCGGAAACTTTCTTTGTTTGCATTCTGAACTAATGATCACTAAGTTAGGAGATTTTCCCCCCCTTCATTAATTTACTTACTCATCAGTGGTTCCCCAATTTAAGTGACTCACCAATTTGACAAAGGCACACCAGTAAACATAAAAAGAAGAGGGAGATCAGTATGACCCACCCACCTCAAGGTGGGCTGGGGCAAAACAATCCATACATTGGTTCCTAGGAGGTAAGGGTTCAGGCATCCAACAAGGAACGAGTGTATGGGTTAGTTCGCCAAAATCCCTCAAGATGGGAGTCCAATGACAACACTATTACCCTTTAGTGCCTAGTCTCGTAATTGTTAAGCACACTCACTTAGATGATGATAACTCTTAGGTTGAGCCTCATCCGTAGACTAACTTATTCCCTTTCTTTCGACTCTTTCCTTTCTTGTGGTAAGAGGCTCCCTCCCATTCTCGTTGTGCAAGAGGTTGGCCGTCCTTCCAACTTACAGTGAATGAATCTTGTTTACTACCTAATATAGAGTGCGTGGGTGCTAGAGTTGTGTTGGGTTGTTTGTACCAACTCAACACTATGTCGTGGTGCGCTAGTGATTTGTAGTATGAGCCATGCATCTCTGTACTATTCTGTGTGCATTTGGTACTTAACATCTCATCTTAACACCATGGTATGTTGTCATCATTTTTCTTTTAATGCCTATTACTAGGATTCAAGGAAGGATTACTTGTGTTTCTAGAAGAATAGACCATGGCCATGTTTGCTATGGAATTGTTCTTCATTGGAGCCTATCAAAGGGAAATGGCCGCTTGGGAGACACTTGAAAAATCCTTAACATGTTGCAAAATTGTTAAAAATATGGACTTGTGTCATTGGAGTATTGGGAGGTAGAATAATATTGAGTTAAATGTTTTGTTTTATTCAATGATTGGCTTCATCTTTGTTGGGCACACGGAGTTTGGATTATGAGGTTAATCCAGTAGTGGACATGTTTTAGTGGTGTTGTAGACGTCGGGGAGGTATCAAACTTTCTCCAATGAGTGCATCAATACACTACATCAAGATAGATAACTGTGAATGCTTCAAGTGGAAAATTGTTCAAACCTTCCTAGAAAAGTGGTTCTTGTGGGTATGATCAAGTCTATATTAAGATTTGAGTTTATTGATGTGTTGTTTTGAGAGTGGTCTTATTGTGTAGTGTATTAGTTGGTTCAAGTTTTGAGACCGTGGCATGTATAGAGCCAAGAATTTGTGGTAGCCTTGTAAGTTGAAGTTGAATCTTTAGAACCCCATATACCACATTTTTTTGGGGGAACAAATTACACTCGGAGTCAATATTAGAGATCCCGAAATAGTCTCGTGGGATGAGTCAACTATAAATTTATACATGGCTTAGCAAATTACTTAATGGACCCCTTAACATGGCTACCACTCATCGTAAGCCATACTTGGGGGGTTTCCCTTTTGGACGTAGCACAATGTTCACTTTGGTGTAGCCCCTTCATTAGATTACCATGTGTGTTCAACTATGTTGTAATGAGTTTTGCTACCTAGTGCCTAGAGTCTCATTCTATGCATTTTTTGCACTACTTTGTCCTAGTCAAAGGCATAGAATTGTTTTGTGTTGTATTCGACATAGAAAGACTTTCTGTGCATGTATTGCTTTCATTGTATGGGTGTATGAGGACTTGCTACTATTTGTTTCTCTAGGTTATTAAATGTTATGAAGAGTCATTACGAGACCAACATGAAATTCTTGATTTGATGTTTTGAAGGTGGTCTCCATATGGCTTGTATAAGATTCACTTTTTGTCTGTGTAATACATCTGTAGAATATGGGATATAGGGAGCATTCCTTCTTGATGCATAGTGGTTGACCTAAAGTAGTATGCGTGATGTTTAATTTGTCCTCATAAGGTAATGAAATAGTTGTCGCGATGGATTTGTGAAGAGAGGTTTGCTTTGTTGAGCTTAGTTGCATGAGACAGAGTAGCAGTTACAACATTGCACTTCTAGATGGTTTTTACCTTAAATTCAATGATGACCATGTGCAGGTGTTTGTAAATATCAAAAATCAAAAGTCATATGCGAATGAATTCATAGGAGGCAAATCAACAATGTCTTGCAGCCAACTTGTTTAGGTGTTAGGGATTTAAGCTACAAAACTTTGCAACTATTGCTAAGCTTGAACATGCATTATGCTCACTTCATAACAAGCGTTGAGCATTTTCCATGGTGAACATAAGACTTCAAAGTCTGAGAGCACCAAGGGAGGCTATTCACTTCAAACAATTCTCCAAGATTTTTCATTTTATCAGGTTTAAATCTTGCCACATCTCTCAATTGATTGATTCTAATTCTCTGCGAGTGTAGTCAACAAATTCTTGCTATCTCATGTACAACATATGCTAGATGATTGAGTTCATGGCAAACATTTAAAAATGTTCATTGAGCTTGCATCTATATAAATGTTAACTAGTTATAATTATGAAATGAGATTTAAGAATAATAATATTCAAAATATGTATTTTCATAACTTGGGTATTTATATAGAATACTTGTATACAAGCTATGGGAGGAAGAAATCCAATAAAAATAAAAATTCTCCACACCAAAAATAATATCAAAAGCACCTTGAGACTGGATTATGGCCTCTTAATCCCTTAGGGGTTCCTATAATCATGTCAATCTTTCTTTCTATTAGGCAATGGAAACATCTTTTTTATATCATTGCCATGTGAGCACCTCAATGTCACCATATTTGATTGAGGTTGCTAGCACATTTTTCTAAAAAGTATATTGAGAAGCTTTATATATTGGAAAATCATCTTTAAAAACTGATCATAACCCTTGATTTTGCATCTCATTATGAGTGTGCTTGCATGTGTATACTACTCGTTCTTCACAAAGAGTATTTTTGACAACAATGATTTAACGGAAACGACAACGGAACAAAAAACACCGGTGTTGAAAATGACAAACTTTCTACAGGTACCAATGGAGATCGCAAATTTTCCCAACTTATCATTGTTAAAGGAAGTCTTGAATAGACGGCAATGTGAAAATTTATTGGACAATTTACGCAAGGGTGTGCAAGGAATTGAAACGATCACCAATAATTCACATGGGAAAGTCTTTGGTCGAGTGGAGGAAGACATGCTCCTCGTTGTGAAGAAGGCAAAATGTGTGATAGAAGAATGTTGCAAGGATGATTGGTGTCAGGTTGTGGTGAAGCAAATGAATAACAAAGAGACCTTCAGAGAGCTTCTGGAGGACTTTGAATGTTCTTTCCACACAATGTGCAACATACTTCGCCATGTTTTTCCTAGTCGAGAAGCTGAAATTTTGAAGATTGAAAGCTCTACGACATTTTTTCCAACATGCATCGATGAAGTTGCAGAGGACCATAATTCAATGTATGAAAGGTTTTCAAAGCACTTGGAAATGTGCAAAAGTGCAAGTTGCAGAGATTGCATGCTTGTACGGTATCTAATGGGACGAGTAAAGGGTCTTGCAAGGGCCGAAGGTGGTGAATTGGATAGCATTATCTTTCCTCATGACTATCCTCGCCCCGAATATGATAAGCCACGTGTTCGCTTGGGTAAAGGTGCATCGGGAAAGGTATATTCCACACAATGGTTAGGAATGGAGACTGTCACAAAGGTGATCAAAGTCAATGGCCAAGAGCATAAAAAAATCATTTGGAAAGAGGCGGGTATATTGGGAGGACTGAATCATCCGAATATCATCAAATTGTTTTGTTGTGGCCTTATGAGGGACAACAATCAAGGCAAAGAAAATGAAGAGTTTGAAATCGTCACTGAACGAGGAACTATGGACTTGTCACAGTTCTTACATCAACAAAATTCGTTCAATGAAGAAAATGCAATTGAGATTATGTTGCAAATTGCAAGTGGAATGTGCTACCTTCACGATATGAAAGTCGCCCATTGTGACTTGAAGCCTGATAATGTTGTTTTAGCTTCAAATGATTTAGCGAGTGAGAAACATATGCATGTGAAGCTGGTTGATTTTGGTATTTCCAAAATTGAAGTGCCAAGCTCTTCAGAGGTGCTTATTGGTGGGAAATATGGAACACCTGGGTATATGGCACCTGAGGTTCTTGAAACAAATTCAAAGGTAGATGTATTCAAAACCGATGTGTTTAGTTTCGGCATGATGTGCTCCAAGATCATTTTAGGAAAAAAAAATTTTGATCATGTTCTTTTTCGTAACTATAAGAACTCCATCTTGAACGGTGAGAGACCCAAACTTCCTCAAGCTTGTTCAGAAGGATTGAAATCATTGATACAACAATGTTGGTCCACAGAACCTTCAAAAAGGCCGGTATTTCTTGATATTCTCAAGACTTTGAGAAAATTAAAGAATGATGCAATCTTCATGACTATTCCAAGGGAATGGTGGAGAAGGCTCAAATTTGATCGTGTTTGGTGGGTCATTTTATTCTTGTGGTGTAATATGTATATCACCTTCAGCCAATGCTTATCACAATTTGCTTCCAAAGCTTTGAAGCTTGGTAGTAACACCTCATTATCAAGAATCGAAGAGGAAACAAAATCCATATTGTCGAATCAAACGCTACATGAGGTGAATTTTACTTTGTCAATATTTATTTGCAAAGCAAGTTGGATGTATCTTAATCAATGGTAATAATAAAAACTTGATAGTGCAAAACAATATAAGACCTCATGTGATTTATGAGTTTTGTTGAATAACATTGAATTAACTTGGTATATTGACATTCTTGTAGGTGGAAAACAACACAAATGGGGAATCCAAATTGATTGGCTTGAAAGAAAAGATACCAAAATTGGAAAAACTCCTTCAAGATGTTGGTAGTTTGGGGTTTGTGGGCATGGGCGGAATTGGCAAGTCAACGTTTGCGGTTGCTTTAAGTGATCAAATCTCCAACCAATTTGAAGCGATGGTCTTTGTGAATGACTTCAAAGATGAAAGTTGTAGTTTGGTAGTGCGATACAAGTTACAAGATGGGAAAGCGTTACCCAAAACCATACCATTAATAGAAGGACGAGAGATTTTGACCCAATTGCAATGCACGCAAAAAATTCTTATTGTTGTAGACAATGTTGGTAAAGCAAGCCAACTCGAGGAACTATTGGGCAATCGTGAATTTCAACATGGTGATGGAAGTAAATTCATTGCCACTTCTCGTGAATGGAATTCCTTGGAAGCATACATACCCGTGGTTGGCAAAGTAGAGGTGCAAACCCTTGATGGGCAACAATCTTTGGAATTATTTTCGATGCATGCATTTTGTACAACCAACCAACCATGCTTGCCTTACTTGAAATATGTTGTTCAAGAAATTGTGAAGGCTTGTGATGGACTCCCGTTGAGTTTAGAGGTGATGGGTAGTTCTTTAAATGGGGAGAGACGTTTAAGAATATGGGAGCGAAGAATGCAAAGATTGTTGAGGGCAAGGCATGATGGAAGTGAAGATGAAAGAATTTGGAACACATTGAGAATCAGTTTTGATGAGCTCGATGAAAGGGAAAAAAAGATGTTCATGGATTTATGTTGTTTCTTTTGCAAAGACTCAAGTATTGGTGGCTTGCCATTTACAAAGGAGAGAATACTTAGATGCTTTGATGATGATGATGATGATGAAGACATTAGAGAACGCGTTTTTGAGAAGCTGCAAGACAAATCGTTGTTGAAAGTTGATGAAAATGGTGTTTTGGATATGCATGATCAATTGCAAAATATGGGTCGTATGATTGTGGAAAAAGAATACCAAGGCTCTCGAATATGGGATTTTTCTTCATCAGCATTCATTGATTATTGTAATCAAAAGGTATGTCACACAAACGTAGGCATTTTTTTCTTTCTAATATCATACATGAAGTTATGTCTTGACATTGAGAATTGTAACCATGAGCAATAATAAATTAAGATTTAAAATAAAATTTCCGTAGTCTAACGTTTGTTTTCCACGCAAGACACAAAATCAATTGAAGGCATGTCGTTTACAAGTTTTGAGAAAGGAGTGACATTCGCACCAATTGTACAAGCGCATGATCTACGATTGTTAAGTGTTCACAATTGCGAGGATGTGCACCTTCTTTTTGCTATCCTCAATGGAGCCACCAAACTCAAAAGGTTGAAGATCCACTTCAAAACATTCAACAATGATTTCAAAGAGATTGCGAAACAAAATTTGAAGAAATTAAGTGTACTTGAAATATACAAATGTCAAATCACAAACTCTTTTCCATTCGATGTTCTCCATTTCACAACTTTGAAAGCATTACACTTTGTAGGGTGTGAAACATTGGATGAGTTTCCAAATGAACTTCAAAGCATAATCTCCTTGGAGGAATTATGCATTAGTAAATGCAAATCCTTAAAGAAGATTCCGGGAGCATTAGGAGGTTTGACAAATTTGAAGAAACTTATCATGTGGGAATGCGAGGCCTTGGAAGAATTTCCATCCGGAGTGTGCAAGCTCGTGGCGTTGGAGGAATTGAATTTCGCTCGATGCAAATCGTTGAAGAAGATTCCGGGAGGATTAGGGGGTTTGACAAGTTTGAAGAAACTCCACATGTGGGAATGCAAGGCCTTGGAAGAATTTCCATCCGGAGTGTGCAAGCTCGTGGCATTGGAGGAATTGAATTTCTCTCGATGCAAATCATTGAAGAAGATTCCGGAAGGATTAGGGGGTTTGAAAAGTTTGAAGAAACTCGACATGTGGGAATGCGAGGCCTTGGAAGAATTTCCATCCGGAGTGTGCACGCTCGTGGCGTTGGAAGAATTGAATTTCGCTCTATGCACATCGTTGAAGAAGATTCCGAGAGGATTAGGGGGTTTGACAAGTTTGAAGAAACTCCACATGAGGGAATGCGAGGCCTTGGAAGAATTTCCATCCGGAGTGTGCACGCTCGTGGCGTTGGAAGAATTGAATTTTGCTCGATGCAAATCGTTGAAGAAGATTCCGGCGGAAGGATTAGGGGGTTTGACAAGTTTGAAGAAACTCGACATGTGGGGATGCGAGGCCTTGGAAGAATTTCCATCCGGAGTGTGCACGCTCGTGGCGTTGGAGGAATTGAATTTTAGTGGATGCAAATTGTTGAAGAAGATTCCGGAAGGATTAGAGGGTTTGACAAGTTTGAAGACACTCGACATGTGGGGATGCAAGGCCTTGGAAGAATTTCCATCCGGAGTGTGCACGCTCGTGGCGTTGGAGGAATTGAATTTTGGTGGATGCGAATCGTTGAAGAAGATTCGGGAAGGATTAGGGGGTTTGAGAAGTTTGAAGGAACTTCACATGTGGGAATGTGAGGCCTTGGAAGAATTTCCATCCGGAGTGTGCACGCTCGTGGCGTTGGAAGAATTGAATTTCGCTCGATGCAAATCATTGAAGAAGATTCTACGAGGATTAGGGGGTTTGACAAGTTTGAAGAAACTCGACATGCGGGAATGCGAGGCCTTTGAAGAATTTCCATCCGGAGTGTGCACGCTCCTGGCGTTGGAGGAATTGATTTTCAGTGGATGCAAATCCTTGAAGAAGATTCCGGAAGGATTGGGGGGTTTGACAAGTTTGAAGAAACTCTACATGTGGGGATGCGAGGCCTTGGAAGAATTTCCATCCGGAGTGTGCATGCTCGTGGCGTTGGAGGAATTGAATTTTGGTGGATGCAAATCCTTGAAGAAGATTCCGGAAGGATTGGGGGGTTTGACAAGTTTGAAGGTACTCTCCATGTGGGAATGCGAGGCCTTGGAAGAATTTCCATCCGGAGTCTGCAGGCTCGTGGCGTTGGAGGAATTGTATTTTAGTAGATGCGAATCGTTGAAGAAGATTCCGGGAGGATTAGGGGGTTTGACAAGTTTGAAGAAACTCCACATGGATGGATTTGAGGCCTTGGAAGAATTTCCATCCGAAGTGCACAGACTCATGGCGTTGGAGGAATTTGTATTTAATGGATGCATACGTGTGAAGAAGATTCCGGAACGATTTGGTTCGTTGACATGACTTGTAGAATTATGAGGCCTTGGGAGCCTTGCAATACGGAACGTCCCCGCTCATGGTGTTGGAGAATTTGTATTTGAGTGGATGCAAATCCTCGTAAAAGATTTGGTTAGGTTTAATGGGTTTGGCCTGCTTAAAGGAACTTCATTTGAAGAAATGCAAGGCCTTAAAGAATTCTTGTATAGAGAGTGCTTACCCGTGGCGATGGAGGATTTGACATTTTATGGATGAAAATCCTTGACGTAGATTCCGTAAGGATGAGGTGGTTTGACATGTTTGAAGAAACTTCACATGTCGGAGTGTGAGGGCTTGTTGAAATTTGCCACCAGAGGGTCCATGCTTGTGGCATTGAAGAAATTTCATTTTGGTGGATGCAAATCCTTGAAGAAGATTACGGAAGGATTAGGGGGTTTGACATGTTTGAAGAAACTCTACATGAAAAATTGCGAGGCCTTGGAAGAATTTTGAGCGGGAGTGTCCACCCGTGTGGCTTCAAGGAATTGCATTTTGGTGGATGCAAATCCTTGAAGAAGATTCGGAGAGGATTAGGTGGTTTTGAACATCGTCGAAGGATTAGAGGAATGTAGATAAAGATGCCATTTATTGAAGCATGGAAATGATATGAAGTTTGGTAAGAAAGTAAGGTGGCTTTGGTTGAATTTGGAATATGGTATAATTGAAATTATACAGGTACAAGCACATATGTTGTCTAAGCAGGAACTTTGAACAATGAGAGGAGAATTTTCTTTACCAAAGACAAACATGGAATGGATAATATCCATTTGATTGGTGTCTTATTGAAAATGGATAGTGGCCCACCTTATTAAATTTCCTCATCAAATTTTTCTTCTTGGCATCCAACTCAACCATAAATTCAAACTTGAACAATGAGACATGACAAGTTGATGTTTTATAACAAGCTTATGAATTTATGACAAATCAGGTTGTCATCCTTAGTGCACCCCTCAATATTGAATAACCTGAAACTACAATTCTACTTTGGAAAAAGGATTCACATAATGATCATGCAATTCGATGATTGTCATTTCCAATTTGTGTTACCTTTGGTTGGACATTTGCAAATTGTGTTGCATTAGCACATCTACAATGTAGCAATATCAAAAATTGGATTGAAAACCGGATCAAAAGTGCATGTTTGTTCATTTTTTAGCTGAATACATAGGGCCTTCCAATTGTGTTCATTATTAAGTGTGGAGTAGTTGATAAATTCTCAAGATGTGGTTCAATATTTTGAAGAAAATGTGTGTTTATGGTGTATGTTCATTGATCCTCACTAAACCACACACCGATTAAATAGAGGGAACTAATTCTGTGAGTGTTGAAGGAGAACAATTATTTGGAAACACATGTATTAGTATCATGTAATCATGGTAATTAAGCATAAATCGATCAATTTTCTATATTATAATATGAATGTGGAGTTGAAACAAAGTGCAATTGACTAATGATATGCTTGAATCTACTTCAAAATTTAACAATTGTAAGCATGGAATGATGGTTTATTGTTGAATTTAAATATGGTTGTTATATTTAAATCTACCATGACAACCTTATTGAATTCAAACTATGAACCACTTCAACAACAACAAAAATTATTATAATAAACCAAAACAATAATCAATATCTTTAAACAAATGTCGAACATTCCAATTATGTGTAACAATCATATTTAGACATTTGAATAAGGAAGGGTTGAACAAAAGCCAAACATTCCAATGATTAACCATGTAATTTTTTATTCTTTTTAAATTTTAAATCATGGAAGTTGGACAAATGAATTGAGGAAGATGATCATGTGGCAATCGTAAGATTTAGGCTTATGGTGAGGAACCAATGACGAGGTGGCATTCATAACCTTTGCAACCCTTGGAACATATATGGGAAAACCAACAAGCTAGGAGGTGACGTCCAAAATTTGTATTTTTACACACACGAAACACAATAGCCATGTTTAATATGAATGAAGAAGACTAATACACCCAACTTGCACACGACTTGACACTAGAGCAACGTCTTAAGATGACATCAAGTAACATTGTGGAAACATTACAAAAAACACCAAAGCACATGACTCATGGACCAACATTTATATTCATCGGAGTCACAATCATCACCATTGTTTCATAGAAGGACAAGTCCAACCAGTTAGTCATCGCCGATATCCCGCAATGCACAAGGCTCCAATTCACCAAGAAGGGTCCAATATGTGTTCTATAGCTTTGGACAAGAGAGGAAAATGGGTTTATTGCAAGAACCTTTATTATGTGTTCAAATTTCTATGCAAGGTGGACTTCAAGATCAACAAACTCATTCTTAACCCAACTACACCTACACCGAGATCATGCAACATCTTGAACTTGCCGGAGTTGTGGAACACTTGCAAGAATTGATTTGTAAGGTTTATCCATATGTTTTTATTGTCAGTTAAATGACATTTCATGCTTGTATTTAAATTGGTTACAAGCCATAATCAATTTGGGACTTTGATAAAGCACTTTATCTTTTGACCACGCAAATTATAATGCATGGTAAAAGGCACTTTTTCATGTGTGCAATTTGATTTTATTAAATCGATAATTGATTAAAAGAAATTGTCAAATCCATTGTTAAATTTACACTATAAACCCTATACCCTTAAGAATTTCATTCCTCCACGCTGAATGCTCACATGTTATTGCTGATCGCTCACAAAATACCATTCACCGCTCAGCCCTCGCATCTTAGCTTCCCTTATGAGGAATATTGAGCATAATACTATCAGTCCCACACAACACTGCTATGGATCTGAATAATGTTATGGACTCCCCTTATACGATCCATAATTTTCCTGAAGCCTTGAATGTCGACCGGTTATTTCTCAAACTCACCGGTTGCCCCATACAATGATATATATTTTACTTCTAACGTCAACCTCCCCTCTGTAGACATGTATCTCTTCAAAGCTTCAAGGGGAGTCAGAATCGATTTCAACTAGGACTCCAATCCAGATTCATCAGACCCACTAACACGTGATGGCCCACTTGTTGAAAGTGGGAGGCCAATATCATCAGAATCCACAAGCTCCATTATTTTCAACATCATTTGAGTTTAAAGTTGGCTCAGGCGAAGTGGATACCAAGCCTGTGCCATAAAGCACTTGACGCTTAGCTAAATTCTCCCCTCTTTTTCCACCAACAAAATATACAATGGTCCGGCAATATGGTCCATTCTCACTTCACACTATGTTTGAGGGCCCGTGACTACACGGATTTCCCAACACCCATGGTATGGCCTTTGGATGAGAGTCAACGGTCCTCACCATTACAAGGTCACAGCTCTTGGCTCATGTGTGAAGTGGCTCTTACTCCCGGGGTCGCACCTCAAACAACTAATTACAGGGGGACTGGTACAATTCTTTAACAAAGGCATAATTGTACATATAATCTAGATTATGTTTCTGATTATTTAGATTCAAGATTTTCAGAAGAGAAGCGGGAGAGAAACCATCGAGAGAAGTCGGAAAGAGAGTTAGGGTTAGGGCTTACAAGTCAATATAATGTATATTATCTTCAATTTTTTTGTAGATTATATAAATTCTTAATTAGGTTTGATGGAGACCAAATTATGAACGAGCCCCCCCCCCCCCCCGGTCCAAGAGAAAGTCCACATTATTTTCAAATTATTCATGTATTATAACACATAGACATGTTCAAACTAATAAATTATTATGTGTTATGGACGGTCTCGATGTGCATTACATCACCCCATTCTAAGTTTTGTAAGATTATTCTTTGGGGTATGAATGTACAAGGATAAAATGGATGGATTATCTGTTACAAATTATTTTGCACTAGTTGCCACCCTAAGGCCTAACTCAAAATCACTGGAGCCAATTAGTTCAGCCTTTGCACTTGGCTCAAGGATAGCCATACAGAGGAAGACATCTTCACTGTACAGAAAAAAAACAAGAAACTCCCCTAATTATTTGCAAAGGAATTAAAAAAAAATAGCACCTCGTTCTTTATACCCTGTGCAATGCAACATAACCAAAAACCAAGAGAAAGGAATTAGTTCTGTATCAGGAAGGGAAAGCTCTACACCATGAAGCACAAATGCACAAGTTAAATTGACAATGGTGTTTAATTTATAATGAAATAAGTTCCGATCTGAATATAATGTGCCTGCTTGGTGAAATTGAATTGTATTTTCTAGCCACAGCTCAATCGTTTTCTTGAATTGGGGGAGTCCAAATAACTATTCATTTTGATCGAGAATCTTCACATTCATAATGCATAAGATATTCAAATGAACTCCAAATTTTATGAGAGAAATGCTCGGGCAGGTGACTATCGGAATTTTAGAAATCATGCGAGATAAAAAATAAATAAATTCGTTGAGGGTAAAATTTATAAATTTGTTAGATTTACCATAGCATTGGAAATATGTCCCCTACATGATTATATGTAAAGTAAGGTGATGAATAATTCCTTCATTTTAGTAATCAGTAAAAAAAAAAAAAAAAAAAGTTATAGATATTGGATCCCCCTAAAAGTGTGTAGTAGGATCAATACAATAATTATGGTTTTTGTATTTAGCTTTCTTGTATTTGAATGCAATTTTTTTTTGTGCAAAATTCTATGTTTTGTCACAACTCATTATAATTCTTGTTTTGTTCTATCCGTGTTTACAACTTGTTTATGTTAGCTTGTATATTTTGTTCTCTCCATGTAAATTGGTAACCCTTTAACTAGTACCCAAATGCTATTGGTTGTGTTTTGAATGGTACTTTGAATGGTTTAGGATTGGTATAACTAATTGAAACCAATTGAATGACAAGATGGATGATATGGAATGTTTGTTGATCACATAGTCGATTTTGCAATGCTATAGTATTCCGTCCACTATTTGGTACTAATACGATTTATAACAAAAATATATGATGCCAAAAATTAACCTCTTTAAATAATCACAAATAAATATAGTGTGCTAAAAAATACGTCAAAGTAGCTTTATATCTACAAATAGGGCGGCAAAAAATATCGAGAGGTGCATAAATATCCCCCATTAATTATCTTATTATCGCACGCCGTTACAAAACTTAAGGGGGGTGGTGATCGCCCCAAGGAGAAATGCATATATGCAACTTAGATTTGCTAATCATCTTGCATCGATTGCATTATTTTGATCTTTGTGGCCTCGGATGATATGAAATCATGAATCATTTATGTATATTAAAGCATTCATTTATGTTTATTTTTTGAGATAGAAGGCCAAAAGGTCAACGCCAAATGCATTAAGAACCAAGGGAGACGTGCCCACTTTGAGGGGAGGCCATTGACATAAGGTATCTATGTGCATGTTTCAAATACTTGTCTTAATTGGGAACCTATATTTAACCAACAAATTGACTTTTAAAAGTCATAACAACAATATGGAATATAAGATAATTCCATGGATTATTGTCGGATTTTCTCATTGCCACTAGAAAATCCAAGCACATCTATGCTTGAGAGGATTCAATTGTAAGCCTATCTAGAAGTGGCCAAGCGGGATCTCCAAAACTTGGCAGTTTCATCTCTTCAAGACGTCCATATTGCTCTTGACTTGACCGTTGTGGGTAATCACACGTGTTATAGAACAAACTAGCTTGAACAAGGTCCCTATGAGAGTGTCTCCCTCTCCAATCTCTACATAAAATACGATAATAATTCCAATCACACTCTTGGCATCAGCTCAATCCTCATGTTCTGACACATACATATTTGTGCAACAAGTTCCGAATGTTAATTATGGTGCCATATCTAACCTCTCAAAGCTGCACTTTCAAGGTTAGAAACGGGATCAAAAAAATCACCACTAGTTTCAATGTCCATGTGGGAGGGTTATGTATCCATAGATGACACGAGCACCGCCTCTCGCTGTGGCACAAATCAAGGAAAAACTCACAATTAGTTGTGCCAAAAATTTCTGGAGTTTCTCGCCTCAAATCCAGAAGTTGTTAATGCATGTAGGCATGTGGCATTTGAATCTCCTCAACATCCCATAGAACCAACACTCAAACAAAATTGTAAGGCACGTGCTTTGTACGGCTCCTCAATAGTGTTGCCTCCATGCTTCCGCAATTCTCTTGCATTCTCTTTATCGGCATGAATGCAACCCATGAATTCACTTCAACTCTTGTTGGAATGTAGCCACCTTCCTCTTCACCAATGAGATCAAGCGTAACAACTTGGACACATGCTCAAGAACACACATTGAAACCCTAAGCAAAACAATAGCAAACAAGATTGAAAGAAACCCAAGGAAAACAAGTTCAAAGTTGCTCGAAATGAAATTAGGAGCCAAAGTGTCACAAGAGGGCATCGGGGTTTTGCAAAATTAAAAAGGGAAATCATACAAAAGTTGAAGGTACATGAGCTAGGTGGGCACAAGGAGGGTCCAGTACACAACTCCATTATCTGCATAGGTTTAAGTGAAAGTGATCCAAAACCATATACTAACTTTGAATTTTGTGAAGGAAAAAACCATAAGCATTTGAAAGACACATTGATCTACAAACTCAAGTATTTTATGTTGACAAGGAAATTTCCAGACAAAGTCTACATATTTTGGAAGATGGCTTAAATATTGTGCGAGTAGATATATTGGATTTAATTGACTAAAATTAGTTTACAAATTTATAAAATTAAAGTAAATTGAATTTTTTTCTAAAAATTTGTGTAACGATGTTGTTAATTTTACAATGAGTTCAAGAATATGAGAAAAAATCCAACTTCAATATATTTAAGGTCATGAAATATATGTCCAAAACTAGATTTAGTCATTACCTTTTGAGCAGTAATTTTAATGAAATTTTTTGAAGATGTCATCTTGACATTCTATATTTGAGTACCTAACACAACAATAGAGAGCGCCATGAAAAAGAACATAATTTAAACAACACTTTGCTTATACTTTTAGGCGTTTGACAAAAAAAATTCCTACTATTCCCTTCAATTCCCTACTAAAGCATTTGACATGATTTGGCTTGTCTTGAGATTAGCAAATAAATTGATTATAGTTATCTAATTGTAGTCGCCATTGTTTGATCCAAAGTCCTTATTGCATTTGACACAAAACAATTTAACAACATGGAGGTTGTTCAAATCCCAAGACTCCAAAAACCACACGTGATCATCTCGTGTGATGGAGTGAAGCTCTTTTTTTAACTTAGTGAATGTTCTCTTATACTCCTCATAGAACTCTTTAGGCAACAAGGTTACAAGTGGTCAAACTCACTTGCATCACCCTAAACCCTATACAATGCAAGTGGGGGCATGGGCTCTGAAGGCTATGTGATTTCCACTATGCCATTGACGGAGAGGAAAGGAGGTTTGTCAAATGTGGAAGCAAAAGCTTCAACACACCTATGTCTTTTGGCAATCGGGAGAAACATATGTAACCAACATTACATGCAATTTGTCACAAGATGTATTGAACTATTCTAGTTTGGTACAAATGCACATGTTTTTGCAATCCCATAAATCAAATGATCAATCCCCAACTGATCCCTCCTCTAAATAATGACGCAAATACACAAATTATGATTCAATGGTAATCGACTGCCATAGGAGATTTGTCCAAGCTTTTTGTCAACTATTCTTCTATAAATAGGATCAAGGCCAAACCGTTGGGGGGGGGGGGTGGTCACTCCATTGTCAAGTTGAACACCACATGCAATCAAGTTCCATTACTCCTATATTATATGCCATAGATAATTTTAAAATTTATGATATTTTTCCTACATATATATGATTATTGATAATATATGTTGTATTTTTTAAAAAAAATTTAGTCATCTTCATTTTAAGTAGTAATTGTTTAAGTTCAATTATGCACCATTACTGTATGTGTGTGTGTGTGTTTTAAAAGATCAACAAATGTGGTTACCATTTATTACTAAGTAATAGATACCATGTTCGGGGGGTTCACTGGCAAAAATCGTAGAACAACGTGCGATAAAAAATAGGGTCTAATATATTCATTGTAGATAAATTTTACAAAAAACCTACATATAATATAGGGGGTTTTAAAATAGTGAAAAATGATTACATGTAAAATAACATCACATGTAAAATACCATCACACCTTTATTTTGAAAAGTATCATACGTTATAATCTTTTTTGCAAGGTAAAATAGCCCCCCAATAAATAGGTCCCGAACGCACGTGTATACAAAATATAAGAGGGAGTGAGCCCCCCGAGATACCATGTATATCTACTCATGAAAACATTTTGAGAAAATTTTGACCCATTTTGGTGATGCAACTTACAAAAAGTAGATTTTTCTCTGGCCACATGTGCTGTTCAACTTGACAATGAAGTGATATCTTATACATTTGCAATAGTTAAATCTTTTACATTTGATCGATAAAGAAATATTATTTTGGATATTGGTTTTGGTGTATTATGAATGATTAGAATGGGATCTTGAGATGAAACTTTTGAGATGTGTTCTTGGTGAGATATATTACACGTTATCTGAAGCATACCCATCATTTTGAAGTATGAATAGAAGCCTCATTGGCGAATATTTTTGTAGTTACTAGTGAAGTTTACAAATTTGGAGGATTTGGTTCTTGCTATAGAAGGAACATTGGAGTCTTGAAATGAATGAGATCTAGAGACGAAGGCAGCTAAGTGGCTTAATTTTGAGATTTTGGTTCTCGGTGAATATTGTGAATATGAGGACGAGACTTGAAAGATAGCTACTGAGATATCTTTTCTAACACGTGTCAAAATCTTAAGTACAAAGAACTTATAAATTGGGAGATAAAAACATGAATGCAACCAAGTATTTGAAGCAATGTTCAAACTAGAAAGTTAGTTTGAGAGAAACACTCGCCACATGCTACAAAGGTCATCTAGCCATTAAATTTGATATGTGAGGTCTTGATAAGGTATAAAATTATCATGTAAAGTTTCGTGAAAAAAAAAAATTGAGTGAATTATGATTTACATGGCTCGAACAACAAGAAGCCATGTGTTTTTCCGAACACATACTCCATATTTCTTGATACGGTCTTGCTTGGAAGATATTTTACAACTTCACATGTGGTGACAAACTAGATACCAAACTTTGTACTTCAACATTAACATGGATAAGTGTGAATACATAAATCAAGCCAAAAGACGAGGATAAGACGGCACACCAAAAGCCAAAAGCCAATACAAGGAATGCACAACAATAATGTCCGTAGCCAAAGCGAAGGTGGAGGGACCAACTAGCAATAGAAGGAGCGAGAGAGCTCATGGAGAATTAAAAGCCACCACATAATTACATGTTGCCACAAAGATTAGAAGAAAGATTCACGGCGATAGGATATACAACCCATGGAGATAGGATAGGCACAGAGATTTTAAAGATCAATGCCAACATTTTGAAGGAACAAAATATAAGAATAAAAAGAGATTTTAGAGATCAAGGCCATCATTTTGGAAGAACAAATTAGGAGGTTAAACTATAATATGAGGGATATAAAGTTACCACACATTAAGTAGGAATTTTGCCAAGTCAATCAATATTGAACCCACCTCACCTATACCTTGAGGATTGGTAACTACCAATTGTGTTAGTAAAATATATTGGTATATTTGTACTTATACAGAAATTAGAATATGTAGTCATAGTAAAGATGAAAGTAGAAATTAAGGATTTTGAACATCCAAGAGGCTTAACGGTTGTAACAATATGAAAAAAGACTCTTCTAGGAGTGTTAGAGATAAAATAGGATCTAGAGAGTAAGACAATGAATATCAATTGGAAAATTGATTATAGTTAGAAGAAGAAGAAAAACTATATAGAGAGAGACTTTTGGGGAGAAACACCTCTTTCCATAGCAATAAAATTATCTTAAGATTGAGTGTCAAACAATAATTTAAATTATCTTATAACTCACCTCCTTCAAGGCATTCTTCTCAATACATATACAATTTCTCTATACTCAAAAAACATTAATTTTTTCTCTCAATATCCTTTGTGAGTTGTTGAATGTTATGAGACTTCACGAGCCACACTTTACATGTCAAACTCTAAATTGTACGTGTCAATTGACATGCATTTTATTTTTGTGCAAGTTTGTGCGTGTCAAATGTCAAAAACTTGCAAAAACTTTGTCAAACATACACATTGGTTTTCTGTTTCCCTAGCTACCATACAGTAGTTGGAGAAAGTAAGCATTGAAGAGCCAACTAGCTCAGGCCAAGTCACATTCAATTATCAAAGGTTGCATGGTGATCCATCCGAAGCATAGTACACACTGACAAGGTAAGCACAGGCCGAGTCTAATGAAGTCCCAAGTACACTACAGACTGACCCTAAACCCTAAATCCTACACATAGTACAGACTAACAAGATAAGCACAGACCAAGTCTGGTGAAGTCCCAAGAGTGGAGTGGATGATTTCCCCATGCACCTCACATGCATGTCGTGACCTGCCTTGTGGGCCTGGAAGCATTTGGCACAGACACAGATGACACGTATGATCGAGGTGTGATCTTTTCGTTGATATGACAATTGGCGTAAAGTTGTCGTTCTATTGAGGGAATACAAAAAACATAGGCAATATGAGCTTAAAATATGTATACAACAGGTTTAAGCAATATGGTTTGTATGAAATGATAACTTATAACTCCAAACAAATATAAATATTCTCAAGAACTCTTGAAATAGGAGTTCAAAGATCTTTGGTGTTGCCTACCCAAGTTAGCAATTGCCATCTCATCTAAATTCCCTACTAGCTTTTGAAAACTAATCATTTCATTAACACCAAAATGAAAAGAGTTGTCTAATAAGAAATTAGACAACAATGATGCATGATGTTTAGCATTGCTAAGTTTTACCGTAGGTGGAGCAACATCATCCACATCTTTTGAATGTAGATCAACATTAAGATCAAAGCCTTGTGCATGATTGATTCCCAAAGCAACATCCACCAATTCATCAGTACTCAATTCTAGCTCAATACTCTCTTCCCCTTCTATCTAAATGCAGGTAATATACACGCCATCCAACTCACTCCATACTTGATAACTCTATATGATAGCATGTGTGATGTTGGGCACCACCTTCCTTAAATCTTATAATGTAGCATCATCATATTTTAATAAAACCCATTGCAAAAGTTTCTTCTTGATTTTAATTTTGAAAGATGCTATTATACCTTGATCCAAAGGTTGAACTACGTTTGTAACATTGGGAGGAAGGAATGCCAAAGTCATGTTGCTCAATTCCAAGGTTGAAAAACCACGAGACTTACCAACTTTGGCAAAGCTAACATGTGAAGATGCATTATCCAGAATCATGGTCACCTTTTGAATTTGGCCTTTGAATTGATTGTTGAGCTGCAAAATCCAAGACTCAAATTTATCCCCCTTCATCCATGATGTTTTATTTGAGTGCCACCAAACATACTCGTGAGGTTGCCACCTTCCAAAACATCGTGGTTGCTTAGATGTATAGATCACAAGCAACTTCAATTTATCGGTCCCAATTGAATTAATAGCAAGAGCAAGTGTTACACGCTCCTTCTGTAACTTCCGACCCTTCACCTTCCCTTGTGTTGATGTCTTATTAGGATGTGCTCTACAATAAAATCCAGTCTCATCCATGTTGTGAACATCTTCATGCTCATAATTTGACAAAAAAATAGGAAGGAGGCCACTCTAACCCCAACCATGTCTCCCGGGTACGCAACTCCCATATTATACGCAGGGGGCATCGTACTTAAAACGGCTTAGAGGACGGCTTTTGTAAAAATTATATCATATTATATCAAATTAAAATGATCAAAAAGTTGGGTGAAGACCAAATTAAATAAAATGAGATGAAAAAAAAGTTGGGTAAAGGCCAAATTAAATAAAAAGAGATGAAAAAAAATTTGGGTGAAGACCAAATTAAATAAATGAGATGAAAAAAAAAGTTGGGTTGCATATTTATTAAGCCTCTCATTAAAATTATAAGCCACGAATAGTTGCCTCCCATTAAAATTATAAGTTATTCACAATGTTAAAATTTTATTAAAAAGTCCAAAAAGTTGGGTAGTTTGACCTATGGTACATGTATTAAAAAAATCATATAATTAGGTTTTTAATGCCATTATATGCTTCAAAATATATTCATTTCCTATATATGATTACATTTTTGGATTCCTTGTTAGAAGGGCTACAAGGGTTTCCTACATTAAAACAAATTGTATCACTCAATATTGGACTAAAACGCATTATAAGTGATTATAATCAGGACCATATAATACGGGAGTTGCGTACCCGGGCCATGTCCATTCTACACTAGTAACTCTAATTATCATTAAGTTCCCAATGATAAATGAAGTTCCCAAGTAGTTCTCAAGTGCAAATGGATGAATATTCAGATGTACATAACATAGATGAAAGGAATTTTAATAGCAATTACCTCTTTAATATGACAAAACAAAGATTCTAAATGTTGTATTATCGAGTGTTGTAGTTGTGTAAAAGAGAGAGTTTGGAACTAAAAAGTTTGGTAGCGCAAAAATGTGTCATAATATCAAAGGTGTCGTATAAACAAGTGTCGTGCTAATGAGGTTAGACTGCACACTAAATATGATATTTAGTGTCACTTATTGTTTGCAATCACACAATATTTTATCTATTACTATTGATGGAATTTGTTTTATCAAGTAAAGTTGTTGATGTTCTATTGTGTCCAAACAATCAATCAGACCTTTGTTGGTAGAATATGAGATATTTACTTAATGGATATAGCATTGTTGTAAATAGGATATTTTTGTTTTGACTATTGCACATATGATGTATATAATTTATTATACAAGTAGGGGAGTTTGACTAACTTGCCTCTTTGGGAAAATGTAACTTATTATTTACATGGAATAAAATTATGAGGCAACTTGCATTCCTCATAATTTCCTCTATTCCATCTTGTGTATATTTTCGACAAAAAAATTGCAAGTTTTTGCACACACAAAAATTGTACTGGCTATTAAAAATTTGACATGTAGTGTGACTTGTGAAGAAAGAAACCCACAATAGAAAGGACACGAACTACTAGGCATGTGACAATGAGATGGCATTTTAGATGAAAATGTAGATGTCGAGTGACATTCACTTTTTGTTTTTGAAAACTTCACGTAACACTCCGGATTTGAAATTGAACATCAAATGGAATTTGTCAAACATACACACTAACTCCTTCGTTGGAAAATATCACACAAATTTCAATCCCCTCTGTCTGGCCGAGTCAGCTTCTATTCAGCGTTTTCTGTTTCCCTACCATACAGTAGTTAGAGAAAGTAAGCATTGAAGAGCCAACTAGCTCAGGCCAAGTCGCATTCGATTATCAAATGTTGCATGGTGATCCATCCCAAACATAGTACACACTGACAAGGTAAGCACAGGCCGAGTCTTAGTTTTTTTTTCTTGGAATTTGACATTGGCCTTCCATTTTGGGTGCACCCAATTCAATGAGCTCAGGCCATGTCATATCATGCATTTTTTGATTTAAAAATTCATACCACCAAAATCGGCCCGGCCTTTAGAATTGGCCTGGTCTGTAGGTGTAAAGCGACCCTAACTCCCAAGTACACTACAGACTGACCCTAAACCCTAAATCCTACTCATAGTACACAGTGACAAGATAAGAACAGACCGAGTCTAATCAAGTCCCAAATGTGGAGTGGATGATTTCCCCACACACGTGCCTTGTGGGCTTGGGAGCGTTTGGCACAGAGAAAGAGGGGGAAGAAGCAAGCAAGGAGCCACCAAAAGAAAACAGAATCTAAATGTACACCTAGAGGCCGGGCCGATTTGGTGGTATGAATTTTTAAATCAAAAAATGCATGGTATGACATGGCCCAAGCTCATTGAATTGGGTGCACCCAAAATGAATGGCCAATACTTGGCCTCGGGGCCAATGTCAAATTTCAATGAAAAGATAAACTCTTTTAACAACATATGATTTTTCCAGCGAACCACATCCATTGGATTATGTGAAAATATGAACGACTCTATGCTAGATCTGTTAGATTATGCTAGAATTATTGAATCAGCCTAGCCTCTTGACCCTAAGGCATTTACATATGGGAAAATTGGCCCCCATTATAATCTTATTATAATGTGTAGTTGAAGCCGGCCTCCAACCCAAAAAGAGCTGCAATTTCATGCAATCAACCTCAAGGGGAATTGGCCCATCCTCTAGATGTAAAGCCGCCCTAAGTCCCAAGTACACTACAGACTGACCCTAAACCCTAAATCCTACACATAATACAGAGTGACAAGATAAGAACAGACCGAGTCTAATCAAGTCCCAAGAGTGGAGTGCATGATTTCCCCACGCACCCGCCTTGTGGGCCTGGGAGCATTTGGCACAGAGAGAGAGAGAGAGAGAGACCCACCGAAAGAAAATAGAATCTAAATGTACACTAAATCTGATATTTAATGTCACTTACTGTTTGCAGTTACACAGTGCTTTATCTGTTACGATTGATGGAATTGGTTTTATACAGTAAAGTTGATAATGTTCTATTATGTCCAAACAATCCAATCTGACATTTGTTGGTAGAGTATGAGATATTTGATTAATGGATATAGTATTGCGTAGTTCCGATTAGTAAGTGACACTAAATACAATATTTAGTGTAGTGTCTTTGGCATAAAGGGATGCTGAGGGCAGGAGAAACTCTTTTTAGCTCAAACGCACTACACTAAATATTGTATTTAGTGTCACCAATTCTATTTGTCTCACTCGATATGAATTGTAAGCCGTCTGTGTAGAGTCACCGACACTAATTGTAACCCTACCATTATTTGTCATTCCTAATAAAAATAAAAATAAACATTTGGGCATCGTAGGTTTACAATGTTGTAATTCTTGTCACTTACTAAGTGATTTTTCATCCAAATTTCAATCATGTATGACAATGTCTCATCACATAAATGTTAGGATGTGGAATATATCACACTTTGTTTCAATACTTGGCATTTGAATGAGCTGAAAGTAAGTTGGTATGACAATATTTATAACCTTTTTCATATAAAGTGTCCTAGAAAAGTTACCACAATGACATAAAATACCATATGACACTAAAATACACTATTTTGTGTACACCGTTTGTGGTATTTAGTGTCACGTGCATAATAGTGTCACTTAACCCTATTTTGAGGCATATGCTACGTTACATTGGTGGTTAACAACTTCACCACAAGTGCCACCTCATGACACTTGGCGTTCAAGTGCGATTATTAATATCTTGGCATGAGTATGTTCAATAGTGTTATGAGGTGCATGCATGTGTTGCAAAATGGTCTACAAGGTGACTGAAGTGTACACAAATGACACTTGGCATTAATGTGCTAAGCAATATTTCCTCTTGCATACGAAAACGTAAACACATGACACTTGCCATTTGAACGCTCAAAAAGATCTTTCCCCTTGCATATTAAAACACAAGCCTACCATCTCAAGTCTCAATGGGCTACTCTAAATGGCATCTAGTTTAGGCCCTTCGCAAACAATGTACGTGACACAAAATACCATACACAATGTAGTTCCAAAGAAAGCTACATTGAATATTTTATGTAGTGTCACCAATTCTAGTTGTCTTGCTCAATACTAATTGTAAACCGTGGTATAGTGTCACCAACACTAAATGCTGACCCAACATTATTTGTCATTCCTTGTAAACAGTTTGGGCGATTGTCGATTTAGAGTGTTGCAATTATTGTCACTTATCAAGTGATTTTTCATCCAAACTTCAATCATGCATGACAATATTTCATCACAAGTTGCTGACAAGAGAAGGTAGGGTTTTGGCCAATGGATGAACTCATCCATCATCCATGACAATATTCATCCTCTTATTCGTAAGAAGTGTCATCCGAAAACTTACCACAGTGATACTAAATGCCATATGACACTAAATAACATATTTAGTGTAGTTAGTATGCCATAACATTATTCAGATCCATAATAAAGTTTTGTGGGACTGGCAATATTTTGCAGAATATTGTCCACGTTCAGTTGTAATGTGAGGAATAATCTGTTGGATATTGTCAATCCCACATAACATTGTTATGGATCTGAATAATGCTATGGCGCACTGAAGAATATTATATAACTTTGTTGGTAAAAACTGATACTCTTAGTAAAATGTTATAGCAACACGTAAACTCCAAATGGTAATGCACATTTATTAGACAAACAATGTACACATTTATAAATGAACATGTTGAGTTTGAGAAATAACTGGTGGAAGTTCAAGACTTCAAGAAAACTACCCATTATTTCATAAGAATCTATAAAATTCTCCTCAAATGATAAATTAAAACAAAAGATCACAAGATGTACACCCTAACCTCTATAATGTCACTCTCGGTAATGTCACTCCCTCTCTTATATCATGAAACCGTAGGGAACAAATGTTCTCAATTTAAATCTCCTTCCTTGTTGTTACATTTCCCTCTCTTATATCATAGGTTTTGACATTAAAATAATCACCGAAGAATTCAAACCATAAGCTTGCACGCACCACATTGTATTCATTGTCATTATTGTCATTATTGCATTGTTGACTTTGTGTTATTCCATAGTGTCACACGCTATACTAATTCTTTATTGTCACGAACCCATGCTAACACTGCATACCTCCTTGATATCACATGCACTTTGGTTGTCAAACACGTGATCTTAGGGAGGTTGGAGTGTAACTAGTTGGACTTGGAAACACTAGGATTTTCACCAATTATAGCCAGAATCTCATGGACAATGCCTCTACTCCTACTGAGCTTGGGACCTCATATGTGATGAGGTCCTCACCCTCCCCTCCATAAGCCTTTTATGTCATTTTCAAGTGTGGCCAAGTTCAAAACATTACACAACACCTATTGTTTGTTTAGTTGGCCCTCGAAATATAGCAGTCAAATGCTTGGAAAGCTAAATCTCCTGCTCAACTTTTTAAACATCTGACTATTATATTCCAAGGGGCCACTAAATAAATAGTAGGTGTTGAGTAATGTTATGTTATGTTATGCTTCTTTGTTTGTTTTTAAATTTTTTTTAAAACAATCATGCCTCCAACTCGATTTGAGCTCATGCTCTTCCCAACGTGCGTGCGCGTGGGTGTGTGTGTGTGTTGTTGTTGTTCTTCTTCTTCTTCTTGAGATGGAAGGAAATGTTGGCATATATTGTTCTCAAATTAAGGAACATTTTTTTCTTAGAAATTACTTGAAATTGACATCCATACATTTGAGAGTTAACTTTTCAATCTCGACATGCCAAGGAACAATGTATTGGATTGTGATCATAAACAATTTACACCTAGATATTATATATTGCAATTGTAATCCAAGGCTTTGAAACAATGTATTCTCAATGTACTTGATTGAATTTGCATCCTACATTCAAAATTTTCTTCATTATAATTTTTGTACCAATCGTTTCAATTGAATTCTCTAAGTATTGATGAAGATGATTGTACATTTTAATGTATCAACTTACTCAATGTGGTAATTTCAAGCATGTAACTTTGGCTTAGCAATTTCTTTGACCTTCGTTCAATTTGCTTATTGTTCTAGACAAACCTATGAGAAGGTATGATCATGTTCAACCTTAAAATTGAGACCATGATAATGAAATTTTGTTCATGCTAACTTCATCCTCAATGGTTACTTAGAAAATACCCTTAATAAAAGTATAACTTTATTCATCTAATGACTTTTCTTCCATAGAAGGGTTATGTTTAATTTGGGATGCAAATACGGTAAAGTATGTTCAACATAACTTCTTTTTAAGCCTTGCGATGTAATTGTATCGTTACATACCTTGGTATGGAATGTTCATGATTGAAATACAACAAGCAATCTCTTGGCATGTCAAGATGTAAACCTAAGTTGTCAAATGTGTGGATTTACTTTACGTTATATCTTGTGGACACCCATGTGACAAAATACTTAATTTTCAAGGTGCCATATGGGATGTGTAATCTCTTGTAACCAATGTCAACATGACAAGTGGCACTTGAGATGGTAGACATTCATGGATATAATTAATCATGTACAAAACTAACATGCACGTAGGGTAATCTTCAAGTATTTTGTAACATTTTTTCCTTTATGTGTAAAAACACTATGTGCATTCCCTACCATCTCAACAAAGAAGGTATTTGAGTATCATTCATTCAAGAGAAATAAAATCACATTGTGAAGAGCTTGAGCTCAAGCAAACAAAGTCATAAGGAAAAAACAATTATGGCCACTTTTGAAAAATGACATACTTGAGCCTAAAGGAGAGAGCAAAGAGAGTTGTGTATCGTTTTGCATGTTTTCAAACATCGATGTTAGACAAGTGTTTGTTCGTGATTTTTCTCAAGTCACCTGCACAAATGGAATACAATAGTATTGAGGACCATTCCTATTTTATTATATCATTTGAGGGCACTTTCATTGTGAATATTTCAATGGTGGGAGAGTCAAGTGTGTGCCCAAATGTGATCCTCGGTTTGTGATGCCTTTTTGGTGGTTTAAATTTTGTTTTCTTTCCAAGGTAACATTTTTCCTTCTTGATCTCCATGTGTGAGTTTAGCCCATGTAGATCAATGAAATATTTGCTTTTGAGTGCCACTTAGTTAATTTAGTTAAAATAGTAAGTTCTTGACATTTCACACGTAACAACTATCACACAAAAATATAAAATGTATGGACTATTTGAAATTTGACATGTAGTATGACTTGTGAAGAAAATTGACCCACAAGTCAATTGACATGTTAGGAATGGAAAGGACATGTACTACTAGGCATGTGACAATGAGATGACATTTTAAATGAAAATGTAGATGTCGACTGACATTCACTTTTGTTTGAAAACATCACATAACACTTTGGATTTGAAGTCGAACGTCAAATGGAATATGTCAAACATGCATCCCTAATCGGTCGTTGAAAAATATCGCACAAATTTCAATCCCCTCTGTCTGGCCCAGTCAGCTTCTTTTCAGCGTTTTTTGTATTCCTACCATACAGTAGTTGGAGAAAGTAAGCATTGAAGAGCCAACTAGCTCAGGCCAAGTCGCATTTGATTATCAAATGTTCCATGGTGATCCATCCCAAACATAGTACACACTGACAAGTTAAATACAAGCTGAGTCTAATGAAGGCCCAAGTACACTACAGACTGACCCTAAACCCTAAATCCTACACATAGTACAGACTAACAAGATGAGCACGGACCAAGTCTAATCAAGTCCCAAGAGTGGAGTGGATGGTTTCCCCATGCACCTCGCATGCATGTCGTGAGCTCTCAGCCTGCCTTGTGGGCCTGGGAGCGTTTGGCACAGATACAACGAGAGAGACTGCTATTTAGTGTCACTTATTGTTTGTGGGTTTATGGTGGGTGGTTCCTTCGTTTGCTAGCTGGTCGACAATTTCATTGCTTGAGATTTCAATGTGCAATCCGACTTTGTACTTATTGTTATGTTGTGTTTGGTCGAATTCTCAACACAAGTCCCGCAAATATTCTTGCATGAAATGATATGGAGCCAACTTCAATGGTATTCAAACATTTCTTAGTGATGTCTTGAGGCTCAAAAGTTGGGACCTTACCTCCATGTTGGGACTTGCTAACGTGAGTGGGACTTGGGACTTGCACTACTAGGATAGTGGAATGGACATTTGCACTACTGCGAATGGAATCATATTGGCAACTAGCTGGCATGACACTGTGAGACCTCAGGGCATCTAGTTTAGGCCTTTCGCAAATAGTGTAGGTGACACTAAATAACATTCACAGTGTATTGGTCAGTTCTCCCCGTTCATCCTGCTGCAGACTGCGTATAAAGTGGACCAAGTCACAGTAAATTTATCATATGTAGCGTGATGATTCATCCCAAACATAGTACAGACTGACAAGTCTAAGCTGCTGAAGTCTGTGTGTCCGGTCGCCTCTTCTGGGAGTCGATGCTTCCATTATTTCTTTTCCATCTTGCAAATCCTCTTCATCTTTCAACGTCTGGTTGTCGCTGAAGTGTATGTGTGGACAGTGGTGTAGCAAAGACTGAATTTCTTCTGAAGCTTTCATTTGCAAAAGGATTATGGAGATCTCAGATTATGGAGATTCAAGTGAAGTGAAGGAGGGACGCGTTGTTGGGATTCACGTGCATATATTTTTTTCCCGTATGATCTGATGATTCGCAACTCAGAAGGTGACTCGAAGTGGTAGAATGCGAGGACAAAGTTTGGGGATTGCATTTGTGCAAGTTTGAGGGAATTTGCAGGCCATTGGATACAGAGAGAGCAATCAACTCGCCTAACCTTGTCCATTTGCAAGCTTGGCGCCGGGGTTTTGGAGTCTTTTAGCTACGGGATGGTGGAACCTGGAAAACTTGATCATAGACGAGAGCAGTCAAAGGGAATAATGAATGAACTTGTTTGGATTTATGCTTGATGCTATAAGAAAGCAATACTTGCTCAAGTTGTTGCTTAAAGTGGATTCCTTTCCTTCGCCGATTTTGTCACTTCCGACCCCACCTCATCCAAGTAAGCCTCTGCAACACATGCTCCTCATTCCTTCCACTGCCATATTGATAGTTAAATTTACTTACGCTAGGTTTTATGCGGTGCATACATTTGAAGGAGCTTTAGTCAATAGATAGAGAACATACATTGTTGCAAAGGAGTTCAAGACATTCATTCACATCTTTTTGCTAGATAAGCCCTCAGAACCATGTAGCCACAAAATGTATTTTTTTTTAAAATTATGTCATGGCAACAAAGGTTTTTGATGTGGAGCTGGTGCAGAGGTGAGTGTTTGATTTGTGGCCATACAACTAATATACTGAAGTAGGTGGATGACTTGAGTAGCATATAGTCGATTATGGGTAACATATTTAATGAAGTCTCTAGTTAACCAATATGCGACCTCTATTGTAGTGATATGAATGCATTGCAATGTGCTTCCAATCTATTGGTAAATAAGTTCAAACTTGAATTTTTGGTAGCCTCGTAAGTTGAACTTGAAACTTTAGAATCCCATGTACCATATTTATTTAAAAAAAAATTGAGCAAATTTTAACCCAAAGTCAATATTAGAGATCCCAAATTAGTGTAGTGGGATAAGTCAACTATAAATCTATACATGGCTTAATAAATTACTTAATGGACCCTTAACATGGCTACTTCGGGGGTTTCCTTCTTGGACGTAGCACAATGATGAGATTGGTGTAGCCCCCATTGGATTACCATGTGCATTCGACTATGTTTGTTATAAATTTTGCTACCTAGTACCTAGAGTCCCATTCTATGCATGTTTGCTTTCATCCTAGCCGGGGATGGTTTATGAGGACTTGCTAATACTTGTTTATCATGTTTTTACATGTTATGAAGACTCATTAAGAGACCAACATGAAATTCTTGATTTGGTGTTATGAAGGTGGTCTTCATGTGGCTTGTATAAGGTTCATTCTTTGTCTCTGTAATACATGTGTAGATTGTGGGATGTAGGGAGCATTCCTTCTTGATGCATAGCACTTGACCTAAAGTAGTATGAGTGATGTGTAATTTGTCCTCATTAGGTAATGAGGTAGTTGTCGTAACAAATTTGGGAAGAGAGCTTTGCTTTGTTGAGCTTAGTTGCATGAGACAAACTAGCAGTTTTACCATTGCATTTCTATAGATGGTTTTAGCTTACATTCAATAATGACCATGTGCAGATGTTTGTAAAACTCAAAAATCAAAAGTCATATGCGAATGATTTCATAGCACGCAAATCAACAATGTCTTTAAGCCAACTTGTTTAGGTAACATGGTTTTAAGCTACAAAAATGTACAATTGATGTTGAGCTTGAATATGAATTATGCTCACTTTATAACGACTGTTGAGCATTCTCCATGGTGAACATGAGACTTCAAAGACCAAGAGCACCAAAGGGAAGCTATTTGCTTCAATCAAGTTTCCAAGATCTTTCACTTTATTAGGTTCGAATTTTGCCACATCTCTTAATTGTTCGATATGTTAATGCTTTGTGAGTGTAGTCAACAAGTTTCTTGTTATCTCATGACAACACCAAGATGGTTGAGTTCATGACAACATTTAAAAAAATGTTTACTGAGCTTACATCTATATAATTGGTAACTCATTGTAAGTAAGAAATGAAATATAAAAATAATACTACTCCAAATCTGGGTTTCTTACCTTGGGTATTTATATTAAATTTTTGTATACCAGCTATGGGAGGAAGAAATCCAATAAAAACAAAAATTCTCCACACCAAAAATAATGCAAAAGAACTTGAGACTGGAGTGTGGCCTCCCAAGTCCTTAGGGGTTCCTATAATCATGTCAATTTTTATTTTTATGAGGTAATAGAACCATCTTTTTAATATTATTTCCATGTGAGCATTTGAATGTCACCATACTTGATTTGAGGTTGTTAGCACAATATTTTATTGAAGTATATCAAGAAGCCTTGTATATTGGAAACTCATCTTCTAAAGTTGATCATAACCCTTGATTTTGCATCTCATTGTGATTGTGCTTGCAGGTGTATCCTACTCGTTCTTCACAAAGAGTATTTTTGACAACAATGATTTTTGGAAACAAAAAACACCGGTGTTGAAAATGACAAACTTTCTACGGGTACCAATGGAGATTGCAAATTTTCCCAAATTATCATTGTCAAAGGAAGTTTTGAATAGACGGCAATGTGAAAATTTATTGGACAATTTACGCAAGGGTGTGCAAGCAATTGAAACGATCACCAATAATTCACACGGGAAAGTCTTTCATCGAGTGGAGGAAGACATGCTCCTCGTTGTGAACAAGGCAAAACATGTGATAGAAGAATGTTGCAAGGATGATTGGTGTTGGGTTGTGGTGAAGCAAATGAATAACAAAGAGACCTTTAGAGAGCTTCTGGAGGACTTTGAATGTTCTTTCCACACAATGTGCAACATACTTCGCCATGTTTTTCCTAGTCGAGAAGCTGAAATTTTGAAGATTGAAAGCTCTACGACATTTTTTCCAACATGCATCGATGAAGTTGCAGAGGACCATAATTCAATGTATGAAAGGTTTTCAAAGCACTTGGAAATGTGCAAAAGTGCAAGTTGCAGAGATTGCATGCTTGTACGGTATCTAATGGGACGAGTAAAGGGTCTTGCAAGGGCCGAAGGTGGTGAATTGGATAGCATTATCTTTCCTCATGACTATCCTCGCCCCGAATATGATAAGCCACGTGTTCGCTTGGGTAAAGGTGCATCGGGAAAGGTATATTCCACACAATGGTTAGGAATGGAGACTGTCACAAAGGTGATCAAAGTCATTGGCCTAGAGCATGATACACTTGTTTGGAAAGAAGCGGGTATATTGGGAGGATTGAATCATCCGAATATCATCAAATTGTTTTGTTGTGGCTTTATGAGGGACAACAATCAAGGCAAAGAAAATAAAGAGTTTGAAATCGTCACTGAACGAGGAACTATGGACTTGTCACAGTTCTTACATCAACAACCTATGTCCAATGAAGAAAATGCCATTGATATCATGTTGCAAATTGCAAGTGGAATGTGCTACCTTCATGATATGAAAGTCGCCCATCGTGACTTGAAGCCCGATAATGTCGTCCTAACTTCAAATGATTCAACTAGTATGGAATATGTGCATGTGAAGCTAGTTGACTTTGGTATTTCCAAAATTGAAGTGACAAGCTCTTCAGAGGTGCTTATTGGTGGGAACATATATGGAACTTGTGGGTATATGGCACCTGAGGGTTTTGAAAGAAGTTCAAAGGTAGATGCATTCAAATCAGACGTGTTTAGTTTCGGCATGATGTGCTCTGAGATCATTTTAAGAAAGAGGAATTTTGATGGTGTTCTTCTTCGTGACTACAATAACTCCATCTTAAAAGGTGAGAGACCCAAACTCCCTCAAGCTTGTTCAGAAGGATTGAAATCATTGATACAACAATGTTGGTCCACAGAACCTTCAAAAAGGCCGGTATTTCTTGATATTCTCAAGACTTTGAGAATATTAAAGAATGATGCAATCTTCAAGACTATCCATGATGTTGCAACCCCCAAGCAACTCATTGACCCCACGTTTCCTTTGAGTTTTATCACACATCCAAGGGAATGGTGGAGAAGGCTCAAATATGAATTTTTTCAACGTGTTTTGTGGGTCATCTTTTTCTTGTGGCGTATGTATATCACCTTCAGCCAATGCTTATCACAATTTACATTCAAAGTTTTGAAGCTTGGTAGTAACACCTCATTATCAAGAATCGAAGAGGAAACAAAATCCATATTGTCGAATCAAACGCTACATGAGGTGAATTTTGCTTTGTCAATATTTATTTGCAAAGCAAGTTGGATGTATCTTAATCAATGGTAATATTAAAAACTTGATAGTGCAAAACAATATAAGACCTCATGTGATTTATAAGTTTTGTTCAATATCATTGAATTAACTTGGTATATTGACATTCTTGTAGGTGGAAAACAACACAAATGGGGAATCCAAATTGATTGGCTTGAAAGAAAAGATACCAAAATTGGAAAAACTCCTTCAAGATGTTGGTAGTTTGGGGTTTGTGGGCATGGGCGGAATTGGCAAGTCAACGTTTGCGGTTGCTTTAAGTGATCAAATCTCCAACCAATTTGATGCGATGGTCTTTGTAAATGACTTCAAAGATGAAAGTTGTAGTTTGGTAGTGCGATACAAGTTACAAGATGTGAAAGCTTTACCCAAAACCATAACATTAATAGAAGGACGAGAGATTTTGACCCAATTGCAACACGCGCAAAAAATTCTTATTGTTGCAGACAATGTTGGTAAAGCAAGCCAAGTCAAGGAACTATTGGGCAATCATGAATTCCAACATGGTGATGGAAGTAAATTCATTGCCACTTCTCGTGAATGGAATTCCTTGGAAGCATACGTACCCCTGGTTGGGAAAGTAGAGGTGCAAACCCTTGATGGGCAACAATCTTTGGAATTATTTTCGATGCATGCATTTTGCACAACCAACCAACCATGCTCGTCTTACTTGAAATATGTTGTTCACGAAATCGTGAAGGCTTGTGATGGACTCCCGTTGAGTTTGGAGGTGATGGGTAGTTCCCTAAATGGGGAGAGACGTTTAAGAATATGGGAGCGAAGAATGAAAAGATTGTTGAGGGCAAGGCATGATCCAAGTGAAGATGAAAGAATTTGGAACACATTGAGAATCAGTTTTGATGAGCTAGATGAAAGGGAAAAAAACATGTTCATAGATATATGTTGTTTCTTTTGCAAAGACTCAAGTATTGGTGGCTTGCCATTTACAAAGGAGAGAATACTTAGATGCTTTGATGATGATGATGAAGACATTATAGAACGCGTTTTTGAGAAGCTGCAAGACAAATCGTTGTTTAAAATTGATGAAGGTGGTGTTTTGGATATGCATGATCAATTGCGAAATATGGGTCGTATGATTGTGGAAAAAGAATACCAAGGCTCTCGAATATGGGATTTCTCTTCATCAACGTTCATTGATTATTGTAATCAAAAGGTATGTCACACAAACGTAGGCATTTGTTTTTACTAATATCATATATGAAGTTATGTCTTGAAATTGAGAATTGTAACCATGAGCAATAATTAATTAAGATTTAAAAGAAATGTTCCGTAGTCTAATGTTTGTTTTTCATGCAGGACACAAAATCAATTGAAGGCATGTCGTTTACAAATTTTGAGAAAGGAGTGACATTTGCACCAATTGTACAAGTGCATGATCTACGATTGTTAAGTGTTCACAATTGCGAGGACGTGCACCTTCTTTTTGCTATCCTCAATGGAACCGCCAAACTCAAAAGGTTGAGGATCCATTTCAAAACCGAATGTGATGATTATTTAGCAACGCAACAAACATTCAACAATGATTTCAAAGAGATTGCGAAACAAAATTTGAAGAAATTAAGTGTACTTGAAATATACAAATGTCAAATCACAATCTCTTTTCCATTTGATGTTTTCCATTTCACAACTTTGAAAGCATTACACTTTGTAGGGTGTGAAACATTGGATGAGTTTCCAAATGAACTTCAAAGCATGATCTCCTTGGAGGAATTATGCATTATACAATGCAAATCCTTGAAGAAGATTCCGGGAGGATTAGGGGGTTTGACAAGTTTGAAGGACCTTCGTATGTGGGAATGCGAGGCCTTGGAAGAATTTCCATCCGGAGTGTGCACGCTCGTGGCGTTGGAGGAATTGAATTTCGGTGGATGCAAATCCTTGAAGAAGATTCCGGGAGGATTAGGGGGTTTGAGAAGTTTGAGGAAACTCTACATGGATGGATGCGAGGCGTTAGAAGAATTTCCATCCGGAGTGTGCACGCTCGTGGCGTTGGAGGAATTGAATTTTGGTGGATGCAAATCGTTAAAGGAGATTCCGGGAGGATTAGGGGGTTTGACAAGTTTGAAGAAACTCTACATGTGGGAATGCGAGGCCTTGGAAGAATTTCCATCCGGAGTGTGCACGCTCGTGGCGTTGGAGGAATTGATTTTCTTTAGTTGCAAATCCTTGAAGACGATTCCGGGAGGATTTGGGGGTTTGACAAGTTTGAGGAAACTCTACATGGAGCGATGCGAGGCGTTGGAAAAATTTCCATCCGCAGTGTGCACACTCGTGGCGTTGGAGGAATTGAATTTTGGTGGATGCAAATCGTTGAAGAAGATTCCGGAAGGCTTAGGGGGTTTGACAAGTTTGAAGAAACTCTACATGGGGGAATGCGAGGCCCTGCAAGAATTTCCATCCGGAGTGTGCACGTTGGTGGAGTTGGAGGAATTACAGTTCTCTAGATGCAAATCCTTGAAGAAGATTCCGGAAGGATTAGGGGGTTTGACAAGTTTAAAGGTACTCCACATGGATGGATGCGAGGCCTTGGAAGAATTTCCATCCGGAGTGTGCACGCTCGTGGCGTTGGAGTCATTGGATTTTGGTGGATGCAAATTGTTGAAGAAGATTCCGGGAGGATTAGGGGGTTCGACAAGTTTGAAAACACTCTACATGTGGGAATGCGAGGCTTTGGAAGAATTTCCATCGGGAGTGTGCACGCTCGTGGCGTTGGAGACATTGAGTTTCCCTACATGCAAATCCTTGAAGGAGATTCCGGAAGGATTAGGGGGTTTGACAAGGTTGAAGAAACTCTACATGGGGGAATGCGAGGCCCTGCAAGAATTTCCATCCGGAGTGTGCACGTTGGTGGAGTTGGAAGAATTACAGTTCATTAGATGCATATCCTTGAAGACGATTCCGGAAGGATTTGGGGGTTTGACAAGTTTGAGGGAACTCTACATGGATGGATGCAAGGCCTTGGAAGAATTTCCCTCCGGAGTGTGCACAGTCGTGGCGTTGGAGGAATTGAATTTTGGTGGATGCAAATTGTTGAAGAAGATTCCGGGAGGATTAGGGGGTTTGACAAGTTTGAAGACACTGTACATGTGGGAATGCGAGGCTTTGGAAGAATTTCCATCCGGAGTATGCACGCTCGTGGAGTTGGAGATATTACAGTTCTCTAGATGCAAATCCTTGAAGAGGATTCCGGGAGGATTTGGGGGTTTGACAAGTTTGGGGGAACTCTACATGGATGGATGCGAGGCCTTGGAAGAATTTCCATCCGGAGTGTGCACGCTCGTGGCGTTGGAGGAATTGAATTTTGGTGGATGCAAATCGTTGCTAAAGATTCCGGAAGGATTAGGGGGCTTGACAAGGTTGAAGAAACTCTACATGGGGGAATGCGAGGCCCTGCAAGAATTTCCATCCGGAGTGTGCACGTTGGTGGAGTTGGAGGAATTACAGTTCTCTAGATGCAAATCCTTGAAGAAGATTCCGGAAGGATTAGGGGGTTTGACAAGTTTAAAGGTACTCCACATGGATGGATGCGAGGCCTTGGAAGAATTTCCATCCGGAGTGTGAACGCTCGTGGCGTTGGAGTCATTGGATTTTGGTGGATGCAAATTGTTGAAGAAGATTCCGGGAGGATTAGGAGGTTTCACAAGTTTGAAGAAACTCCACATGTGGGAATGCGAGGCCCTCGAAGAATTTCCATCCGGAGTGTGCTCGCTCGGGGCGTTGGAGGAATTGCATTTTGGTGGATGCAAATCGTTGATGAAGATTGCGGGAGGATTAGGAGGTTTGACAAGTTTGAAGGTACTTGAGATGGGGGAGTGCGAGGACTTGGAAGAATATCCATCGGGAGTGTGCACGCTCATGGCGTTGGAGAAATTGAGTTTCCCTAGATGCAAATCATTGAAGAAGATTCCGGAAGGATTAGGGGGTTTGACAAGGTTGAAGAAACTCTACATGGGGGAATGCGAGGCCCTGCAAGAATTTCCATCCGGAGTGTGCACGTTGGTGGAGTTGGAGGAATTACAGTTCATTAGATGCATATCCTTGAAGACGATTCCGGAAGGATTTGGGGTTTGACAAGTTTGAGGGAACTCTACATGGATGGATGCAAGGCCTTGGAAGAATTTCCCTCCGGAGTGTGCACAGTCGTGGCGTTGGAGGAATTGCATTTTGGTGGATGCAAATTGTTGAAGAAGATTCCGGGAGGATTAGGGGGTTTGACAAGTTTGAAGAAACTCCACATGTGGGAATGCGAGGCCTTGGAAGAATTTCCATTTGGAGTGTGCACGCTCGTGGCGTTGGAGGAATTGCATTTTGGTGGATGCAAATCGTTCAAGAAGATTGCGGGAGGATTAAGGGGTTTGACAAGTTTGAAGAAACTCTACATGTATAAATGCGAGGCCTTGGAAATTTTTCCATCCAAAGTGTGCACACTCGTGGCGTTGGAGGAATTGAATTTTGGTGGATGCAAATCGTTAAAGAAGATTCCGGGAGGATTAAGGGGTTTGACAAGTTTGAAAACACTCTACATGTGGGAATGTGAGGCTTTGGAAGAATTTCCATCGGGAGTGTGCACGCTCGTGGCGTTGGAGACATTGAGTTTCCCTACATGCAAATCATTGAAGAAGATTCCGGAAGGATTAGGGGGTTTGACAAGGTTGAAGAAACTCTACATGGCGGAATGCGAGGCCCTGCAAGAATTTCCATTGGGAGTGTGCACGCTGGTGGAGTTGGAGGAATTACAGGTGTCTAGATGCAAATCCTTGAAGGAGATTCCGGGAGGATTAGGGGGTTTGACAAGGTTGAAGATACTCTACATGGGGGAATGCGAGGCGTTAGAAGAATTTCCATCCGGAGTGTGCACGTTGGTGGAGTTGGAGGAATTACAATTCATTAGATGCATATCCTTGAAGACGATTCCGGAAGGATTTGGGGGTTTGACAAGTTTGAGGGAACTCTACATGGATGGATGCAAGGCCTTGGAAGAATTTCCCTCCGGAGTGTGCACAGTCGTGGCGTTGGAGGAATTGAATTTTGGTGGATGCAAATTGTTGAAGAAGATTCCGGGAGGATTAGGGGGTTTGACAAGTTTGAAGACACTGTACATGTGGGAATGCGAGGCTTTGGAAGAATTTCCATCCGGAGTATGCACGCTCGTGGAGTTGGAGATATTACAGTTCTCTAGATGCAAATCCTTGAAGAGGATTCCGGGAGGATTTGGGGGTTTGACAAGTTTGGGGGAACTCTACATGGATGGATGCGAGGCCTTGGAAGAATTTCCATCCGGAGTGTGCACGCTCGTGGCGTTGGAGGAATTGAATTTTGGTGGATGCAAATTGTTGAAGAAGATTCCGGGAGGATTAGGGGGTTTGACAAGTTTGAAGAAACTCCAGATGTGGGAATGCGAGGGCTTGGAAGAATTTCCATCCAGAGTGTGCACGCTCGTGGCGTTGGAGGAATTGGATTTCGGTGGATGCAAATCCTTGAAGAAGATTCCGGAAGGATTAGGGGGTCTGACAAGTTTGAAGAAACTCTACATGGAGGGATGCGAGGCCTTGGAAGAATTTCCCTCCGGAGTGTGCACACTCGTGGCATTGGAGGTATTAGCATTTTATGGATGCAAATCCTTGAAGGAGATTCCGGAAGGATTTGGTTGTTTGACATGACTTGTAGAATTATGAAGCCTCTGGAGCTTTGCAATACAGACTGTCCCCACTCATGGTGTTGGAGAATTTGAATTTTAGTGGATGCAAATCCTTGTAAAAGATTCGGATAGGTTTAATGGGTTTGGCATGTTTAAAGGAACTTCATATGGGGAAATGCAAGGCTTTAAAGAATTCTTGTATAGAGAGTGCTTACCTGTGGCGATGGAGGATTTGGCATTTAATGGATGAAAATCCTTGATGTAGATTCCGTAAGGATTAACGGGTTTGACAGGTTTGAAGGAACTTCACATGTCGGACTGTGAGGGCTTGTTGAAATTTGCCATCAGAGTGTCCATGCTTGTGGCATTGAAGGAATTTCATTTTGGTGGATGCAAATCCTTGAAGAAGATTACGGAAGGATTAGGGGGTTTGACATGTTTGAAGAAACTCTACATGAAAAATTGCGAGGCCTTGGAAGAATTTTGAGCGGGAGTGTCTACCCGTGTGGCTTCAAGGAATTGCATTTTGGTGGATGCAAATCCTTGAAAAAGATTCGGAGAGGATTAGGTGGTTTTGAACATCGTCGAAGGGTTAGAGGAATGTAGATAATTATGTCATTTATTGAAGCATGGAAATGATATGAAGTTTGGTAAGAAAGTAAGGTGGCTTTGGTTGAATTCGGAATGTGGTATAATTGAAATTATATAGGTAGAACCACATATGTTGTCTGAGCAGGAAGTTTGAACAATGAGAGGAGAATTTTCTTTTCCAAAGACAAACATGGAATGGAAAATATCCATTTGATTGGTATCTTATTGAAAATGGATAGTGGCCCACCTTATTAAATTTCCTCATTAAATGTTTTTTCTTGGCATCCACCTCAACCATAAATTCAAACTTGAACTATGAAACATGACAAGTTCATGTTTTATAACAAGCTTATGAATTTACCACAAATCTAGGTTGTCATCCTTAGTGCACCCATCAATATTGAATAACCTGAAACTACAATTCTACTTTGGAAAAAGGATTCACATAATGATCATGCAATTCAATGATTATCATTTCCAATTTGTGTCACCTTTGGTTGGACATTTGCAATTCGTGTTGCATTAGCACATCTACAATGTAGGAGTATCAAAAATTGGATTGAAAACCGGATCAAAAGTGCATGTTTGTTGATTTCTTAGCTGAATACATAGGGCCTTCCAATTGTGTTCATTATTAAGTGTGGAGTAGTTGATAAATTCTCAAGACGTGGTTCAATATTTTGAAAAAAAATGTGTGTTTATGGTGTTTGTTCATTGATCCTCACTAAACCACACACCGATTAAATAGAGGGAACTAATTATGCAAGTGGTGAAGGAGGACAGTTATTTGGGAACACATGTATTAGTATCATGTAATCATGGTAATTAAGCATAAATCGATCAATTTTCCATACTATAATATGAATGTGGAGTTGAAACAAAGTGCAATTGACTAATGATGTGCTTGAATCTACCTCAAAATTTAACAATTGTAAGCATGGAATGATGGTTTATTGCTGAATTTAAATATGGTTGTTATATTTAAATTATATATCTTTTAGACATGTATCTTTGCAAAGCTTCAAGGGGAGTAAGAATTGATGTCAACTAGGACTCCAATCCAGATTCATCAGACCCCATACGTGATGGCCCACTTGTTTAAAGTGGGAGGCCAATATCATCAGAATCCACAAGCTCCATTATTTTCAACATCATTCGAGTTTGCTCAGGCGAAGTGGATACAAACGCTGTGCCATAAAGCACTTGACGCTTAGCTGGGTCAAGAGCGACATCTAAAGCAGGGATAGTGAAGAAACATGTACACACGTCATCCACTCCTTCAAGTTTTGGGTTTATCTTGCAGTTATTGATAGCATCCCAAAACACAAACGGTCACTCAACAAGACTCATTTCTACAAGCATGTGCTTAAATGTAGACAACATCTTGCCTTACTCCCGGGGTCGCACCTCAAACAAATAATTACAGGGGGACTCGTACAATTTTTTTTACAAAGCCATAGATTATGTACATATAATCTAGATTATGTTTCTGATTATTTAGATTCAAGAGTTTCAGAAGAGAAGCGGAACAGAAACCACCCAGAGAAGTCAGAAAGAGAGTTAGGGTTAGGGCTTACAAGTCAATTTTATGTATATTATCTTTTTTATAATGTATATGTATAATGTATATTATTCAATTTTTTTTGCAGATTACATAGATTCTTAATTAGGTTTGATGGAGACCAGATTTTGAACGAACCCCCCGTCCAAGAGAAAGTCCACGTTATTTTCAAATTATTCATGTATTATTACACTGTAAGACTAAAATGGATGGATTATCTGTTACAAATTATTTTGCACTAGTTGCCACCCCGGGGCCTAACTCAAAATCACTGGAGCCAATTAGTTCAGCCTTTGCACTTGGCTCAAGGATAACCATACAAAGGAAGACATCTGCACTGTACAGAAAAAAAACAAGATACTCCCCTAATTATTTATTTGCAAAGGAACTAAAAAATAGCACCTTATTCTTTTTCTCTATACCCTGTGCAATGCAACATAACCAAAAACCAAGAGAGAGAATTAGTTCTGAATCAGGAAGGGAAAGCCCTACACCATGAAGCACAAAAGCACAAGTTAAATTGACGATGGTGTTTAGTTTATAATTAAATGAATTCCGATCTGAATATAATGTGCCTGCCTGGTGAAATTGAATTGCATTTTCTAGCCACAGCTCAATAGTTTTTTTGAATTGGGGGAGTCCAAATGACTATTCATTTTGATCGAGCATATTCACATTCATAATGCATAAGATATTCAAATGAACTCCAAATTTTATGAGAGAAATGCTCGGGGAGGTGACTATCAGAATTTTAGAAATCACGTGAGATTAAAAATTAAAAATAAATATCAATTTAATTCGTTGAGGGTAAAAATTATAAATTTGTTAGATCTACCATAGCATTGGAAATATGTCCCCTACATGATTATATGTAAAATAAGGTAGTGAATAGTTCCTTCATTTTAGTAATCAGTAAAAAAAAAAAAGGTTATAGATATTGGATCCCCCTCAAAGTGTGTAGTAGGATCAATACAATAATTATGGCTTTTGTATTTAACTTTCTTGTATTTGAATGCGTTTATCTTTTGTGCAAAATTCTATGTTTTGTCACAACTGATTATAATTCTTGTTTTTTTTTATCCGTGTTTACAACTTGTTTATGTTAGCTTGTATATTTTGTTATCTCCATGTTTATTGGTAACCCTTTAACTAGTACCCAAATGCTATTGGTTGTGTTTTGAATGGTACTTTGAATGGTTTAGGATTGGCATAACTAAATGAAACTAATTGAATGACAAGATGGATGGTATGGAATGTTTGTTGCTCACATAGTCCATTTTGCAATGCTATAGTATTCCGTCCACTATTTGGTGTTAACACGATTTATTAAAAAGAAATATGATGCCAAAACTTAGCCTCTCTAAATAATTACACAGCACACAGCACACAACCCGTAACACACAGCACACAACCCGCCCACACACACACAATCCAACACACAGACCGCAATTCGATGTACTAACAATACACCAACATCACACAACCTCCATACAGCAGAAGAAGCCCAACACCAATCCCATCACCCAACAGAAGCACCCCAATGACATTCACACCAATCAAAAAACCGCCACCACCCACAATATCGCATCTCACAGACACACACAAACCCCTATATACAAAACTGCAAACCCTCCGCTCATAACCCTAAACTCCCCGAAAACATCCCCCACCCAAAGAAAGCTAACACCATGCCGCCTCAGATCGCCGCCATTGCAAACCCCGCACCAAGCTACCTCCACAAACAGCCACTGGCTAAACACCGCCGATAGCCAACTAAGCACAGACACCCACATTAGACAATTCACAACATTACTTAACACAAGACTCACACAACCCAACAACACACAACGCTCTCTACCTACACACAGGTCCGCACTCAGTCCCCACTCTCGCACTCTCCTCCCTCTCACACCCCCTTCACATTCACCCCCTATTGCACACTCAGGTGGCATTCGGACCAGGACAAGCAACAGCAAAGACGAGCTGCTCCCTCAACTCCACCAGAGATCAGTGGCCACACCCAGCTCACCCCACACACCACAACGAATCCGCACTCGCCCGGGAGCAATAAGCAGCGAAACACACCCTCTCCGAAGGAGGAGACCACACAGTGCCGCACCTGCCCGAACATCAACACCAGACGGTACCAGAACCACAACCGCGCTGCAGACCAACCCATCAACACATCCCAACAGCAGCTGCAACATCGCCATCCAATTTCACAAAAACACAAAGGTAAGCAACGATCCCCCCCGCTATCAATTCAAACATTATGCCCCCACTATCATACTTACCAATCCAACTCGGTCACACAGAAAACTACGACAGACACGACTGACCTCCACGGATCAACCCCACACCAATCACCAACGACATCACAACCCACAGGTCGCCGACACGACACCAACCAACGGATCATGCCATCGCCCAGATATCAATTCGACAAAGCAGCAAACTCCACTCGGCATCGTCTGCGCAACCAACTCCACGCCACCCCAATGGCACACCTCACCTACACACACCACATCACAACTCAGGAATCCAGGCACTCAATTACACCCCAGAAAACACAAGGTACACACATAACTCCCACACTGGCAATTCATGCAATACAGATCAAACAGCAAATTCACTAACAAAAGTGGCCCTTGCAGATCAAGACAATCGGACAACACAACCAAGGAGCCCGGGCCCTGCCAGACTATCATACGCACTCACCCACCGGCAACACCCAACAACGAAACCAACACAACAGCCGCAGACAAGACACACATCCCCCCGGCATTACGAAACCCAAGACACCGAAACGACTCAACAAACAGACACGACAGGGACCCAGCCCGAACTGCCACAACAACCCAACATCCAAAGCACCAAACCACCACACTGTTCATCTCCAAAACAACCTTCCATCGCATGCAATATAACACACCAGGGGCCGACAAGACACCAACGGCCCAATCTTCCCACAGCATGGCCCAGCCGCCACACAACCTGGCCAACCAATACATGGAGTTCCAGCAACGGATTCAAGCCCAGCCGCCAACCTCTCACAATTCTCAGCCGTCACAACAACCCAGTCACATCCATGATTTAGCTGCCGAGGAGGACCTCGATATGGACGCCCAATTAGAAAATGTTTCACCGGAGCGTGGAGGGAGCTCTTTACAAATGTCATCCGAACGACACTCCATCCAAGCCGCACAAACGACTCCGCACAAGTCCATACACACCATCGGAGGCACACCACCAACTCTACCATACCGTAACCCACGCATAGAGGATGCCTCGGAGAGCCAAACTACCAAACGACGAAAGGCCGACGACTACACCGCTACATCCACACCCACAAAACCAAGTAAGACCATACTACCACCATCGCATACAAAATATAAAAGAGTAGCCACCCTAGGCATTGACATGATTCGTCAAATGTGGTTGGGCTTTTGTGAGACCAATTTTTGGCTATCGCCTACCGGAAGTGGGCCACTTTTTGAAAAGTGATGACATTCATCTGGCTAATGATCTTGGAATGCCATCCGCAGCGTCATCGAAGGGCTATCGCCGTCAAGAATCGGTTACAATCCCTAACCGACTTCTCCTCCTTCGTCAGCTCAAGGAGGAGGCGAAGCAGAAGGTAGGCAGGCTATTTTCAGAGTTAGAAATCAGGCATAGTCTCCTAGTGTTTGGCAATAGGCTTTAGCGACATCAGAGCTCAGTGATTGAGTCTGAGTGTCATTTGTTTTCCTCCGAGAAGGAGTATTAGCAATAGGCAAAGAAGAACTGTGTGATACAGTCTTTGGGCAACATTACATTTGAATATAAGTGAAGTGTTATCGTGATGAGCAGTAATCTGGTTGTATGTGCAATGAAGTTTTACTGATACTTGTGGTCGTGTGAGTCAGTGCAAATTGGCTGGAGTCAAGAGGTGTTGTGAGCAATGGTCGTAAGAATGATGAGAGTTAGTCTTTTGTGTGAAGATAATGTCAAGAAAGTATGTGGAGTGATGAAGTGCAATGGCGATAATCGTGAGCATTGAAATAGACATATAAGCTGTTAAGAGCGCAAAGTAGTTTGGAAGCATAGTCAAGAGTGCTCTTAAGTTGTAAGAACAAGAGAGAAGCGTGTGATTGAATGAGATACTTAGAAAAGGCAAGCATACTCAGGCAATAGCCTTTCCGAGGTAGAGACACCAAGATGCGCTGGAAAGGCAATAGGCTGTGAGCGCCGAAAGAGGACACATAAGCAAGAAGAGTTTGATGTACGAGGAAGAGTGCGAAATCCCAAGCAGTTGGCTATGGAGTCAGGTTTGAGGGCATGAGGGAGTCAAGATGTGAGTGAAAGAAAGATTAAGAGGCAATAATCTTGAGAGCATAGCCACTTACCCTGGGATGGAGAATAGAGACGGATGAGTGAGTAAAGCCATAGTATGAGGCTGGAAGGGTAAAGGCAAGACCAGAGAGTGGTCATGGCAAGGCCAACAGTCTACAGAGAGACGAAAGGGCAATAGCCAGTAGAGGAATCACAGACGTAGAAGCCTGAGGGAGGCAAGACCCTACCTGAGAGAATGTGAGGAGTTACAGCCTAGTACGAGGATGAGGGCTGACCTCACCTTAGGGTAATTACCCCACAATAGGATATCGCCTGGGTAAGCCTGATAGAATATCGCCAGTTAGGTATGAGAGAATTTATAGACTGAAATAGAGAAAATACTGAAAACAACACCCGCATGGTAGAAGCAAGACTTTACCCGGTGAGATGAAATTGTTTGCATATAAATCTTTCTAAGTGATAAGAACTTGTGAACTAAAGGATTTAGCTTGTTAAAGTTATACATATAACTTATACATTGACAGAATGGATACTCTTTGAGATGGATTACCAGGTGGATTGGAAAGTGATGGAGGTGGTTACAGTCTCTGAAGGAATGCCGATAGCTGTAAGTAAAACTAAGTGGAATTAATTTAAATTGATCGCAAGCATAATTCATAACACATAAAGACAAAGATGGCTACTTCAAAGACGTATTTTGGACATGTTGTCCTACCTAAGAGTTAGTTGACCACTTGCCAAGCTTTTGAGCTTCACGACGGAATTAGGTCTGAGCTTTAGAGTGATAGCACCTACCTTGGAGATAGGACAGACAACACTCACTACGGAACCCTCACGAATGAACTAATAAGAGGAAGGAAAAAGAATGGGATAGGTTAACATTGAAGAGAGTAAAGAATGAGAATACCCTTAAGATGTTATTAAGAACCTTGATCCAAAGTGACATTAACCCTTATAGACACTATCTCAGTCTTCCTAGAGACTTTGTTCCCTGGGTTTTGTTATTTTGAGCCATAGCAAAAACTAACTACATTTTTGGCGCCGCTGCCGGGGAAGGTTGTGGTCGTCTTTTAAGGTTAAATTGGGAAGGAACTAATAACAAATGGTCGGTGTCACCCATAATGAACACAACCAACCCATGGAGGTCTAGAGGTTGTAGTAATAGAAATAAGGTACGAGTTCGTAGAAGTCAAAACCAATACGACCCACCTGTGTCTAATCCTACCCTTCCTCCTAGACCTTACAAAGTTTGTCCATTGCAAGAACCCATTGTGAGAGTTGACAACCGAATCTACGAACTTTTAAGTGTATTCACTGATAGACTCACTAGATTAGAACATTACGTTTATAACACGGCGGAGAGATTAAAGAAAGATAAATACCGAGAGGATAATCTTCCAGGTGCAGAAGCACTGTGGTACCAAATTCAGCGAGGGAAAGTGAAAGACTTTAGAGAGGGGATCAGTGTGTCGAGTGATCCAATTAGAGTTCGACCTAAACACCGTAGAGGATATTATAGAGATGATTTGACTGAGTCAAACGGGAAACCTAGAACCATCGACATAACTCAATGTCATTATTGTTCTAGTTAATTCTTGACGAATTAATGGAGTGGTGTTGGCAAGTCCCGGACTCTGCCAAACACAAAATTTATTCAGGGGGATATTTATTCTCAGCTTTATATAGATTTTTCCGCTTCAGCTATCACGGGAACGGAATCTATATTACTCCTGATGTAGCCTTACCCAAAGACTTTATCGAATCATTCGTAGCACTACCTTTAGACTTACAACGGAACATTACTAATCGAATTTGGAACAACGGGAAGGGATACAGACGAGTAATTGTTGACAACAATTCCCCTGTCTTACCTTTGTCCCTTAGATTTTTATTTTCTGTTTATGGGCAATTGAAGAAGATAACATCAGAAGTAGTGCCACCAGTTGACGGAACCTGGCAAGGGACTAAGTTGTCTAGAACAGAGTATGAATTTGTGTTTGGAAAGCCGAATCTAAGGGCCACACCTTTTATACCTGATTTCATAGACCGAAATCCCTTGTATTTTAACCCCGTTGATTTTAGAACAATATGCTTGTAGGAAGTCAAACAGGAACCCGCTCATGAAAAGTCTCATTCTCAAACTGCATCCGTGAGGAAGGCAGCTAACGCTAAAGCTAGAGAAGATAGAGCGGCAGCTAGAGAATATAGACGACAATTACGTGAAAAGAGAAGAAGCTGGGTTAAACCATTTTTAGAGGTGGTGCAGGGAGATTCTGGTGATACTACAGAAGGTGAACGTGAAACATCCTCAGATAGACCTACAACAAGTGGTGAGAGAGATTTTTGGTCCCCAAAAGCTCTATTCGCTACAGAGGACTCATCTACTCCCCCATTGTGGGCTACTGCTTATGAACGCACCCCATCTCCTCATATCAGTTTAAATATTAATGTACAAGGCAACCCATTATTTACACCATACACTCCACCAGTACACGTAGCACCATTATTCAATATGGCAGCTAATCCACCTCGAATTAATAGTGTAGTGAATTTGCCCTATTTTCAGGGTAGACCAGGGACAGACCCTGATGTCCATGTGAGGAAATTTGAGATTGCATGTGCTGCAAATAGTGTACCTCAGAACAAAATGATGGAGGTATTTGCAGCAACGTTGCAAGAGAATGCATTCTTATGGTATTCCTGCCAAACACCATTTGCCGACTGGGATGCCCTTAAAGATGCATTTCTTGTCTACTTCAGACCCTTGGGGTTTGAAAACAGTCTGATGGAAAGATTGAGGACAATTCGTATGGGTATAAGCGAGGTTGTTGACAGTTATTGAGGAAGAATGAGTGATATATTGTTGAGAATGGGTGTGCACCAAATTCCCAACAATTTCTTAAGGAATATATTCATAGGAGGATTGTACCCTTTTGAGTTGAAATTATATGTGAGAGAGCGTACCCCAGCTACTGCACAGGATGCATTTAATTTAGCAAAAGCTTGGGAGGAGTCTCGTGTGGAAGATCAATATACTTTTGAGAATTACAATTATGACCTCTACGACCGGCCCCTGAAGGATCAGACTTACTATCATGTTTTACCTGGTCAATCTCTAACATACCCGGGTGCTAAGCCAATGATAGATGCCACACAGTTCAAACACCCTAGCGCAGATTTGTTTAAACCCCCCAAGGTCATATTAAAACCTCCACCGGTTGCTCAATCTACATCCCAAGAGTTAGCTCTTATGGATATAACCAAGAAGTTAGCAGACTCGGAAGTCAAAATTACCAGAGGAGCTAATAAACGACCACAACCAAGTGAGGAAAGAACCAATGTGTGGTGTAATAATTGTAAAGGTCATGGTCATTTACCCAATGAGTGTCCCACTCCAAAGGGTTTGAGAGTTAAATGCACCTTTTGCGGAGGGAATCATTCGGTCAATGACTGTTGGAATTTGTCTAGAAGTCGTGCAGTCAACCAAATAGACACCAATCAGTCACGACGTTGGCAACAAGAGCGAATGGGCGATGGACCCAACGCAGGATATAATCCCAAAAGAAATTTTAACCGTCGGCAAGTGCCTCTTAGTTTTGGGAATCGACCAACTTGGGGTGATACCAACCAACCACCAAATTGGAGGGGTCCTCCATATAACCCCCGCACCCAAAATTATAAGACACCTATGCCTAATCAGTACGTAGTGTGTTTCCGATGTGGAGAGATAGGTCATTATGCAGGGGATTGTCCCAATCCTAGAAAGATTCAACAATATATCCCATTGTGTGGGAATTGTAAAGAGGCAGGACATCCTACAGCCGAGTGTGACCAACCCCGGAAGGAGGGTCCACCATCCGATAGGGATTGGAAGAAGGGTAAGCATGTGACCATACAAGAGGAAGAAAGACAAGATCGTAATGTTCATAGAGTTCAACACTCTAAGAAATTAGATGAGGAGGTGAGTGTAGTGACCACTAGATCCCGAAAACCACCTTTAATACAACACAATGGATCTAGCACCGAGAGGTTTAATGAACAACATAGTGATGTGGAGACAAGTCTTTCTGAATATTCCCAAGCACCCTTGATTAGAACTCCAAAGGATAAAACAACTGTGGAAGCTAACGTTGTGCCAACGATAATTCCAGAGAAGGCTTACTTTCCATCACCACATGTTGTCAACGCTCCTCCAGTTTTCAACCATGCACCTGTCTTACCCACTAATATTCTTCAACCCCGTCTAAAGACCATTGCAAGAAGAGAAAGGCCTAAAGTTAAGACAACATCATCTAGATCATCTCGAACAATGGTGTTATCTAAAGATCTTAAACCCTATGATATCATGGAAGATCTAGATAAAATACAACCAACTATCACAATGAAACAATTGTTGGTTGTTGCACCACAATGTCGTAGTTCCTTGAGTTCATCCATGATACGTAGATGGCCTAAACCGGCAATGGTACACGACATTACGTTAAGTAGAGACCCAGGAGCCCCAACAGTTGATGTCATCATAGGAGGTGCTCTTATACCAGGATTCCAAATTGACACGGGATCAAGTGTCAATTTGATGAATGTGGAAACCATGAACGAGTTAGGCATATCTAACGTAGTCTCTACCACCATCATATTAAAAATGGCAGATAGCAGTCGAGTGAAACCCTTAGTAGTACTGGAACAAATTCCAACTCTCGTAGCCAATATTGAGTACAAGATTGATTATGTTGTTTTTAAAACAATGGACGGTGTACAGTCTTATCCAGGTCTTCTTGGACGCACTTGGTTACTAGATGCCCAAGCCAAAGAGGATTGGGGAAAGGGTACACTGACTATTGGAAGTGGGTTAAAGAAAATAATTCTACCCTTATTTCCTACTCAATATCATGGTGAGACCCAAGAAGAGGAGACTGAATTCACCAGTGATGATGGGTATGAAACGGAGAGAGAGACTACTGTTAGTGAGTCCATACATCGAGTAAATGACAAATCCTTTCAGTATGGCCCCATAGGAATGGGAGAATATTTCTGTGCACTTGGGGATGGAGATTCTGATGATGCTATTTTAGCATGGCAGAATACCGTACCGGTAAACAGGGTCAGCAATACAAGAACCCCTAAGTTTGACCAACTAAAACTAGTGCATATTCTGCAAGAAGAGGCACAACCTCGAATACTGGTTAAAGATGAGTTGGCTAAGAAATGGGAGTCTACCATGTTTGAGTCTGACCAACCCGTTAAGAATTATGTTGTTAAGAATGTGTGTAAGGACATGGACTTGAGTGATAATGACACACCCCGCATTATCAAAGTCTATGAGAAAATAACAGATGTCGAGTGGAAGTTTTGGAGAGATTTCTTTAAACGGAACATTAAAGTCTTTGCATGGACGTATAAAGATTTGAGAGGAGTACCTCTAGAGATTTGTGAGCATAAGATTGTATTAGAGGAAGGAACAACTCCCGTTCGGCAAAGACAGTACAGGATGAATCCAAAGTATTCCCTATTGGTTAAGGAAGAAGTGGATAAGTTATTGGAAGTCGATATAATTTACCCTATCCCATACAGTGAGTGGGTGTCACCCATAGTCGTAGTACCCAAGAAAAATGGTAAACTACGGATATGTGTAGATTATCGGAAGTTAAACAATGTCACCAAAAATGACTACTTCCCTTTACCATTCACAGACAATATGTTGGACGAAGTAGCGGGTTATGATTGTTATTCCTTTATGGATGGATTCTCAGGATATAACCAAATTTCCATATATCCACCCCACCGTCCCTTAACTGCATTTACCACACCATGGGGAGTCTTTGCACATGCCCGTATGCCATTTGGAATGTGTAACTCCCCTGGGACCTTTTCCAGATTAGGAGTTAATACATTTCAGAAATACCTCCATCGCACGATGGAAGTCTTTCTAGATGACTTTGCAGTGTATAGTGCAAGAGAGAAACATGCACAACACCTTCAAGAGTGCTTTGATGAATGCATGAAAGTGGGGATTTCTATCAATACAGCAAAGTCAGTATTCCTAGTACCCTTTGGTAGGTTAGTGGATCATATAATATCAAAGCAAGGAGTTGCCACTGACCCAGAGAAAATTGCAATTATTGCTTCATTGCCTTTACCAACCACCGTTTCAGAGGTCAAGGGTTTTTTAGGACACACCGGATACTATCGTCGTTTCATCTTTCGCTACTCGGTCATCGCAATGCCCTTGACTGAGTTGTTAAAGAGGACCGATACCCCACCCGTCTGGACTCAGGCGTGTACGGAGGCTTTTAACACCCTTAAAAAGAAACTAGCCTCTACGCCAATATTAGTGGCACCTAACTGGGAGAAGGATTTCGAAGTATATGTGGATGCGTCAAATGTAGCGGTTGGAGCTGTGCTAAGTCAAAAGGATGAGAAAGGTCACGATCACCCCATATACTTTGCTAGTCGTCAGCTAGTCCAAGCCGAGCGTAACTATACAGTCACGGAGAGAGAAGCCTTAGGAATGATCTTCTCAGTACAAAAATTCAGACATTACCTATTAGGGTATAAGTTCGTATTCCACGTAGATCATGATGCCCTAAAATACATGATAAACAAACCCCAATTGAGTGGGAGGATAGCTAGATGGGTTTTACTATTACAAGAGTTCAATTTTACCATACAAGTTCGACCTGGTAAGAGTCATGCTAACACAGACCACTTATCACGGTTAAGCGACGCGTTGGGAACATAACCCATTGATGACTCCTTCCCTGATGCTGATCTATTTTTCATTGAAAAGGTGTCTCCTGAATATGCTGAGATAGTTAATTACTTACAAACCAACACATTTCCTGAAGGACTCTCTAAGAAACAACAACAGCGTCTAATATTTAAAGCGGCTCCATACTCGATCATTGCCGACACGTTGTATAAAAAGGGCAAAGATGGTGTACTAAGACGTTGTATTATGAGTTCAGAAATACCCTTAATTCTTTTGGGATGTCATAGTGATCCTGCAGGAGGTCATTTTGCAAGCAATGTCACTGCTAGAAAAGTGTTACAGGCCGGGTACTGGTGGCCCACCTTGTTTAACGACTGTGTCACTTATGCTAGACAATGTGACGCGTGTCAAAGAATCGGCAAGCCCACAAGCACGTCCGCTATGCCCTTACACCCTATTCTAGCATTAGCGCCCTTTGAGAAATGGGGGATAGATTTTGTGGGTCCAATTAACCCCCCTAGTAAGAGTGGACGTCATCGTTACATTTTAGTTGCTACAGACTATGCCACTAAATGGGCTGAGGCTAAAGCCACTAAACGTGATGATAAAGAGACAGTTGCCAAGTTTCTTAAAACTAATATCTTAGCACGCTTTGGATGCCCACGAGAGTTGATTAGTGATAGAGGTACTCATTTTGTGAACGATGTCATTAAATTGCTAACGGAGAAGTATAAAATTAAACATCGACTCACAACACCATACCACCCGAGAGCAAACGGTCAAACAGAAAAGACAAATGGAATTTTGTGTAAAATTATAACCAAAACCGTCCAAGGCTCTATGGTGGATTGGGATGTTAAGTTATTAGACGCCTTATGGGCGTATCGGACAGCCTACAAGGTTACCACAAAATTCACCCCATTCCAATTGGTATATGGACAAGAGGCAATTCTACCCATTGAGCTAGAATTACCCTCTTTACGCATAGCATTGGAAGAACGCCTAGACAATTCAGAGTCACTGAACGAACGAATAGCAATGCTAGAGAAATTGGATGAAATACGTGGTCAAGCATACCTTAATACGGTTGCTATCCAAAAATGGCGTAAAACATATTACGATAGCAAGCTTAAAAACAAAATAATTTCTGAAAAAGACTTAGTCTTACTTTACGATAGTCGTTTCCAGAAATTTCCAGGGAAATTTAAAATTCGTTGGCAAGGACCCTATAAGGTGGTTAAGGCCTACGACAATGGCTCGTGCGACCTAGAAGATTTTCAAGGCCGACCCCTAGCTACTCGCATCAATGGCAATCGTCTTAAAGTATATCATACTAACTGAGGGCAGTTAGCATTATTAGTGTAGAGGGGGGGTAGTTAGGCCATTAAGTGACATAATGAGGGGGAAAGTTACAGCATGAGCGTAGAGCGGTGAGCGTCATGTTTTCGTGAATTTCTCCGCTCGCTTTTAAAAAATTTATTGAAACATAAGGATCCTATTACCACTGAATTTGGTCCGGAGAAAATTGTAAATGTATATTTTTAGGGAAAAGAGTACCCCAAATCCGTGGAAGGGGTCCTACTGCAAATTTTTGTTATTATATATATAGTGAAATTAGGGCTGATGTCATCATTTATATGAAAGGGTGATTTAAATGAGGACCGTTCAAGGTTGAAATGAAATTGTGTTTTAATTAATTCACAAATTTGTTTTAGTGTTTAAGGCTAAGGGCGTAATTAGGGCTAGCATCCTCGAAACAATAATTTAAATGGGGAAGTTTATACAATCCAACAAGTGAATATTCTTGTGCTTGTTAATCGGTCATGTAGGTAGGTCCCCTCAAATATGTTCATTAGGTATTGCGTCTAGGATGGGGATCATACTATAGAGTATATAGTCCGATCTTTTTTATTTGTTTGGGTTTCCATTTTTGTAGCTACATCTAACCACATACCACTCAAAGATAGGTGTTCATTAAGATAAGCAACTGAATTAAGCACGTCTACTTTAAGTCCAAAACCTCTTGACACATGGCTCTTTTGAAGTGGCTAGAAAAGGGTGATTATCACGTACGAGCATAACTTTCATCCATACATTATCTAGACTATACAAACTAATTATGAATAGGTGCCACCTCGAAAAAATGTATTCAAATAACACACTCCAATGTAACTTATTTAAATTGTTGACTCTCCCATGCAATATACTATAAAGTCTCTTGTATTAACCTCCTTATTGACATTGCTTCTTATATCTCAAAACCCTAAAGAATGGATGTTTTGAGTTTTAATTCTCACTCCTTATTTTCATAATTCCCTCCCATACATCACAAATTTTGACATTGATGCTAGAACTATATGCTAAATTATATGATGCACTTGACCATATTTACACCATAAATATGGACTTCAACTTAGTACTTAAATGGAGAATTTACCTCGTTAAGGAGATTAAAATATTCTATGACAGGTTGCTTCTTTAAGAAACGACTAAAGATGGAGTATAAACAAGAATTTTCATTATTATTCTCGCCAAGGCCCCCTCTGAACTTAGGCAACTTTTAAGGGTTGGCAATCATTCAGCTTTTTCAGTTAGTACAATGCTGCAATTAAAATTGGCAGCATGAGCCCATAAACATAACCAAACGCCCCACGGGTGTTTGGAGGCAATAAAACTTATTTTTTTGTGTTAAACTGCTATTCATATTTTAAAAAATGCAAAATAACCATTGAAGGAAATGCATTGTCCTTCTAGTGAGATTATCCAATTGAAGAAATGAGTTGAAACTAGGGTTCAACAACGGTAGCATTTATGGAAGAATACAATATATATGTATATATTTCTAAGCTTTAAAATAAACAAAATGCACTTCAACAATTTATATACAATTGACATAAAAACCGAAGACATGTCCTTACTAGGTTTTGTTAGATAGAGTCAATTCAATGTTCAAGTTTGAAGTGTGCACATGCATTTCAGTGCAAATGGCTTAACTCAAACTTTCAAACTTCAACTTCTTTGAACTTCTTTGACAAGTCTACAATAGCTATGACACAAAGAAACTTGTAGATGTTTTATTTTAAAAAAAAATGGCCATTTGAAATGACTACATTATGCACGTGGCGAGAGAAAAGAAACAAACATATGGATAGTCATGATCAAGGTGAACCAACATCGAAACTCTGGTCACATTGATCAGCCTCGACATCCATGTATCTAAGCACTGTAGGGTTGAAAAGTTGACGTGGAGAATCTGAAAGGATTGGAGATGGGGCGCGTATGAAATCCTGTGCTATACGTTCGGCATATGAAGGTAAGGCGAACGAAGTAGGAGGACTCATGTAGACATCAGCGTGGCGGATCAAACGTCGTGCGAGACCTGCGTCACTAAACAATAAAACAAAGTCAGCATGACAAATTCTATGAATACATTACATGTTTGAGAGACTTAAGACATGGAGTTAAGACGCACCGCAATACTTGCGACCCTTCTTCTTCTTTGGCGCAATGTCTTCCTCAGAATCAGAGTCTGTGGTTGAATCCGCGCGCTCTTCTGGTTGCGGGATCGCATCCACGTAAGGCTTGAGAAGCGCCTCAAAGATTTCTGAATCCGGCTCCAACGCGATGAGGTGTCGGTTTGAACGTTGGCAAGCAATGACAGAAGCACCTGCAGTTTGGAAAACGGAATTTAGAAAGTGGAATTCAGTTTCAGCTGTTGTAAACGATGAAGGGAGAGATTGAAAACCTGTACTAGGGCTCCAGTCGCAGACGATATCACGCTCGTCTGTAAGACACTTGATGAAGCACTGAACAAAGGATGGGTCCTTCTCACGCAAGCCACGCCAAGGAAGTCCGCTAGGGCGTAGAAGTTGGGACTCGGTTGTCGTGAAGTTCGTCAAGTCGTCGCGCTCTTCAGGAAGGATCTCCATTTGTACGAACTGTGGTCGCAATCGGCGAGTGCGGAACTTGGAACTAAGGCGTGCAAAGACCTTAATGTTGAAGTTATGGGTCTGTAAGACAACCTCAAGGATAAGTAGATATTGAAACTGATTGTCGGATTGAGAAATTCAAATTATGAACATAAAAGATAATACCTCTTTCTGGTGTGGAAGGGAGGAGGCCATGGGAATGGGATTATAGCCCCACCAATCCCGGACAATCGTAAAATCATAGATTTTGATTTTACTATCTAACTTCTTCTCGATTCGACGGTCCTTGGGATGGAAGAGTAGAACAACTCCGTCATCGGTCAAGTGACAATCTGCGAAGGCGAAGAGTTGGTCAAAGTAGTCTATCTCTCGCTTGTTCCACGATGGTACGGACATGGGGGAGATGACAGGCACGACCAAGTCTTCGGGAGCGTCAACAATCACGAGATCAATTCCAGGATGCCTAGGCCGCATTTGCATCGATTCACAAGGATAAGTATGGCCGACCCCGATCTGTATGAATAAGAGTAGTGGAAAGCATGAGTTACCGATAATAAAAAACCTCACTAGTCCAAGAAAATTGTCAAATTGATAGTGTTAGTGAGATATGGGATTGTGTGACCTTGATAATGTGGTCTACGATACGGACAAGTTGCCGATCCATGAATTTCTGGTGTTCAGACTGGTTAAGCAAGGCACAGAAGTTTCCATGCTCAAGAAACATCGGTAGGGTCGTCTTAAACGGCGAAGACGAAATGACACCTACACCTTTCGGGGGTGGTACACCACGGCCAGAGTGTGTGACATGATGAGTTTGGCTAGATTGAACATCCAAGTTGGAACGTGGAGGTGATGGCGGATTAGAAACCGTGCGTTGCGAAGTCTGAGTCGAAGCCAAAGGAGGTCCTGCCGGAATTTGAACTCCTGCAGGTGAGGCTGCAACAACGGAACCATCGCGAGAACGAACCTTCCCTCGACGTTCAACTTTTGGCTTCGGAGCAGGTTCAGGCTGAATTGCCTCCTCTTCGTCGTCGTCGTTTAAGTCAGTGACCATAGGAGCCGCTCCTCCTGCAGATGGTTCCGGGACAGGGACGAGGTGTTTCTCCTCCTCAGGATCGAAGTTTGGTGGGCACTCGAGGAACCAACCACCTGTGAGCAACACATCATTGGGAAATCGATTGCGTTGGTCTTCGGTCCAAAGTTCATCAATAGGCGTTTGGGTAGACGGTTTGAGCTCAACATGAGCCGGAACTTTCCAAGCCGCAAGAGCACGTTTGGCGATGAGCTCTTGCTTCATGTACCTGCATATATGCGTTACATTTAGTAAGGGTGATAGAGACAAAGAGAACACTGAATCAAACAAGAAGTCAAATCATACAAACCTGTAAAACAAGTGGCCCGCTAAAATTCCACCTTCAATCTTTAGGAGGTCTGAACCTTTCAGAAACCTTGGGCTTGCATTTTCCGAGAGGTAGAAGGGGAAAGCCTTCTTCCACAATAGAGACCTCCATTTCTCCACGTATTCCGCCGGCTTGAGAACAACGGAGCTCCACTCAATGTTGATCTTAAGTTTAGCGACATAGTTGTCGATGTGGTCATTAAGGAAAGTAGACAACTGACATACATTATGAAACGATGGGTGTTAGAAGTAACGACGATTACAACGGATTAAAAATGAAGAGCCTAGAGGAAGTAAGTATCGTCATACCTGAGACCAGAGAGAAGCCCTTGGCAACCAGGCGTCGAGGAATTTGTCCTTCATTGGACGATCTAGAGGAAATCGGTAGGCTGCCCATTCCTCGTCCGTTCCGTTCCACAATTGCAACCATTTTCCTTTGAAGTCTGGATGGACCTTGGTGGTTTCAATTTTATGAAGACGCTCAACGGTCAAGTCCAATGATTTCCCGCTAGTATAGTGTTTATTGAGCTGGGTGGAAAATTGATATTTATATTAGAAAATTTGCGAGTTGAGAGTTGAGAGTTGAGTTGAGTTGAGAGTTGAGAGTTGAGTTGAGTTGAGAGTTGAGAGTTGGGAGTTGATAGTTGAGATGAGAGTTGAGAGTTGAGAGTTGAGTTGAGAGTTGAGAGTTGGGAGTTGAGAGTTGAGATGAGAGTTGATAGTTGAGAGTTGAGAGTTGAGTTGAGAGGTGAGATGAGAGTTGAGAGTTGAGAGTTGAAAATACCTCTTGTTCAAATAACTCTCCATTGGCTGGGTTGGCGATTGCAACCATCTTGTCAAACCTTTGGCTGCGCCAATACTTGACACACTTCGTGATGGCCTTGTCCATCGCGCTCCAGACTCCAGGACCAGTCATTTTATTCTCGGGCACGGTCTCGTAATAGTTCGAGCAAGCAGCGTCGGATGCAGCAGCGCATTGTCTCTGTACGAAAATAATTGAGATGCAAGAAACGCATGATGCAATTCATAATATGAAAACGATAAGCACATAACTTTAGAAAACTTACCGCGTGAAGGAATTTCACAAAAATGTCCATGGTGAGTGGATACCATGACGGTACACGGGGTTTATAAGCCTCGCAAATAGTCATGTCCTCTTTGCTAATAAGACCTTTGAAATGAGAAAGTTTGAATGCGCCGAAGGTTCGAATTCTTTGCAACTTGGCAATAGTACTGTCTTGAACATGATCATGTTCCGTCGACCTGTGAGTGACGATATGAGTATTAAAACAAGGCTTCCCTGAATAAATGCAATATGAAATTAATTCAAATGGATTTGGAACTATACGTACCAGTTGATATCGTTCATGGCGTTGAGGAGCCTTGAGCATTCCCCACGTGCGTCGAGAACAATACAGTCAACAGAAATGTACCAGTCAGGATTATTGGAATGGTACTTGTGGATATAACCCATCCACGCCGTCACGCGGTGATTGCCTTCGTAAACGTAAAAGTATTTATTCCGAAACTGATGGAGATCAGTATCAGAGGACAAGTACTCTTCGAATTCATCATTAGCAGCCTTCCATAGCGGGTTAGACCAGATGGCGTCATCCACTCGAACCGCAAGGTCCTTGTCCGCGATGTCGAAAGGAGACACATACAAAATTCGATCTCCTTCTCGATACCCTTTGACAAACTCATTCGCCAACATCTCGACGTCCGAATCGACAATTGGACGAACCTTCGGGTAGGTCTTGAGACGACACAGAGGAATTAGGAATCGAGACTTCTTAATGGGTTAGGTGCAAAGACTGGAGATGACGCTATTGTAGTCACTCTTCTGCAGCAATCTCATCTCATTTGCGCTCCACATGGGGTCCTTGTCCTGCAGATGAGGGGGCATGTGAACAATGCCAAGTTCAACACCACCATGAGGAAGTAAGGGTTTACCTGAGCGTTTGTCGCTTGAATCGGGCGTTTCTTGAGTGGCATCTTGTATGGTATCGGCTTCCGCCACATGATGGCTAATATCGAAAGTGTGATGATCGGAGGATGGGACATTCGGAGGAACATCCTCTTCCACTTCGGCAACATCTGGGCTTCGAGAATGTTGACTGTCCGGGGAAATGCTAGAATCCTCCTCCACGGAATCTATCGACGGAGGTGGGACTTGATCAGGCATGGGCACATCGGATAGTGTCATCTGAAAGGTAGGTAAACGAAACACAAAACACTTAGAAAAAGTATGAAGTAGTATAAACGACGACTAGCTAAGAAAGTGGAAAAACGGCAAAGCAACTTGGAGAACACAATGTTGTAGTCAATCTCCGCTCAAAGCACTCTATCTATAGAAGCATGCACATAAGAATTAAACCAATATAGATTAGAAAAAATGCGCCATCATGAAATCACAAATAAATACACAAATTTCAAGAGCAAAGTCAACAATTTCAAGAGCAAACTCTGGAACCCAGAAAAAAACCCATTGCAGCTCATGAACCTACCTAACCTAACATCAGGACCCTACTGAAATTGCAAATCAAATATCAAGCAAAAAAAAAATGTTTTCAAAATCCTAACCTCAGGACCCCTGCGCTGGCGCAGGGGTCTCTCCATTTTCAAGAGCAACTCAGGAACCCCAAAAAAAACCCATTGCAGCTCATGAACCTACTTGACCTAACATCAGGACACTACTGAAATTGAAAATCAAATATGAAGCAAAAAAAAAACGTTTTCAAAAATCTAACCTAAGGACCCCTGCGCCAGCGCAGGGGTCTCTCCATTTTCAAGAGCAAACTCAGGAACCCAAAAAAAAAACCCTTTCGAGCTCATGAACCTAACTGACCTAACCTCATGTCCCTACTGAAATTGAAAATCAAATATCAAGCAAAAAAAAATTGTTTTAAAAAATCTAACCTAAGGACCCCTGCGCCAGCGCAGAGGTCTCTCCATTTTCAAGAGCAACTCTGGAACCCAGAAAAAAACCCATTGCAGCTCATGAACCTACCTGACCTAACATCAGGACCCTACTAAAATTGAAAATCAAGGACCCCTGCGCTGGCGCAGGGCTCTCTCCATTTTCAAGAGCAAACTCTGGAACCCAAAAAAAAAACCATTTGGAGCTCATGAACCTAACGGACCTAACCTCATGACCCTACTGAAATTGCAAATCAAATATCAAGCAAAAAAAATGTTTTCAAAAATCTAACCTAAGGACCCCTGCGCTAGCGTAGGGGTCTCTCCATTTCCAAGAGCAAACTCTGGAACCCAGAAAAAAAACCCTTTGGAGCTCATGAACCTAACTGACCTAACCTCATGTCCCTACTGAAATTGCAAATCAAATATGAAGAAAACAAAAACGTTTTGAAAAATGTCACCTCTGGACCCCTGCGCCAGCACAGGGGTCTCTCCATTTTCAAGAGCAACTCTGGAACCCAGGAAAAAACCCATAGCAACTCATGAACCTACCTGACCTAACATCAGGACCATACCGAAATTGAAAATCAAATATCAAGCAAAAAAAAAATGTTTTCAAAAATCTAACCTAAGGACCCCTCCGCTGGCGCAGGGGTCTCTCCATTTTCAAGAGCAACTCTGGAACCCAGGAAGAAACCCATTGCAGCTCATGAACCTACATGACCTAACATCAGGACCCTACTGAAATTGCAAATCAAATATCAATAAAAAATTCAAAAATTCAAAAATCTAACCTAAGGACCCCTGCGCTAGCACAGGGGTCTATCCATTTTCAAGAGCAAACTCTGGAACCCAGAAAAAAAACCCTTTGGAGCTCATGAACCTAACTGACCTAACATCATGTCCCTACTGAAATTGCAAATCAAATATGAAGAAAAAAAAAATGTTTTCAAAAATCTAACCTAAGGACCCCTGCGCTAGCGCAGGGGTCTATCCATTTTTAAGAGCAAACTCTGGAACCCAGAAAAAAAACCCTTTGGAGCTCATGAACCTAACTGACCTAACCTCATGTCCCTACTGAAATTGCAAATCAAATATGAAGAAAAAAAAAACGTTTTGAAAAATGTCACCTCTGGACCCATGCCCCAGCTCAGGGGTCTCTCCATTTTCAAGAGCAAACTCTGGAACCCAGAAAAAAACCAATTGCAGCTCATGAACCTACTTGACCTAACATCAGGACCCTACTGAAATTGCAATTCAAAATTTCAAGCGAAAAAAAATGTTTTCAAAAATCTAACCTAAGGACCCCTACGTTGGCGCAGGGCTCTCTCCATTTTCAAGAGCAACTCTGGAACCCAGAAAAAAACCCATTGCAGCTCATGAACCTACCTGACCTAACATCAGGACCCTACTGAAATTGAAAATCAAATATCAAGAAAAAAAAAATGTTTTCAAAAATCTAACCTCAGGACCCCTGCACTGGCGCAGGGGTCTCTCCATTTTTAAGAGCAAAGTCTGGAACCCAGAAAAAAACCCATTGCAGCTCATGAACCTACCTGACCTAACATCAGGACCCTACTGAAATTGAAAATCAAATATCAAGAAAAAAAAATGTTTTCAAAAATCTAACCTCAGGACCCCTGCGCTGGCGCAGGGGTCTCTCCATTTTTAAGAGCAAACTCTGGAACCCAAAAAAAAAACCATTTGGAGCTCATGAACTTAACTGACCTAACCTCATGACCCTACTGAAATTGCAAATCAAATATCAAGTAAAAAAAATGTTTTCAAAAATCTAATCTAAGGACCCCTGCGCTAGCGCAGGGGTCTCTTCATTTTCAAGAGCAAACTCTGGAACCCAGAAAAAAAACCCTTTGGAGCTCATGAACCTAACTGACCTAACCTCATGTCCCTATTGTAATTGCAAATCAAATATGAAGAAAAAAAAAACGTTTTGAAAAATGTCACCTCTGGTCTCTCCATTTTTGAAAAATCTAACGTCGGCCTCCCTCCTCCGACGTCCCCTCGCCTTACCTCCAGTTCCCCTCGGCCTCCCTCCTCTGACGTCCCCTCGCCTCCCTCCTCCGACTTCCCCTCGCCTTACCTCCACTTCCCTCGGCCTCCTTCGTCCCGAACTCCCAAACAGAGTTGGGACACTGCCGCCTGCGGGAGGGGCGGGGCAAGGTTCGGGAGACTTTGGAACTCAACCAGCTAAAATCCGGCCCTTCCCAACATCTACCGGTTTCTTCAGAATTTGACCGGTTGCAAACTTGTTGGCATTAATTTGGACCGGCCAATATTCTATAATATGTTTTTTCAAGTGCCGGTTAATTTATTCTTCATTGTAATGACAACCGGCCAAGAACTTGGGCATGTGTTGCTCCTATTTAACACATGCCCAAGTTTTTGGCCGGTTGTCATTACAATGAAGAATAAATTAACCGGCACTCGAAAAAAAATTATAGGATATTGGCCAGTCCTAATTAATGGCAACAAGTTTGCAACCGGACAAATTCTGGAAAAACCGGTATAAGTTGTGAAGGGCCGGATTTTAGCTGGTTGAGTTCCAAAGTCTCCCGAACCCTGCCCCGCCCCTCCGGGCAGGCAGCAAGAGAACTAGATGCCTACCCCTTCTAATGCTACCAGAACTAGATTGCAAGTCACTATAAGATGGAATGGGTTCCACCTTACAATCCTCTCCCTCACAATCACCATATGTGATTTTACTGGATGTGTATTTTTTATCATCCATATTATGGTTGTATTCCATCTGTTAACATTTATAGAGTCAAACTTGCAAATAATGGAGTAACATCGTTTCATTGTCAACTGCCTAAGAAAGACATCTATAATCAGGTGACCAACAATCGATATAAACAATCGTAATATATCCTTATGACATCTACCCAACATGTGTTCCTAATCCATTGTCAAATTATCATAAACATCAAATTTCCAGGGTTTGGGATAAGTACCAGGAATCCTTCATCTAATTCTTCTTCCTCTCCTAGTTTCTTGCAGTCCATCACATCGCGTTCTTCGACTTGATCTTCATTGGGTGCGCCCTCAATTGCAACACTTCCGTGCTCGTCTTGCTGCCCAAAAATTTCACCAACCAGTGTCTCACTTTCTTCGTACTATACACATCAACGCAAGGTAGAATATGACTTAGGTTTAATACTCATCTTTCAAGGCTTTAGGGTCTTGGAATTTACAACTTTATCGATCCCTTCTTCGTCACTGTCATGTTTGAATCCCAAAGAATCACTCCTCGATGATGAGGGCCTTCTACATTCTTGCTCTTCAATTTCTTTGTCCTTTTCCCCTCCATCGTCTTCTTCTTCACCATCAACATTTTCAACAACAGCATCCAAGTTCAACGGCCGCATCTCGATAGTCTTTCTAAACATTCCTGGCTCGTCCTCATCGTTCTTATCTACTTCATCTACTATTCGATCGTCTTCGCAAGAACCCGAGGCATCCCTCTTCCGCAACGCGTTCCGTCGCAAAGCCTTGGCTCCACTGAATTTTATACCACCTCTCTTCTTCTTCCTCCCCCGCCCTCCCTCATTCACTTTGTCTGTTTTACTACTCGTACCCTCCATAGTTGGCTCCATAGCTGATCAAACTACACAAATTTGTAGAACAATGATAACACCCTAAACCGAACTACAACACAACTTGTATTTGAATGACCTAGTCCACCGAATCCCTTTCCTTTATATTTAATTTCTAGGAAGCTACGTCATCGAATTATAATCCCGCGTTTAATAAAACGCGGTATCCGAGATTAGGTCACTGACAACACTGACATCGGTTACTAATCTATTTTGAATTTGTTGATATATTTACGCATCTCCCTTGACAATGACAGCCTCCATAAATTTTCAAATTATCATATGTTTCCATAAAAGGTTCATACACCTTTAGGGTTTACCTTCATCATTTCGGCGTAGCATATATTAGGTTATCAAGAATGAGTTATTTTTTAGTCCGTAGGAAAATTAGTCTATACTGACATGTATCATATTTAGGGGCCATAAGGTAATGACTATTACTGGAGTACATTCTAATCCTACATGAAACATGTTGTCTAGAATTGACATGAATAAATATTGACTATTAATTGATCTCATAGGTTGTCATGTATTTGGGTATTGGTGTCTACCCAAGGTATATATAATACCCGATTATTGGTACCCTTTCTTTCATGTCATCTCATCATATTCTTCTCCAATGGGTACTGACTCACGTCTCCCAAGCCTTGCTCCATTAGGTGCTCCTAGTTCATCGCAAATTCACACCACGTTTTCATTCGATGGTTCTCCAGGCGTCAACAACCTGAAGATTCTCAACCCACCTGACTGCTCAGTTACTCCGGCGGTCGTCGTTCCTAAACCACAGACTCCATCATTACAGGCAGTTGATGCAACACTGATACAGAACAAGTCTACTTTCAAGATTCATGCATATTCTAGAGCAGGTGTTATTAAACCTGGCACTTACTCTAGATCCATATTCAGGAGTGCCAAAGGTCAGAAACTCGATTGCGCAGGATGCACTGCAGTTCGTAGTTTAGGGATTGACCATTGTCATAAACATGACGGTGACAAATATGGCAAAGGGCCCCATATGGCAAAGGCCCCATTTTCGTCTAGCACTCCATGATTTATTGTTCACAATCCTGTTCATACAGGTTATTATTATTTCTCATATTTAACCAAACATTTTCTGACTACATTCTGTGCATGTCTGGGATGTCCAACGTCTTCATCAACCTCTCATGTATATATCCCATTGTTTCTTTTCGATCCCTCTTTTGCAAATTCCCTCTCCCATTACATTGTCAAATTGTTTCTCAATGTCTTCCGCTGCTGTCCAAGCTCCACTCGTCGATGTCATCGAACTTGTTTCTCCTGGATCTCTTATCCCTACATGCATACCTCCTGGCCCTGATGGAACCGCTGATCTCACTCCCCAGTGGCTATCCATTCGTTATGGTTTCGATGCTGATAGCTTGTGGTTAGAGACAGATGTTGTCGATCCGGATACTCGAAATGTCTTTTATTCCTTATACGTCCAGCCCGTAACGTTAGACAATAATGCTCGCGTTTGGAAATTCAAGCCCGGAAGGTATCGCGTCTTTGGCTTGTCGGAGTCCATGAACGCGACTACAGTCCTACTCACTCCTCGCAGTTCCTCCACACTGTGCACTGAAGCCCCCTTACTGTCTCGTGTCAAGATCGAACCAGGTCTCCGCGTTAGCATCGATTTGTCTGATTCTTCTGATGAAGAGGGGAGGCCTTCCCATCCATCAATCCGGTCTAGTGCTAAGCGTCCATCTCCCTCATCTTCTCAAGATTCACGTAGGACTACTCCTTCCCTTATACCTTCGCAAACTACTAAACTCATAAACATTCTTCCCTCCCTTCGTTCCCTGGGTAGTATGCCTGGAAGCAAGTCAGTACTTAAAAAGCTGAATTATGATTCCATCCGTACTGAGATTGTAGATTTCCTGCCACCGTCGTTCAATGGGGATGTAATCTTCATTCTTCCTCCCACACTTCCATTTGCCCTCCATAAGAATGCTAAATCTATGGAAGGTATGGACAAACGTTACGATGGCCATATATGGACAAAGACTATGACTACTAACATCAGTAACACGCTGGGGCTGTCATTCCGGTCGTCTAACTGTGTAGGTCATCTTCAATGCCACAATCCCACATGTGGGTTTCTGCAGCGGCTTGAACGCGCATATGGAGTGAACGAGGTCGAGTTCGAAGGTTCTTCCAAAGATGTTTTCCCTGTTGCAGACGCTCCACCTCCAACTTCAACATTAGTGTGTAAGATCTGTAAAGAACCTCCTGTTTATGTAGCTTCTTGTGATGCAAAAATCTTTTACGTTTTTGGAGATGATACGCAAGAGCGTGCTTGCATCCATGTAGGCAACCATAAACATCCTGTCAAGGTAGGAGACTATAGGGGCACGCGGAAGATAATCGACGATTTTATCGAACAACATGTTGAGCGCAACCCGCAGGCTACCATTTCCAAAATAGTCTTGGAAACGTCCAAGGATGTTTTAGGTAACGTCTTGCTCCGCGAAGAAGACGACCCTCCCACCTTACTTTCTCTCGAACAGCTAGAGCCTATCTTCCAATGCTGCAAGGAGCTCAATTCCCCTAACTTAAAAAACCGTGTCTACAGTTTCAAGTATTTGCGCAGATATGGCGTTCTTGATGGCATCACTAAGCTCAGAGGGCTTAGTGATGCGGCCTACGTGCAACGAAACATGTTTCCAGGCCAAGGTGACGACTCCGACAAGGTCTTCATATTCAAGATGTCCGAGGTGGGACCTAGCAGCGGTGTTGACCTTGTCCGCCGAATGCAACCTAGCGGCGATTTAGAGCACTCCTGGATGATGTTCGACCACGTCAAACGAGTTGCCAATTGGACCACCATGGCCTGCCACGTGTACGACTCCTCTTACCAACGTGTACTCACCATTGCTTGCTGTGATTTCCAGTCTGAGGACAAAGATGCTCAACTCGTTTTCTGGAAGAACCTTAACCATGTCATGGGTAGGCATGGAATACACAAGCCGCAGTTCAAAGGTTTCATGGCTGATAGTGCGCAAGCCAATTGGAACGCTGTGCGCATCATCTACGGATCCGGAGACCCAAAGATACCCATGGAAGGCTGCGAGCGAACGTGTTATTTCCACTGGGCGCAATCCCTAGAAAAACACACCAAACAATACATCATGCACGAATTGCAAGATCAACACAAGAAATTGTGTATGCAGTACAAAGATGCATGGTTTGTGGCAGAGGCTGAAACACGTTACTTGGCAATCAAAGCCTGGTGGACATCTTCGGGTGCCACCTCTGATGCTGGCCTCCACCATTTGAACCACTGGCTTGCGTTTTGGCATTTCCGATACAGGCAGTGGGGTGGATTCATGGAACTGGTAAGTATACACTCTTTCATTCAAATTATTTAATTCTTTAAGTTTGCATTCTTTTCTCTGCGTCTAATGTAGTATCTAAACAATATTAAATCTTTTGCTTTTAAATGGCATGGCCCACCACGACTACTCCTTGCTCACTTGAGTTTCCGAACATTTTCTAAACAGTTGCCTTCGTATAGGAGAAGAAATATTCTCTAGATGAACTAGCTGAAATGCCCTCTTGCAACCTTGCTGAGACCGTTCACAACAAATGGTTGCAAGCGTCCGGCAATAGGGGTGGCGATCTCTACGTGGCAGCCGTCGACGATTACGTTAGAGCATTCCTGCAAGTGGTGGGGTACTTCAATACCTCAAAGGTGGAGCGGGAGGCTCTGGACCCTCGAGAGAAGAACTTCGACTTCGCACAGCCCAACGCCGAGCTCACCGAACCGGGGATCCGACTACCCTGAACGCAGCCGTCTTGAACATGCCCGGAGCCGAAGATTTCTGTACTCGAAACGCACACCTCGAAGGAGCTGAGGTTTTTGGGTCGAGGAAACGGAAGCCGGATCTTCCCCTTGGCGCCGAAGAAGAAACTCATAGGCCAGACACTGTTAATTTTTCACGTCCTCGAGTGGGTCGGAAGGTGACACGTGCTCGTGCTCAAAATTTGAGTACCATCCATGAGGAAGTTCACGTGGAAGTGGAACGCCCAACACAGCCCCCTGCCTCAACTGGCATAGATATTGGACGGGTGACAGCCGTGGAGGAGACTCGTGTGAATGAGAAGCTATGGCACATTGCCCGAATTAATAAGGTTTTTGCGAAGGCTTGTTGGGCGCAAATGGCTGTCACTCGAAAAAAATGTACAGCCCGTATCGTCCAAAACGGGAAGAGCACACCAGCTCCCACATACACTGGCCTTTGGACCCACCCTCAAAAAGGCAACCAGAAGGTGGTAGAGCAGTTTTTTTTCTATGCTGACGATATTGAGAGGTGTGTGAAGGGGTATCATCGACGATGGATAGAGCCATTTTCGGATTACGAGGAACGACCTCCCATCCCGTCGGTTTGGCCTGTGAAGATAGGGACCAATCTCACACGTTCCGAGATTGAGGCGTTGGAGAATGCGGGATTTCAACTTCCCCAAAAGCAAAGCGTTCCTGTGAGCCGCACGTTCAACAGTTCAGCACCGCCACCGGATCTGTCACAGGTTCCAATGCCAGATAATGCGGACGTTTATCCTAAAACACGAAAGTCAAAGAACATGCGCCGTTCAATCACTTGTGCCAGTTCGAAGCACATGCAGAACATTGATTCCGCTAGAGCAATGAAGGCAAGTATTCTGAAGGTAGTAATGATACCTCAACCCGGTTTTGGATGCGTTGTAACTTTGCAATCTAAACCAGCTCCCACGGAGTCAGTTTACCATCTCTCAATCAGTGCCTACCCAGACTGCAATTGCCCGGCGTTCAAAGAGACAATGGCTAAGCTGGGTAGACGCGGGTGTCCATTCCGACCTTGTAAGCATCTTTACTATATATACGTACAAGTCTGCAAACTAGAGGCCGACCATGACCTCTTCATGCATGCGCCTACCCTCAGTTTCTTGGAGGTGAAAACAATTCTTGAAAGGGGGATCTTAGCCCATGCTACAGTTTAGAGTAATCAACTTTATTTATTAGTCTCATATATATGTTCTTTTTCATAAACATGTATGACACACGTCACTCTATGTAATTTCACAATTTAGTGAATACGTATATATAAATATATATCTATATATATATATTATTTTTTCGCTATGTTAAATTTATGAATCACTTGTGCTCTTCCGTGAACATGTGTCCTTGTAGTTCTCTTCAATGAAGTCAGCTATTTCCTCCAAAACTCAGTCACATATAAATTTTTTCCATATGTCAAGCCCATTTTGCACGGTTATGGGTACTAAATTCCACGGCCATAAGGCTCAAATATTTGGATATTATGAGGAATATACCATTAAAAATAATAATGTTTTTATTTTTGGAAATTTTATTACTAAAAATAAAAAGTCTCCGCTCGAAATTCAGAAAATCTACGCTCTACGCTCATGCCCTAGCAACGCCCGATGCCAATGGACTATTCTATTGCCCCATTCGAGCAAGTATTGAGGAAGTTAGGCATATTCTAACCTCGGCAAACCCGGGTGTCAGCCACAAACTCCCACCCCTTTGCGTCGTAGTCCGGGTGAAAGTTCATGGCCCACATACTTAGCCCCTCACAGTTGGGCTTCATGATTCCACAATTTCCACATTGAACCCCAGTGTTTTTATTCAATTAGCAAGAGGTGACAAGTATTTAAGAATACTCCCCCTCCTGTGTTGAATGTATTAATCACACACACACTTACATAACCACCGAACCAAAATCCTTGGTCCTGAGGCCACATCAATCACACCTAACAATTGCCCCTTAGTCACCAAATCCACACTATTCAATCCAAGCAACACGTTCTCATTCTATCCTCCTTGCTCCTCACAAGGCCTCTCCTCTCACCATCGTGGTGAGAGAATTCTACTTAAACCCTGCTAAATGCTAGCCTTTGCTCCCCAATTAATTGGACCTTGCCCATCAGTGGCTATGAAGCCGTTGTGCTTCTGCCACGTGACCAGCTTTGTTGACTGCTAAACTCCGTGCCTCCTTGCAGCTGAAGCCAACGCTGCCTCTATCGCCCTCACAGCCTGGTTGCCCAAGATCATTGAGTCTAGGTTGGGTATGCCCTTTAGCCTTGACCGCATTAGCAACCACCTCAGTCCTTACTGTCGTGCAATCCCCGTTGAGTCGCATCAGGGTCAGTCCCGCTGCCACCTCCTCATCGCCGAGCCAGTGAAAACTCTGGCTACCCCAGCCAGTCTCCTATCCCCCTCGCTGCCACAAAAGATCAGATCCCAGGGGAATGCAATTGACTCCTTTTCCCAAGATTCTGCTCGGAGTGTAAACATCTTACCCCTGGCTAACCGCACAACCTCTTCTGTGAACGCACCGAATTAGATTTTTACCAGCCACCCCCGAGCTTCAGGAATCAGGTGATGCCGCGCCGCGATCTTCTGGTTGACAGCTCGGGACTGAGATGTGATCTGGCCCCGCAGCTACCGGAATCCCCCTTCGGCAGACTCTCGGTTCCCCCACAGCACAACTCCTCACCGAGCATCCAGGATCATCCCAGTTGATAGCGTCGATGGTTGCCCAGGTCCATGCGCTCTCTCCTCACAATGCAACAATGCAGCAATGCAGCCACCACTCGCTACGTGCTTCAGCTCCGAAGACCCAAATCTCCCAGCTACCCTTTTCGCCCTCCGAATGCGACCTGCTCTACTCTTACCTCAGTCGCCCAAAACCAGGTAGCGGCCGCATCCCTGGCAGCTGGCTCAGTCCCGCTTGTTGGCTGACGGATAAGCCAGAGCCCTCCACTCCAGCCGCCATCCTTACGTCCTACCTCCCATCCTACAAAAGCAGAGTTTTCCTCCCTCTACTCCTTGCTCAGATCCCCTGGCTGCTTCTCTGCGTGCCTCTCCCCTGCTTCTCCAGTCGCCGCATTAATATTCCCCCTGGTCTGGGTGTCCCGAGCGCCGAGAGTCTCCTCCCGAGAGCATGAAGCTCTCTGGACCGAACAGAGGTTCCCCCTGAATCGACCAGTTTCCTTATCCAAAGTCAACCCAGTCCCCTTTCCTAAACTAACCCGAATTGAGCCTTAATCAAACAATAATCCCAGCCTGGCCCTTACTCGCGGAGCATTAAGCCAGAATTCACCCCCCCCCCCCTAGCTCTAAGTCTCATTTTCCCACTGTTGAATCATTAACATCACCCTTCTAACCTAATGCTCTAACATAATTCCTAATCTAATTTCTAACTTCAATTGCAAGTCCTACACTATGCTTCACTCTTTTTTATCTTTTCCTGAGCTTTTAAGACAATACCCAAGCCCAACCTTTTAATGATTTGAGGATAAAGAACACCGGTGAGCGCAATTTTGGACTCACACCTGACTAATTTCAATTAATCCCAACTGATTCCCCAAACCATCTAGCACTATCTTTTGAGCTTCAAACTTAATTCTAGCACAAGCTTCAAAGTTTACACTCTGTTTATGTTTTATAACAATTCATGAAAAATCAAAGTCTAAATTCTAACAACTTTAAAGGCTAATCAACCCATGTGGACATTGTTTTGGGCTCACAAGTGGCTACGGTGGACGACTACATTCGCGCCTTCTTACAAGTTGTTGCATACTACCAATTCCTTAAAGGTGGAATTGGCGGTGATGGTCCAAGCAAAGAAGAACTGAAGCTCAGGGGAGCTCAACGTCGAGCTCAGCGTACTGGCGACTCCACAGTGTTGCTAAAGGTCTTGCTTGACATGCCCGGTGGGGAAGAGTTTTGCACTCGCGATCCACACCTTGAGGGCCCCGAGGTGTTTGGATCGCAGAAGCGAAGACCGGACACTCCAATTGGTGATGATGGCGAGACTCACCGCCCCGATACCGTCAACTTCTCTCGCCCTTGCCCCGGTAAGCGAGTCACTCGATCTCAACCAATACCACTACCTACTATCATTGAGGAGTCTTCCCCGTCTGTACAAGAGATTCAAGTGGCTTCACCTGCAGGACTTGATTTCCATCGTGTCACCGCCGTGCAAGAAACCAAAGTAGATTTCTATCTTTGGCATATTGCCCGCATACCCCATACCTCTGGGAAGTCTTGTTGGGCTAATCAAACGGGCACAAAGAAGAAGTGCTCAGCAAGAATCGTCACCAATAATAAGATCGTCCCTGCGCCGACCTACACCGATATGTGGCATCATTACAAACTCCAAGCGGAGAAGCACATGGACTTCGTCTTTTGCCCAGACGACATCGAGCGTTGTGTAAAGGGCCCTCGTCGGAAATGGGTCATGCCATTCTCTGCTGATGATCAGAAACCTCCTATTCCCCCAATCTGGCCCGTCAAGATTGGTACCAACCTCACCCGTTCGGAGATCTTCGCGCTTGAGAACGCAGGTTTTCAACTCCCACCAAAGGAGCGCATCACACCAACTCGACTCTTCACCAACTCCACTCCCCCACTGGATATGTCTGGAATCCGTATTCCAGAACACCCAGACTTCATCCCTCCGACAAGATTGTCCAAGGTTGTTCGGCGATCTAGCATTGCACCTTCAGCAAAGCAGAGGCAGATGGTTGCCTCTATAAGCTATGCATGGTACTGTTCTGAAGTTAACTATGATCCTTCAACCGGAATTTGGTTGCACTATCACTCTGCAGTCCAAGTCAGAACCGTAACCCCCCATCTACCAAGTGACAGTGAGCTCTCTTCCAAAGTGCAATTGCGCATGCTTCTTGGATATGATTTCCAAGTTCGGCCGCAAACGAAATTTTTATCTAAATTGTAAGCATCTATATTACATCATCATCAAGTTTTCTAATTTGGATGCGGAAGTGAATTTGTTCATTCACGCCCTGACCTTTAGCTTCAATGAAGTCAAACTCATCCTCGAAAGGGGCCTTTTGACACATTCTACTTCCTAGAATTCAGCTCAGCCTACCAATACATTGTGTCCTACTAGATGTGCCAATTGTGGACATCATGTGAACTCATAATTGTTTTCTATAATAAATAAAATTCCATGGATTATTTTTATTTCCTTCAAGATGTTTTATTATAATACGCAATTGTGTCAAATGACTCTCCCACTATTGAACACTACATGTTCAATTTAGCATGCCTACTATGTCTATCAACTATACTTCCGTGTTTCCAACCTCCTACATGCTTCGGATTTCTTTTCCTCGTCCCTTCTTGATGGGGGTGGATCCGGTCGAAGCAAATCAACGTACGACACCGTTTTATCCCTCATCCGTTCCTTCAATGGACTACGAGGCGGTGAAAAGTGTTTCATCATCTTGCGAAACGACAGAGACCTCGAAGATTTTCCTACCACCTTGATCCCTTGCTCCGTATCTACATTCAAATCAGCCGCATCATTTGCCCCACTATTCATGCACCTTGTGACGTCCATCTTCTGCACATCCGCTCGCATTTTATCATTATTTGCATATCGTTTCTGCTCCTTCTGCATCCTCCACCTCCATGCTTGTGTGGACTGCGAAAATGGAGTGAGCTCGTAGTCATCACTATGTTGATTTCCAGCACCTATGTCATGTTCCGGCGATGGATTAAAGGGAACATGAGGATCTCCTAGACTTCTAATCTCCTTCTCCCATCCTAGGCCAGCAAACATATCTCTCTCCTCTCCTATTGTATGCATGCGTCCCTACGCATGTATTGGATACGAGTCTAACTTATGTCCTCATTTATATTTAGCTGAAGATAATTTCTTCGACCACAAATAATAATTGTTGGTGTCCAAGCTCTAGAATTGACTCAAACATAGGACAAAGACAAAAGTGATGGAATAAAAACGAAGCAAGTTGGTCGTCCTTTCTATTTTGGTTGACTCATTCTTGAATTATACCAACCTCGATAAAATCATTTTCATTCGTTCTTTCTTGGGATCATCATTGGTTTTAATCGTATATTTATCTGTTTTATCTTAAATTTTTATCATTTTAGCACTTCCCGATTTCCAAATGTAATGAGACCATTTCAAATACAAGGCCTTTTGATTTATTTTTGGACCTATATATTCCACGGAAATAGGTCACATTTTTTTACTATTTTAGGAGAATCTGGAATATTTGGAGCATATTCGAGTTTTTTTTAAATAATTCTAAATTTGGTCTAGGAAGTTTACTATATTTCATTCCTCTCCGCTCTCCGCTCTACGCTCACATAGACGTGTCGTCCGATTCTAACTTGTTTGCATTTTTATCTTCTCGTATTGGAATTTTGGACATGTGCTTATGTTTTCTTTTTTATCTTCCTATGTGTGCAGAGTTCAAAATGAGAGCCCCATCCGCGTCCTTAATGCGGACATGTTTGCAACGCCTTCGACGACGTTTGAGCTCCCTTTCTATGCTGCTGAGCTTGCCCATCTTTTGGCGGAAGCACCGTCCCCACCTCCTAGTTGCACCCACCCTTTCAACAAACTAGTATTGGATTTCCTAGACATAGAGGCCAAGCAGGGCGAGGATAGTGATAGACATGATAGTCCAAATTTTTGACTACGCCTCGTGCGTTTGGAACCTCCATCTCCTATGTATTGTTTATGTTTAAGTTTTTCATAAGTTCATTTGTTGAATTTCCATGTACCTTTTGCAAACCCCATTCAACTCCTTATTCATCTTATGGTGGTGTTTGATTTCACTTCTCTAGAGAGGTTTGGGTTGACGGATTGAATCTTTGGTGGTTGGGTTGATATGTCTCAAGTTAATGGGTTGGACAATGTAAAGACCTTCTCGGTTCCGAGAGTGTCTAGGGGTTGGGGGTATGCACCACATTTTTTTTTGTCTAAGGAAGTTCGGGTGGACGGGTTGAATCTTTGTTGGTTGGCTTGATATTTCTCAAGTTAAGGGGTCGGGGGTTGGGGGTTGGGGGTATGCACCAGATTTTTGCATGTGGCATTATAGTCATAATGATAAAGATTGCATCCCCGTTAGTATTAGCTATGATCCCCCAATCAAGTTAATATTCACCCCATTAATCTAGTACAATCCAAACGAATATCATCCCAATGATGGTCACATTCCCGTGCATCCTTTTCACATAGGAATACTTCCAATCCCATGTGCTACATAACATATTCAAGTGTTGATTGGGTAGCTCTTGGCCACAATTCAAGAAGGTAGGATGTTGGAGATTCGCCCCCTTACACCAGATTTTGAATTTTTTTTTTGGTTGATCATGTGGGTAGGCTAAGGATCTCGGTTCCGAGAGGCTAGAGGATTCGGCTCCTTATACCAAATTTTGAAGTTTTTTTTTGTTCATCATGTGGGTAGGCTAAGGGTCTCGGTTCCGAGAGGTTGGGGGTTGGGGGATTGAGAAGTTGGGGGGTTGGGGTTGGGGGTATTGTCACCAAAAAGCCTCCACCCTTCAATTTCGTCCTAGCCCGAATGGAGAAATTTATAATGATATGTAGAGATTTCTCTCTTTGTAACACAATGTATGATTCCAATCTATCGTTGGAATATACGCAACTTAGCCAAGTCTATACTATGTCCTCTTACACTCCTTAATCTCGGGTAATGTCACATCCTTGTATTTATCTAAAGTCCACCCGGCCGCTTTGGCCACGCATGCCTTCAAAGATATCCCTCGTGTGAATCGAGTCCTCGCCGTTGATTCCACACTACTGCACGAACCTTCGCTTGTTGATTCTATGAAGCACATAAGTTTAAGTATTAACAAATACTTGTGTAACTTATAGTGGCCTCTCCTTTACAGGCCTTCACATTCCATTACTAAATTCAACCTCAATGGTCAATCACCAATACATTCAAAAGTTACACACACCCCTTCCTACCTAATGAATCCAACGCTTTAAGTCTAAACATCATAAGTCAAAAACTATAACAGTGTGTCACTAGTTTTTGGAAGTTTGGACATAGTCTCGGTTTTTTGGCTCTCAAAAATTCATATGAAGTCCAAAAAATGAGTTCTTGGTATCCATGGATAGGTAATGAAGTCCTCTACATGAATATGAAATAATATTTCTACTGCCACAAAGTATATGGTCGCAATTCTACGCTGTTCCCTTTGAATCTGCATTTTTTTCACTAGTTTTTGGAAGTTTGGACATAGTCTCGGTTTTTTAGCTTTCAAAAATTCATATGAAGTCCAAAAAATGAGTTCTTGGTATCCATGGATAGGTAATGAAGTCCTCTACATGAATATGCAATAATATTTCTACTGCCACAAAGTATATTGTCGCAATTCTACGCTGTTCCCTTTGAACCTACACTTTTTCACTAGTTTTTGGAAGTTTGGACATAGTCTCGGTGTTTTGGCTTTCAAAAATTCATATGAAGTCCAACAAAACTAAATGCTCCAATAAAAGACTTTGCACATCCGCATAAGTATAAGGCTAATCAATGTAAATCCAAGTATTCAAACAAAGCCATAAATTGAACTTTAAATCATTCACGCCCAACTATTACTAACAAGAGGTCAAACCCTCTTCAAGGCCAACTAGCCTTGGCTCCTAAGCTTACATCCATGCACACACACGTGCTCCTATCTTGCTTCCCACGCACCCACACTTATAACACGTGGAGTGCCAAGGAGCACGAAGGAAAGAGAGGATGAATGAGGGAAGAATGAGGGATTATATAGTGAATTTGAGAGGGTGAGCACCCTCAAGGCTCACGATAAGCCCTCGAGATTTCCTCCTACTTTGTAGGCTCTAATCCTATCTCCTAAGCCTTCCTCCCTCAAATGATCAACAAGGATCCTAATTCAAACATTTAACTAACCTTGGCTTTCTACCTACCACACTTTACCAAAGTTTGTCCTTCTCCTACTTAAATCCACTCCACAAAAGCCTAATGTTTCAAACAAAGCTTTCTTCAAGCTTCACTCTTTTTATATTTTTGTGAATAATCATAAATCACCAAAACACCACTTGTAATGTTTTAAAAGTGTTAACAACCAATGTGGGCATCAATTTTGGGCTCACAGGTATGCACCAGATTTTTGCATGTGGCATTATAGTCATAATGATAAAGATTGCATCCCCATTAGTATTAGCTATGATCCCCCAATCAAGGTAAGATTCACCCCATTAATCTAGAGCACTCCAAACGAATATTATCCCAATGATGGTCACATCCCCGTGCACCCTTTTCACATTGGAATACTTCCAAGTCCATATGCTACATTACAAATGCCAGTGTTGGTTGGGTAGCTCTCGGCCATAACTCAAGAAGGTTGGATGTTAGAGGTTTGCCCCCTTACACCAGATTTTGAATTTTTTTCGGTTGATAATGTGGGTAGGCTAAGGGTCTCGGTTTCGAGAGGCTACATGATTCGGCTTCTTATACTAGATTTGAAGTTTTTTTCGATTGATCATGTGGGTAGGCTAAGGGTCTCGGTTCCGAGAGGCTAGAGGATTCGACTCCTTATACCAGATTTTGAAGTTTCTATTGGTTGATAATGTGGGGAGGCTAAGGGTCTTGGTTCTGAGAGGCTGGAGGATTCGGCCCCTTATATCAGATTTTGAAGTTTTTCTTGGAGGATACATGATTCGGCCCCTAACACCAGATTTTGAATTTTTTTTTTGGTTGATCATGTGGGTAGGCTAAGGGTCTCGGTTCCAAAAGGCTAGAGGATTCGGCTCCTTATACCAGATTTTGAAGCTTTTTTTTGGTTGATCATGTTTGGAGGCTAAGGGTCTTGGTTCCGAGAGGCTGGAGGATTCGGCCCCTTATACCAGATTTTGAAGTTTTTTTTGGAGGGTACATGATTCGGCCCCTCTCACAAAATTTTGGTGTTTTTTTTGGTTGATCATGTGTGTAATCTAATGGTCTCGGTTCCGATAGGCTAGAGGATTTGGCCCCTTACACCAAATTTTCAAGTGGTTTTGTGGTTGAGAATGTGTGTAGGCTAAGCCTTTTAGTTCCAAGAGGCTAGAGGCTACGGCCCCTCTCACCAGATTTTTGTGTTTTTTTTGTTTGATCATGTGTGTAATCTAAGGGTCTCGGTTGTGATAGGCTAGAGGATTCGGCCCATCACACCAGATATTGAAGTTGTTTTGTGGTTCAGAATGTGTGTAGGCTAAGCCTTTTGGTTCCAAGAGGCTAGAGGCTTCGGCCCCTCTCACAAAATTTTGGTGTTTTTTTTGGTTGATCATGTGTGTAATCTAAGGGTCTCGATTCTGATAGGCTAGAGGATTCCGCCACAATTCAAAATGCTTGAATGTTTGACTTGAGGTTTAGCTCTCGGCCGAATATCAAAAATCTTAAATGTTTGAGTTAAGTTTTAGCTCTTGGCCACTTTTCAGAAATCTTGAATGTTTGAGTCAATGTTTAGCTCTCGGCCACATTTCAGAATGCTTGAATGTTTGACTTAAGGTTTAGCTCTCGGCTACTTTTCACAAATCTTGAATGTTTGACTTAAGGTTTAGCTCTCGGCCACTTTTCACAAATCTTGAATGTTTGAGTGAATGTTTAGCTCTCGGCCACATTTCAGAATGCTTGAATGTTTGACTTAAGGTTTAGCTCTCGGCCTAATATCAATAATCTTGAATGTTTGAGTTAAGTTTTAGCTCTCGGCCACTTTTCACAAATCTTGAATGTTTGAATGAATGTTTAGCTCTCGGCCACAATTTAGAATGCTTGAATGTTTGACTTAAGGTTTAGCTCTCGGCCTAATATCAAAAATCTTGAATGTTTGAGTTAAGTTTTAGCTTTCGGCCACTTTTCAGAAATCTTGAATGTTTGAGTGAATGTTTAGCTCTCGGCCACAATTTAGAATGCTTGAATGTTTGACTTAAGGTTTGCCTCTCGGCCGAATATCAAAAATCTTGAATGTTTGAGTTAAGTTTTAGCTCTCGGCCATATTTCAAAAATCTTCAATGTTTGAGTGATTGTTTAGATCTCGGCCACATTTCAGAAATCGTGCATGTTTGAGTTAAGGTTTGCCTCTCGGCCGAATATCAAAAATCTTGAATGTTTGAGTTAGGTTTTAGCTCTCGGCCATATTTCAAAAATCTTGAATGTTTGAGTGATTGTTTAGCTCTCACCCACATTTCAGAAATCATGCATGTTTGAGTTAAGGTTTGCTTCTCGGCCAAATATCAAAAATCTTGAATGTTTGAGTTAAGTTTTAGCTCTCGGCCATATTTCAAAAATCTTCAATGTTTGAGTGATTGTTTAGCTCTCGGCCACATTTCATAAATCATGCATGTTTGACTTTAGGTTTGCCTCTCGGCCGAATATCAAAATCTAAAATGTTTGAGTTAAGTTTTAGCTCTCGGCCATATTTCAGAAATCTTTAATGTTTGAGTAAATGTTTAGCTCTCGGCCACATTTCATAAAGGTTGGATTCATATGATGAATGTTTCTCATTTTGTAACTCATTGAGGTTTGCGCATCAGGTTGGGGAAGATCGCGCCAATCCCACGTGATGGAGCCTCTTGCATTGTATTTGGACAAAGATGTACAATTGACGGTCTTGGTCCCAAACTTGTTGGTGGGTGCCGCAAATGTGGATATGGGTTCAGAGACGGCATTGGACACCCAACTCCGTTTCTTGCTAATCCATAGTTTGAGGCTATCTTGCAAAGCATGGGAAATGATTGTGGATAAAAGTGCGGAGTACAATGCTCTTCGTTTGGCTCAATATGAATACACAATGGGTCCCAATGTTGTCACAAGGGTTTGTTTGCCACGCGAACATAACCTCATCACTCAATTTCAACTAAACTTGATGTGGTTCTCACATAGCCGCCACGTCAGCTCACAGATTTCGCGGAGGATTCTTATGTTGGACTTGGGGGATTTAAAATTGCTGAAATTGGCTAAGCTAAGGGATGAATTGGAGATGTCACTCTGTGCGGTGGAGTTCTATGGCATGAGCTTTCATCCAGGTGCACTGTATTGGACATGCCCGGCCAATAGGGTGTAGACACGTGGAGGAGCCAAATGGATTTTTTTGCGCACACCTTTTTTTTCTTTTCTGGAGCAAACTGTTTATAGCAAATTGAACTGGATACACATTTTTGTAAGTCTTGACTTTGGCACCTAACTTCACCTACATTATCTCGGCCAATCAAATATTTTGTGTATGGGAATTTTGGACATCTAAGAATTCTTGGAAAGAGTACCGTAGCCACTTGGGGCAATGTATCACTTTCTGGAAATCATTTAAGTACACTTAAGAACATTTAAGGGCTACTTCACACAATTGCTGACGTCAGCCCTATTTTAATATGAAACCATTTCAAAATCTAGACTATAAGATCTTTGATAACAAATACATTCTTCCACGCCTTTAGGTTCCATTTGTTCCTCGACCTAGGTTGGGTTAATATCTCCACGGGATTGGGGTGCCTTTCCAACAAATTGAATTCAAACTATCTATAAATTCCACGGAAATAGGCAATGCTTGTCCTATTTTTACCCAACAAAGTCAAAATTTTCCGCTCTCCAATTTCCGCTATCCACTCTCCGCTCTACGCTCACACTACTAAGTTTCCCGCGGAGTTAATGACCTTGTTCAATTGAACAAAATTTGGTGATCCATCCGAGGGAGTAGAGGTCTCCGCCATGTGTTCTGTAGGGGGTTGACTAACCGTTGGGCTCTAGTCATAATTGTGGCATCTACCGTTTCTGTTCCCACCCAATAAGAAGAGTAGAGGAGAACATTGGCTTATGCTCGTGTAGTACAATGAGTGTGTTCTGGAGGATTGGATCATTATTGCCCATTCGGTCCATGGAATTCACGTCGACATACTGAGCGTCTTGGGAATTTGGTTGATGAGGATGACCCGGTCTGGTTTGATCCCTAACTTGATTTTGGTTGAGGGCTAAATCTAATTTCTATTCACTAACTTCATTCTATTTAGACTACGATCCAACCGTGAGCGGTTTGATTGATTCACACGGATAAATAATAACAAGTTTCTAAAGATAAAAAATAATCGAGAAGATTCTACGCACACCCGTGTAATAACCTCTTCTTTGTATCCGCCTATAGATTATTCTTGCTTTATCACTAGCTCAATTTGGGATAGCCCCAGTCAATGTAACCAACCGGATTCGAACCCAGGTTGATCCAGACCTAATACCAGTCTCTTACATAACTCGCATCCACAGGCGGATGTTTCAAAGCCTTGTAGCTACCTACATATTTATTATTTCTAATATCTAATTTTCTTGTTTTTGTAGATTGTAGGCCTTAACTCAATCCGTGAGCGGTTTGAATGGCTCACAATTATGGTTGACCATGTTAAACATGTGAAAGATTGGACAGCAATGGCTTGTTATGTGTACGATAGTCGATATTGTAAAGTGTTGACCATTACGTGTTGTGACATGCAATCTGAGGATGGTCCAACACAAGCTCTCTTTTGGAAAAAATTGAATATTGTAATGGCAGAAAATAGTGTTTCAAAGGTAATTTTCAAAGGGTTCATGGCAGACAGTGCTTAAGCTAATTGAAATGCGGTGAAGATGATTTACAATGATGATGATCTAACTTTGCTCATGGTCACACGTGAGCGTATATTTTTTTTTCATTGATCTGCAAGTTTAGATAAGGTGACACAAAAGTATATCAAACCATCCTTGCAATTTCAACACAAACAACTTTGCAAGGATTACAAAGATACAAAAATAATGGACGATGTTGAGACTAAGTACTATGTCATTTGTTCTTGATGGTTGTCATCCGGAGCTACCACAGAGGAAGGCATCCTTGGCCTTTCAAAGTGGTTGGAATTTTGGCATTGCCGTTATCGACAATGGGGTGGTTATTTGTAAGTGCATAGTAATCTATATTATTCAATGTCATTTATTTTTTGTTGATTTATTTTAATTCTAACATATCTATAATTCATTTTTCCTAACCCTATACTTGTGTGTGGTTCATAGGACATGATAATCGAAGAACATGCAGAAATACCAACATGCAACCTTGCAGAAACTTTACACAACAAATGGCTCCAAGAGTCCGGCAACAAGATGACTTGTTTATATGAAACAACAGTGGATGACATGATTCATGCCTTCATGCAAATTGCAAATTATCGGGTATGGTTGTTATGAAGTCTTACCTAGGGGCACAAGGCGCCAAAACCAAAGATTGTGCATTGGAAAAGTCCGAGCTATTTGGATCCACCAGACGAAAACTCAACCTGCATCGACTTGACAAAGTGAATTATTCCATTCTTCGTCCTAACACCCGGGCAACTCGCCAATGCATAGAGGAATCGTTGACTTTTGCAGAGCATGATGTGGTTCATACTACATCTATGTTAGAGACTGAATGTCTCATTTCCAATTGGTACATTGGAAGATTACCACCCAACTCAGCACATGTTGGGCATTGCAAGCCATTACATGGACTATATGCAATGTCAAAGTCGGGAGTAGCAAACATGACACACCTGCACCAACATACAAAGGGCTCAAGAAGAAATTTCGTTCTACCAACAATGTGGAATATGAATTTTGGTTTTGCCCTGATGACAGCAAGCGTTGTGTAAATGGCACTAGGAAGAAATATGTGTTGGCACCTACATATACATACAATGAGGTTATGCACCTACTTGAACTTGCCGGTGTTGTAAAATGTGAATAGTTGTGCAAGTGTTGGTTGTAACTACATGTATAAAGATGTCAATAAATTACATGTATTGGTTTGGATTATTATAATAAAAATCATCAATGGATTAAAAGTATTTTAAAGAATCCATGGCAATAGGGTCCTTTCACTTGTGCTTCATTTAAAATACTGGCAATTTACAATTGAAAATATGCAATTAATTTGTCAAAATTATGGTTGTGTAACCTAAACCCGTGTGCCTTTACTAAATTTGGATTCATTGCTCATATGTTACTGCTCATTGCTCATGTGTTACTGCTCACTGCTCATCGCTCACTATTCATCGCTCATAAGATAGTTTCCCTCTGGTGAGAGGCCTGCAATCAAGTTGTCATTCTAAAATTTCTAGGGATCAATATCCATCTTTCTGGTCTACATCGGCAAAGCTTCATAGATATTTGAGGTGTCTTGTAAACTAGATAGTTTCAAAAGAGGCGGGATCTTTGAATTGAGCTAGCCATAGGCACAATTTGATCCCCTGCCATACTCTTCACATGTTGATAGTAGTGGCTCAATGGCATTGACAATCAATTCTGGCAGCTGTGAAGTCGATCAATTGCAATTCTCATGAGGTTCTTTGGGATTGATTTCTGTTGCTCATTTTGTGTAATAAAATGGCATTTCTGCACATCTTTTCCACCCTAAACACAAATGATTTTTAATCCAATAAATGAGAAGACGAATTTCAAAAAAATCTATTTTTGGAACACAAACCTTATTTTTTCATAAAAAATAAATATTCGTGCGGCAGGTGGTGAACCTGCTATGATGTTACAGTACCCTAAACCCAACAATATGATTTGCAACGTCATGTACACACATACATCACAAACACAAGTCCGGCAAGTAGGCACACTCTACTGTTGAAGGTTCCCGATCTTGCCACCACACTTGCTAATGTTGCAACATATCCATATGTCATGTTCCAAATTGCTTGGATGCCATGGGTGTGTTAATGTGGCACTGGCCCATGGACGAGCAAATTGTTTTCCAAAGTTGACCACACTTCACACGTATGAGCAGAAGAAAACACCAAACATTATTTTCTACTCCTTTAGTGCAAGATTGAAATTCGCAGTTTGGTTAGGCTATATCATTGCTTATGGATGAGTGATGTTAAAATTAACTATTTAAAAACCAAGGTGCTTAATATATTTATAAAAAAAATCACCAAGTTTAGAAATCATATTTCTTATATTAAATATTAATTTCAATTTTTACACAGTCTTATGCCAAGAAGAAAAAGCAATATTCATGTGAGATTTATGTAAATTCCAACCCGCAGGGCTTCTCCCAGCTTTAAAATCTTGTCCCAATTTTCTTTCATTTTTTTCTATATCCTTCACCGAATTGCCCCAAGTGGGAGTTGTAATATCCTATCCATGCAAAGACTCTTTTCCCCCTCTATTTGAAGCCCCAGTATGAGAAATGGAAATAGGGACCAGATTTTTAAATTGTGCCCATATTTATAACTAGGCATGGGTCCAAAATTTTCACCACTCGAATAGAAGCACCATCTACCGTAGCTCTCTAGCAGCTTGGGCATAAAATAATTAACCTTCAGGGTGTTTAAATTTCTGGGACGTTAACTTCATTGACTGTTCCAAAAAGATAAATATCAAAAATCAAAGAGTGCCTAATATCATAATAATACACTGGAATTCAACAAACTCAAATAACTTCAGCAGTGTCTTCACGCAGCATTAATCTCACTCATGGTCTGAAAACAATACAGGTACGGATTTACTTCACAAGTCATGCTGACACACTACCACAAAAACGGGGAATGAGACAAGCAAGCGGGAACGAATGTCTACCTTAGTTTAAACAACTTTATGAATCCGCCCAATTCTAAAATATTATTTTCTGGATGCCGAACTAACTTTCGCACTTTAATTCATTATTACGAAGAAAGGTGCCCAAGCTGCTACAGAGTATGTGCAGAACCCAAACTAAAAGGATATGCGCGCACAATTTTTGAAACCATTCTAAGATTTATTACGTAGATAGCATATACGGGACTGAGGAATGTTATTGTCGGGCACTGGGATTGTAGCGAGATATGGTCTCTCCAAATGATAAACATCCGTAAAGCCTCAGCTCGTCAACATTGTGAAATTGCTTTCTGTGTTCATATGACCTTCAAGAGCAGGAAGCTCCTTGGACTTCTTTTTACACCAGCTTGACAACGTGTTCAAACACAAACAATAGAATAATCTTGATTACCTAACCCAAATAATCATTGATATCATCATAATGATGCGGCAGAGAGTCTCTGAATGAAGGTGGATGGCAAAGGGCCCATAGTACCCGCCTAAACTCTAGGAGATTTATAATGTGAAAACTAGACAGTTTTTGGTGCAAGAGCCTCTTTCCTGCAATTGCTTTCCACAAGACATCAGGTGAGATTCCGCAAGAGAATTTTTGGGCAAGTCTATGGGCATGTTTAGTGAACATGTTCAATACATGTAGCAGTTTGCTAAGGTAACTACTCATCAAAATCACTAGGTGACCAATGTTGTTTGGGTCACCACAATACAAGCAGATTAAGCGAGCAACAAATGAGTCCACACTTGCAGAAATTCAGCGCTCATAATCAAACCCTATTGTACTACAATCAAGCTGACACAGCAAGCATGAACAAAGAGCGTAAACAGTTTCGTTGCCTTATACAACCAGCTCAAGATCTTACATTTTTGAATAAAGTTGGAGCAGACTCTAAGAACATGTGTACTCCAGAATCGTCATATGTCCCATCTCGTGAAAACAACGATACTCTTAGAAGTGCCCAAAGTTGCTAGTAAAAAGAGGTACAATTATGACCAGAAGTTAGAACATCTGAAACCAAATTTCTACTCTTCTGTCTCGTCGACCTCCACTGCAGCGCCAGCCCTGTTGTGCTTCTTGGCGTATCTCTGGTTCCTCAAGAACTTGGGGTCCATCTGCAGTAGCCAACCACCATACATCAAAGTCAAGTGTTCCAATGAATGAATTTTCTCGAAGTGGGATACAACAATTATGATGCAATAATTCATACGTTGCCGTGCAAACCACTTGTAAAACATTGATTGTGTACGAAGTTTAGGAACACCAAAAAAAATGCTTGGTGACACCATCAGCTCTCTCAAAATCGCTATGGCCAATGACAAAACTTTCAACATAAAAAGACAACCTAGACAACTATAGCCAAATATTGCATTCATTTAAAGCTTAAAATTTAGGTCGACACTTACCCCCTTCCTGGAGGTATATTTGTGCTTCTTGACCTTCTTGATACCATTCTTATGGTTCTTGTACGACTGGTTGTGCGCTGTGTGATTCTTGGACTTCGCCATCTTGCCTGCTTTAAATCAATGGCTGTCAGCAAAACATAATGAAGCCGACAAATGCCCTAACCCTGCCCATACTTTGAATTCTTCCCTGCCACCTCAACCTTATACTCTACATACCCCATACATACAGAACAAAAACCCTCCCTCATCAAATCAATTAAAACGAATGCTTCTAGTCATAAGAGACTCCCGCCGATATGTAGAACAAAAAGCCAATGTCCCTAACACTGAACACTAAAAAATCTCGTGGAAACCCTAACACGCAACTTTGCGGCTGACTTCCACCGAAATGTATGCTATGTTCCTAAGTTCTAAGACCACAAGATCACCAACAGGAGTACACGCAAGAGGAACAGAAGAGGAAGTGCAAGGAGAATCCTGAACCCCTGATCCACGACCTACGCGAGTACACGGCTAACTTTCACGGAAATGCACCATATCTGAACTCCAAGTATAGGAATTACAAGCTCACCAAGAGGAGTGCAAAGAAGACGAAGTCGGAAGCAAGAAAAAAGTGCCTAACCTGATGGAGGGCGTAGGAGGGCGGCCCTTCACAATGAGAGCTCGAGATGCGCAAAAAGGAAGACCTCGGAGGAGCGCCGAACCCTAAGTCCTGCCCAGCCATGGCCATAGATGTCTATGGCCTAATGGTCATGCCCTGTCCACGGGTATCATCATATGACATGGCATGGTAGGTGTGCCGTTCTTGCTTTAGTAGTGCTCGGCGGGTATCAAAAACTTCCGCCGGTTACGGATATGGAGACCTATATGTTCGCCAGAGGCACATTTGAGTAAATAGCCTGCAAGAGAACCCCTTCCAGGTATCTATTAGTTATAGATCCACCTCCATGACCTTGCTCATTATCCAACCTCATGTTGAACTTCATTGGGTCCAATATAATCCAAGAAAATTTTCAAAAATGTCAATGTATACCATAGTTCTCTAGCAGCTTGGGCACCTTTCTGCCTAATAATTAATTAAAGGACGAAAGTAAGTTAGGCAGCCCATAAAATCGTATTCTAAAATTGGGCATATTCAAAAAGTAATTTGAAATAAGTTAGACATTCATCCAAGTCATTTCTAGAATTCATGGATGGTATTCCTAATTTCATCTACGGCGGCTATGATTAACCTAAACACTTCCCTTCACCAATTCATGCAAAATTCATGTTTGTATTATTTTTAGACCATGAGTGAGATCGATGCCCTGTGAAGACACTATTGAAGTTATTTGATGCTACTTTGTTGGATTCCGGTGAATGTCACTTGCATTATTGTGATTTTAGGCACTCTTTGCAACTAAGAATCAAACAACACCGAATTTGATAACTTAAAGAAAGGAAATAAAAAGAAAAAGCATAATATTGAAGAAATAGTAACATATGTGCGACCTCTCTTCCCGTATTGCTGGGAATACGGTGTCACGGGAGCCCATTTTAAATGCATGGCCATGAACTTTTTCCTCACCCATGTTGACCGTGTAAACCGGTAAAACAAGTAACCGGTAAAACAAGTTAATTTAAAATGCGGATCCACCTAGGCTCGTGTAGCATAGAACCACTATATAGATCATTTGAATGAAAATTTGTTTTACAACGTTGTTGTTTGATGTCAAGGTGTATATTACAAATGAAAGAAAATTATTGGGATTTATCTTTTATGATCAATGAACATTTCACAATGGAAGTTGTTCAATAAATTATATTTTTGACCGCTAATGCAATTTGAAGAGAAATCATATCATAGCTCAAGATTGTTAACCAAATTTTTGATAGTGACTTTACAACCAGATTCTTTCGGTTCAAAATCACTTCTGAAGTGACTTTTGGAAGGTCCTTAAACTAGATACGATAAGGAGGAAGTGGTAGGCTAGGAGAAGAATCCTCGAACATTGCTTGAATTGAATGGGGTACTTAGAATCAAAGGTTTCTTTGGCAATCTTAGTTAAGTCAATGTTGTGTATAAGAATCGGTGTATGCACAAGTTGATTTTGGAGTACATTATGTACATCAAGGTTGATTTGGGAGGGAAGCATGTATGAACATGTGGTTAGGTAGTTAAAATTTTAGATCAAATTATCATATTAAAAGTTGTGATTGATGGCCTTTCCAAATGAGATTCGTGCACGTACTATGGGTTTGAGTGAGGGAGGGAAGAAATGAGTTGAAATTGCAGCTATTGTTGGAGTCCCTGTTAGAACAGTTCAGAGGTTGGTGAAGAAATTTCGAGAAAATGGAACCTCCAAAACAAAACGTGTACCAAAAAATATGGAAGAAAACTTAGTGATAGAGATGTTCGTGGTATAAAACGTGTTTTACAAGCTGATCGTCGCAACATGCTCTCTGACATTACTAATATGTGTCCTACTAAAGTATGTAGAAATACTATTCGAAAGGTTTTACATGATAGTGGCATTCACAGTCGAATTGCAATAAAAAAAATTTGACACCTCGCCACATGTTTCAACGATTGGCTTTTGCTCAAAAGTATTGTCGATGGAGTGCAGAAGATTGGGAGCAAGTTGTTTGGACAGATGAGTCCACTTTTGAAGTTAGAAAAAACTCTAGACAAATTTGTGTTTGGAGAACTGTGTATGAGCGTTATGCTTCAAGTTGTATAATTCTAACTTTCAAGAGTGGGAGGACTTCTTTGATGATTTGGGGTGCATTTTCTTGAGGGCAGAAGTCACAACTTGTTTTTATGCCTAAAGATCGGCACTCTGCAAAGGATTTTGTTAAAGTGATTTACAATGGGGAGTTGCTTCATTTTATGAAAAAAATACCACAATGATTACTCATGGAAGATGGTGCACTTGTTCATAGAAGCAAACTATGTGAAGAACGGAGGCAAACATACCGTCTAGAGAAGCTTAATTAGCCCGCAAACTCTCATGATCTCAATCCAATTGAGAATCTTTGGAAGATTTTGAAAGATGCAGTTCAACATGGTTCAATATGCCCTAAAAATACAAGTGACTTAAGTGTAGTTATTGAAAGAGAGTGGAAGATTATTAGTGGTCAAAAGTTCCTTCTGCTATGTCATTCCATACCTACTAGGTCATAAGCAGTGATAGAGGCAAGTGGAGGACATACACGTTGGTAGATTGTGAGTATTTTTTCTTTTTTCTTTTGGTAAGTTTTTTGAGCTTGAATTTTGGCACACTTGTCATTAACATGTAGCTTTTCATTTTTCAACCAACACCATATGAAAGCCTTAACAGGCACCTTAAGAAAAGAAGCAATAGTCAAAGTCGCATGTTGGGAATTCAAATCCCATATATTCAAAGCTTTGGTACTCCCAACCTTCACATATGACACTGAAAATTGGGGAGGCGACTTGAAAAAATCTCATTATAAGGTTTTCAAGAAGGGCATGAAGATGCATGTGATGTCTCACAACAAAGTGCGTTCTTCGACTACATACCGTATATAATTTCTTGGCCAATTTGGAGAACTTCCCATGGGATTACACATTCTCAAGCTCACTATAGGCTTTCAACAATGGCTCGCCCACCTATCCCCCTCTTAGTCAATCAATAAAGCAACCCCACTTTCCAAACACCCGACGAAACAAGGATTTCAACACCTGGCACAAATCAACAATCATTTGGAAGACATAATGGTGTCTATCTTAATGGGACACCCATGACAACCCAATCATATCTAAAATATCATATGATGATATTAAGGAGGCATTTTTTTGCTACAGAGTGGAACTCTTTCGATCTCTCATGGAAGAAACTAGATTTCCTCCACCTCAAGATTTTTCTCAACTACGAATGTGAATTGTACTTGAAGCAATCATTGACACCACCCAACACAAGATAATTGTTGCCTACTGCACCTCGGACCATAGACTAGACATTGAAACTAGACGATGGTCAACTACCCCTATCTTTAGAGATTCTAGACTATGCCACTTTCGCTCCTATAATGCAGTGGAAAATGATACTCATTTTGTGTTGAAATGTCCCCTATATAAATCCATTAGGGGGCCATCTTCATTCAACTATGAGTGTGAAGACTAGGATGACAAAAAATACAATACTATGATAGAATTGGAAACCCAAATGAGTAGGCTTGATCAATAAAGAGGTCATGGTTTAATGCATGCGTTTAGGATTGCAACTTAGGTCCATTCGGTCAAGAGGCATCTTCATCCATTGAATCAAGTGTGAAAACTTTGTAAGTTGGAGATTTATAATCATTGTCATTGCAAGAAGATTTGATTGAATGTGGGAGATGAGACAATTCATCAAAAGATTCTTTCATGTTCATGACAACCTCAAAAAGTTATTTATTTATTTAGTTAGTTATTTAAAAGACCACATTGTACATGATGTCACTCCTCGAATGTGTTATGGTTCCAATGAAGTTTTCATGGTGTTTGTTTCATGGAACCACACATCTAGGGCTTCGCTACGCCGTGATGCAATGAACATAAATTTTTATGTTAGGGTGGCGTAAATCCAAGGCCATAATTTGGATCTGATACAAAATTTGAGGTTAAGCCACCCAAGGTTAGAATAATGCGGTCTCCAACATGGTATATCATTGCATCCATGACATGATCAAGTATGATTTGATTCAACAACATGTATAATTTTAAGTAAGCTAGGTTGCAATCCCTAGGGGTAGACTTGAATGACGTGTGTGGGTTATTATAAAATAAAATCTCTTTAAATATGAGAAATGCAAAGAAGAAAAAGAAAAGTATACATACTAATGTTAGGCTTAAAAATGGATTTGTGTATATATACTAAGCATTTCAATCTAATGTGATAAATGCCTCCACTACATGTACAAAATATAAATCATGAAACAATGAGGTCTTTATTACATATACACATCTATTGTCAATCTTTTCTCCTACCCTTTTGTATGTTTACCTTATTTTTAAATTCTTAATAGCCTTGTTTAAGTGTACATACTAGAGAAAAACAATGCCTCTCCCTTATGTATTTGTACACTTATACCTCCAATATGAACCCTTTCTACACTCATGTCAATTCCTATGTGGTATGAAGTGTCTAGCCCCAGGGGTTGCAATTACCTACATTGAACGTGATCAATGTATTTTGGTCAATTGTTGATGCTCAATCTTTTTGAATATAATGAATTATCATCAAAATTTTGTTTCAAATGATTTAGTATTTTCTTCATCATTTATTTACATTATTCCTTCTACCTCACTTCTTTTTAAATCATCAATGTTTTTATCATGTAGACTTTGGCATAATAGTTGGTGCAAATGAACTGAATTTAGTATTTTTTATTATATCTTTGTAGGTTTCTTGTATTCTTAATTATAAAATTATGGATACTCAATATTATTTGATTAGGTGATCTCTTAATCATTAATGTGTTTTACATGATTTCTTATATTCGCAAGATTTTTGTACCATCCATGTCTAGACCATATTGAGAATGGCATAATTATTGGTTTAAATAAAACATTATTCAATACAATAATTATTGTTATATATTCAATTAATTATAATGTATAACATCTATTTTTAATTTAATCAAAATTTATATTATACAAGTTATTATGTTTTAAGTATTTTTATATATCAATTGGAGTCAAAATGATTACTAACTTGAATAAAGGATTATTCAATCTTTTATTTTTAATCATTGCAACCATTTGGAAATAACTTTTTAGCTTGAAATACTTCTTAATAATTTATTTCCTTTACATGAAAAGAACACTACAACAACCCTCTCACAATACTATAGCCTATACATTATTGGAATTTGTCAACAGAATATTGATACAGTAAGAACAAATCAGCATATTTGAGTATGAAAGTTACATAATTGGAAGATTCAAATTTCATGTCCAAGTTTCACTTTTCCAAAAGAAAAAGTTGTAAACATTTATAAAAGACATTCAAGAAAATTTTACATGACTTTGGACCGTCCAATGTCCCATAAATTACTAGAATTGATCTAAACGTTCAATATTCATAAGAATAGTACATCAAATCATAATTGAACAAAACTTGACACATTGACATTAATCATCATTTTATATACCCTTGATCAGACATTCACTCTTGAATGTCTCAATTAAGTTTCACTATTTCTTAAATTAGCATGTGTTCGTATATCATCCATAAATAGTCATTATGAGCTTTCATGTTTCGATGCGCCATAAAACAACACATGCTCATAAGACCTAGAGAGTTTTCAACCCAAAGCTATGTAATCTCAATGTATGAGGAGTTTACCTACTTTGAAACTAAAAATTGCTTGCATGGAGTTTCAGAGTCATATCAAGACATCAATTGTATGGATGTGAACTTTGAATCTATATCAACAAGTGTGCTTCACAGAGCTTTTTTTAGCCTTGGAACCTTCATTCTGTATAACATAACATCATGTGTTACTATGTTAAAAAGGCTCGGGCCATTAAGAATTGAGTGTGACAAGAAGGAATTATTGCATACAAGCATGCCTCTCATTCATCCAACATGAAAGACACGAAATTGTATGGAGCTCAGGTGTTCCTTTTCATGGTTAATTTGACACCAAGATAAACTTCAAAGACCCCAAATTAATCTAGTCCGAGCCATTAGAGATGGATCAGCCACAAACATATAAAGTATATAGTTGTTATTCAGTACCTTGTTTGATGAGACACCTATACTTGATTGGTGCATGGTTAGCTGAGGATCAAAGACCAAACTCCAAAGATACACATGTTTGGCAGAGATTGGACTACTACACCTTCAGATTTTATTAACTACTCCGCACAATTCAACACAATTGGGAGGACCTATGTATTTAGTCAAATAAATAACAACATGCACTTCCAACAACCATAACTAAATCAGGAGAGGTCCGATTTTCAATCCAGCTTTTGCTGATGCTTCATCATAGATCTGCTAATGCAACTCAAGTCTTGCTGTGTGAATCTAATCCGTAGAAGATGGAGAACATGAAAAAACAAACCGAATAACACCCACATACCTTTAAGAGTGAAGTTTTGATGCCAGATGGATGAGAGGTACGCTTGTGTGCAATAATTCCATCTCTCCACTAAGCAGCACCTCAAACAATACCTTGACTCCAAAAATAGAAATTAAACATCTATTAACGTCTTCAACTACTGTTGCAAATAATCTCAATAATCTCAGGCTTCTGGAATTGCACAAGTGGAGACTGCAAAAACCTTTATCACACAGCAAATTCAATATATTCAATCTAAAACAATGTAAACCAACTTCCTTGTGCAAGCCAAAAAAATTCATGTCAAACAATGAGCTCAACAATGCTGCCATATGTAAACTTCTCAAATTGAGATTAAGAAACTGCATCGTAGGCAGAACATGCCTTCAAATAATCTATATTATCGCCAGGTACAAACTTGGAGTGCATTTGCTACCAACAAGTCACAGCGATTGCAATGTACAAAGGTGTAGGTAACTAGACCAACTTATTGCTCCTAACCTGACAGTGAACAAACCTTGCAGTAGAATCACTAGTTTTGAAGCAAGGGTGATCTCGCTCAAAAAAACCACCCCAACACTATACAGAACTGTGGTGTACAGAAAAATGATTCCTGCAACTGATGTGCTCCAGAACCATTTACACAACCCAAGAGAGGTAAGTGGATGCTTTGTGTGTGCTGGCTCTTGGTATGCGAGTGAATCTAGCCTTCCTGGCAGTTCTAGAGCTTTAAGAGCACTAGACTACTTTCTCAGAACAGTTTATCGAGAGCACCCCCAATGAAGAAGAGTCTCTGTCAAATTCGTTCAGTGATACCTGCATTCAACACAATTTCCTCAATGATAATCCTACAGTGCCCTCTTGTGTAGTCGCAAGAACTAAGAAACAACAAGTGGGTGTGTTCCACTACATCATGTGGGAGCACTGTAATTTTGAAGTAGGCTCCCCACTTTCAGAAAATAAGTTTATCTAAGAGTTTGCTCATTCCATCATTGTCAAGTCACATGATTCTCAGGTGATACCTAGTGATTTCTGTCAACTGCATAATGGACATAGAGGAGAAACCTTACAAGAAGAATGTCTTCATCAGTGCCAAAGGATTTGCGAGCTTCATCCAGAGCATCTAAGGAAATCCTCCCACTCATACTGCAAAGGAATAAAAGGAGGATATCAGCTGACAACAATGAGCATCAATTTAATTATAGAATAAACGACCACCCACACTCACGAGTAAATGACTCACCTGCTGCTGGCTGGGTCTCTAATCTCAAACTCATCAGTGTCCATGTTATATCCACAAATGACAACATAATGACCTGCGGCACCCATGTATAATGAGCATCAGTAACAAAAAAATTATGCACTGATAATAACTTTCCAGATTCAAAGACAGAACAAGCTAAGACTAGAGGAAATGCTGAGACTGGTGTCAGTTGGTACCTGTATATCCAGTATTGAGGCCACAGCAATCGGCAAGGCAAAGCTCGTCCAACCACGGGTGACTGCTTTTTGTATCCAACAAAGAAAGAAGCTATTATTTGACAAAATAAGTTTCCTGGATATCTTACATGATCCACTTCTTAAAACCCAATCACATAACTCCAAACTTCATTCACATGAAACCATTAGAATCGAAAGCATTAAACATACCTAAGCTTACGCTTGTCAACCAATGCAATTGCTAAATACCGACCAGACAGTATCAGGATTGAGAGCTCTTCGCCAGTGATCGATCTCCACTGTTCCACAACAGAAGTTATAAAAGTGAGAAGATGCACCAAATGGCCATACTTGGAAAACAATAACAACTGATAAAGTCAGGACAAATGAAGTTCACCTGCACTTGTATCCCAACTTGGGGGGCCTTTTCAAACAACTTATTCACACGTTCCCCATCTTCTTCCATGTTCTCCTAGGGTCCACATCCAGGACACACTTTCAGTGATCAGTTTCAAGTTTCATCAATCCAGAGTGTTGAAAGGGTAAATTTTCAACCTCTCAACATGGCAGAGTAATTGCACTGCAATTTCTGGCTTGTGACAAGGACAATTGCCAATACCAAATAGATGAATTTCAGACACCACCATATCTTCACAGGGTTTTGAAGTTGTTATCTACAGAAATTGCATTGGATGGCACACCAGCAGGAACGAGGCTAAAAAGTAAGCCCAAAATGGTGATTATTAAATATCACCCCTTGAATTTGAGCGAAAGGATCATACTTGAAAGAAACACTAACATGACTTAGAAGGGTCTTGCAGTAAGCTTACTTTGTAGAAGGTTTCAACTGCAAAATTTGGATTGGCGCCGATCGTTACAGTCAGAAATGCCACATCCACTGCAAAGTGGCGCAGTAAGTGCGCAAGGTCCACTGTCCATATGCTATTCATCAAGCCACCACAAACTAGTATCAGGAACCTCATTTTCATCACTCACAACATTCTGACAAAATCCTCCAACAGATTACAGACTACAATCTCTGGGCACAAGCCTGAGCAGCTGAGCAAGCCATGTCACTGAGTGCCTTCTAACTTGCAAGATCCACTGTCCAAATGCTATTCCATAGAGGCACCACAAACTAGCATCAGGGAACCTCATTTTGATCACTCACAACATTCTGGAAGAATTCTCCCATTACATTACACACTACAATCTACACAACCTCTGAAAAAAAAAATTCAACCGAGTGTCAAGTCAAGCCATGTCACTAAGTGTCTCCTAAGTTGCAGCAGAAGATAGGTAACATGCTCATCAAAGCTGGCATATGTGACGATAAATATCAAAAGCTAATATCACAATGTACCTCGTCGTTTGGCAAAGCTGGCTAAGGTACTTGAGATCACAGCCCTCGATACCCAAAACCTTCAATACCATCAACACACATGCCAAACCGCAATCCCAGTTGCACAGCTGCCGAATATGTGGCACCTGCATTCAACCCATCCACCTTGTCACGTTCTGAGCTGTGAAGGTATGAAGGTATCATGAAGTATTATAACTTAGCCTCTGATGGGTTGCTGATTACTCCAACTCCGAGAAACTATGTCAAATAGTGAACATTCTACTGTCCAAATGCCAATCCATCAAGCCACCACAAAGTAGCATCAGGGAACTCCATTCTGATCACTCACAACATTCTGACGAAATTCTTCCAACAGGTTACATAGAAGAAAGGTATCATGCTCATGAAAGCTGCCATGTGCGAGGATAAGGATATATATCAAGAGTTGACAAAAGTCTTCAATACCTATCTTAACCCAACAAAACCACCCAAAACCTTCTCAGACGACATCTGCTCGAACATGAGCAAGACTGGGAAAACCAGGACCTGAATGGAACGGGAGAGAGGAACAGATGTGCTAAGGTCCCACTCACAACATTCTGACGAAATTCTTCAAACAGAATACAACTAAATTCTACACAACCTCTGATAAACAAAAGTCAACTGATTCAAGTCAAGCCATGTCATTAGGTAAGTGTCTTCTAAGTTGCAGTAGAAGAAAGGTAACATGCTCATGAAAACTGCCATATGCAAGTATTTTATATACATATATATATAAACCTGGCAAAAGTCTTCAATACCTATCTTGAGCCAAACAACCCAATTCAACAAAAACCACCCAAACCCTTCTCAGATATGATGTGCTCGGACATGAGGTACCTGAATGGAACGGGAGCGAGGCACAGGCGTGCTAAGGTCCATCAAAGGCGAGGGCGGCGAGCTCCAAACACTCGACTCGATAAGAGACGTGGCTACCCACCCATTGCTTGAACTTTGTTGATGTTGTTGAGTTTGGGTCACACTCTGGCTGCAAGCAAACCCATTGGATTCAAACGCAGGGCGGGGCGGCCTTACACGGGAATTCCGCCCCGCCACCGAGGTTTCCATTTTTTGCGATTCCGGGATAAAGAGATCAATCCACTCCAAATCTATAATTGCACCTCTGCCTTTTCTTCTTCTTGAAATAGATGTTGATGTTGATATTGTTGACGTTGGTAACGCCCCCTCTCAGCCTTTCCACACCGGTTGACAGAAATAATAATTATATTCCACCCACCACCGCACCGGCCACTTCTGGGTAATGAGAGCAGACCCAATAATGTATGATCGCCAGGTTGCATAGTGGAAAACCCTTCACACCTCGCCCCACAACAACAACACAACAACCTCGCCAACCCAGACGTAAGCTGTCTTTAATCACAAATTGCGCCCAGAGCTCTCCAATACTCTATGTATCCATGTATTTTCCATGTGTTTCCATGTGTCTCCCTCTGTTCCCTAAACTAAAACCCTGCGCAACGACCCCGCTCCATCTTAGCACCACCGCATTAGCTGGAGATGAGAACCGCAACACCAGAGGTTAAGTAAGCAAGTAAAGTAAGCCTCCCAAGGAGCCTAACCTAAAGCTAACACCATCATAACCTCTACATCCTTTGCTTCTCTCCCTCCATCAACCAATCCCTTGTTCCTGCTCCTGCGCTCCACCAAGGCTCCACACCGAGCTATGAGTTGAGAAAACCTCGAATCCCTATTGCCCTAACTAAAAACCGCACCACCACAAACTCGGTGCAAATGGGTGACAGGGAGATAGGGAGGGAGTCAAGGCGGATCGGATCATCCGCAGTTGCGAGGACGAGGGACAAAAAGGAGATGATTGCCCGGGAGCAAGCAACGCAAGAGATCCGGAAGAGCGAGGAGGCTCCGATGCCTCCAGGACGGGCCGGGTGGTCACTTGCTGCCTGGGCCCGGCCTCGTCCTGGAGGTTGCCAGCAAGGCAGGCCCGGGATGTCTCAGGCTCTGGGCAGTAAAGGAGGGCAGAATACGCTCCCGGGTTCTGCGCACCTTCGCGATTCTTGGGGTACCGGGCAGATGGAGAAAACTCTATCCCGGGCTGGGCAGTTTGAATTTATTTCCGGGCAGAGCGTTTTCTACTGTGGTGCGATTCTGGGGCAGCGGGCAGGGTAGGTGGATATTTGGGTAAAGGGGTAGCGGGCTGGGCAGGTGAATAAGTGTGTGGGCACGTGTGGGGTATCGTTGCTTGTCAGGTTGGTTCATTTCTTGGTAACTCATCACTTATTGGGTTTAATTATTTGGCGCCAAACATCTCATAAGTTACATTTTGATGTGATATTAGCATAAAAATTCTTCCCACTTCTCATAGGATATGAAGTCCAAGATGATTAGCGAATCCAAACCGTGTTTGTAGCTCATAATGTGTGGAGCTCGTATGAATATCTTATTGATTATCAAAGTGAAGATTCTCGTGTTCATTAAGTGGTCACATACCCCCCCCTCCCCCCGAAAAAAATCATGTTGACTATTGAGCTAGAATGGTTAATGTGTTTTGAGCACGTAGTCGAATCTTTTCTAAGCACATGTCTTTTTGGTGCCATTGCTTAGATCCACACCTAACCACATACCACTAAAATATAGGTATTTAAATTATTGTTGTGTTCAATTTAGGCACATACGCCTTAAGTAAGTTATCTTGTGGTCTTATTGTGCGTGCAATTTTTGTTGTTGGATTGGCTTGGGAATTGCCAAGGAGTTGTCCCGTGTGGATAACAATTGCAAATCACAAAGATAGCCATTTCAAGTTCTAGGATCGTAATTGAGATTCATACAATTTAAGAGTTTAGGCATTACATTGATAGTCCAATCTTAATATAATACATATTTGTGTCTTTTGATGTCCAATGTTAAAACTAGAAACGTTGCCATACATGTAGGTACCACTCAAAATATAGGTGTCCAATTAAGAAGCGTAATCAAATAAGACCCACGTACCTTAGCTCTTTTTATGGACGGGAATGTGAGTGGGCTCTTACTTAAGGTATTGAGGCCTTAAAGTGTCACCTTCCTTTTGGTGACACTTGTTTTTAATCCTTAAGCCATAAGCAAGTGAGTGCAATGAGGCCATCAAGTAAGTAATTGTTGAAATAGAGTAATCTCATGCGGCATTAAGTATTAAATAACACCACTTTGGCCATTCATAACATCGGCGTAAGAAGCATGCAAGAACACTTTTAGAAGAGCACCAACTTTGGCCAATCACAATGATTGGTTGGGGATCTATTTGCTCAACGAGGTGGTGTAATAAGTGATCCACATAAGGGGGACGACACCTTCATTTATAACAGATCCTCATGTGCAATAAGGTTGGTTTTGTGATGATCCTCACTTAGCAATCCAACATCAATAGACCCCCACCCCCTAGTTGACAATAAAAGGTTCTTTCCTTAAAACGACTTTGAGAATTTTTCTAGGTTGCATATATTTTTAATTTTTAATTTTTTTTGTAGACTTCGTATAAATTCGCTAATCTATGGATTTTTTGTGGAAAATTTTCCAAGCTACTTAACCTACCCAAAATAGCAAGAGTTTCTTAAATTGATGCTTTAAGGCCCTAGTACCTTACATGCGAAATACACTAACTTACGGGTGGTGCATTATCAAGAGAGGGAATTACTGCATACGACCATACCTCTCATCCATCCATCCAAAAAAAAAATGGGCCCCCTATAGGTTGATGGCCAATTCATCTCAAATGACTTGGACTGAACTAATTATGGAGAAAATCAACTACAAATAATAAACTTCACGATGCATACTATTTCAGGACTTTCATGTTAGATGAATGAGAGGTATGCTTGTTTACGATAAATTTCCTCTCTCCATGCATTATGGTCCATAATACATCAATAAATACCCAAAAAAAATTAATTTAAAAAATATGGTAAATTGTGTTTGCACACATGTATAAACCTCAAGGTGCATTATGTTTGATTTAGTCACTTGAAATTTCTCAAGAGGCTAGACTCAGTTGTTCCACAAGTTTGAAACCGGAAAATCTGTGCATTTTCAGTTCAATGCTGCATGTTATCATCCATGAATATTCCGATACGAATAGCACTCACTGATTTTCCAAACATTGCAGTGCACTTCCAAGGCATTCAACGTTGTAGGATATGCATATCAAATAACCAGTTATTGTATTTCTGTACCATAGTTGTGAGTATTGTTCATACTTTGACTCAGAAACATGAACAGAAATATGTGAGCTTACTTGAACTTAATTCCAAACCTTCACTGCAGACTACCTCATCGCTCGAATATGATCAGTTTTCCACAATGAGCTGCTGAAGGATGTATCATGTATGAAGCAAAAGAAAAGAAAAGAAAAAAATCCAACCCAGAGATGCTTACTCTTAAAATGATGCATAAAGAGTCTGTAAAATTCACATTCAGCTGGACAAATGTTGACACAATAGCAGGTTGCATGCAACCCACCGAGCATAAACAGTGAATGTTGATCTATTCTGCAATGTGGAGATATTTCCGAAGACATTTTTTTTTGGTTATTTTTGCCATGAAATCTTCACTTGAATCGATGCAAAAACACTCCGGCATTTAGGGTTTGAGCTCCCCACCACCTATTGGGAAGAACGCCGGGCATCACATACAAGCCCGGGACTTAGCCAAACTTGAAGACTGCGTTTCCCATCACCTTGGAAATACCGAAAGTTGCAAAGGCATGGGTGAACTCGTGTGTTGGTGCTCGAAAAACCATGCGAATATGGTGGAGTGGAATAGACTTAGGGTGAGAGGTTCCACGCAGGTCGCTCGCCCACTAGATTCTATAAAAGAGTGGGGTGGAGGTGTTCGCATGTAAATAAGCAGAAGTCATCGTCCAACCACATTACGGCGGTCTGCTATAATATGGAGGGCCGTGGACACGAGCTGCTAGACTTCCACTACATAATCCTTGACCTACCGGTTCCGGTCACCGAAGGGTTGAAAACGTGGTTTTCAGAAGGAGGAAGAAGTTTCAACCTGGAGGAGGATTGAGGTGGTGGGCCTGGATTTGAGGAAGTTGGGAGTAACTAGCTGACACATACAAACCCTACCCCACTAGACTCCCTCTACATTTGGACGGGTTTGTCCTTATTTACACTAGACTCTGGTGGGCAAGCGGCCTACATGAAAACTCGCCCTTACATTATCGGAATCACAATCTCCAAGATACTCAATACTCACCAATTAGGACTCTAGTACCACCCCATAGCAAAAGAAATTCCAACAACTCGCATCATCTTACATAAAATGATGTGCCAAGAAAGTCATGTGGTACCACTTGAATATTTGTTACATCATGTATTTCATACTCCCTCCGTTCCAAAATAATTGTCCATGTTCCTAACTTTGACGAGATCAAGGCATGATGACCATTGACCAAGTAGTTGTAAGTATGACTCTTAGAATAAAAAACAACAACAACTCCCGAAATTGTGGTGTCAAAAGACTTCTTGATGATGAAAGTTTGGTTCGAAAATATTTGATTTTGAGCCTCAAATTTCTAGCCGGGCAGAGAAATCAAACAATCGTTTTGGGACAAAATAACCTAGGAGGCAGGACAATTGTTTTGGGACACAAGGAGTACATCGTGCCATTAAAAAATTAACGTGCTATATCGACTACATCGGCCTTCCATGTTCGTAGTGCAACAACAAGTGTCCCATGAATTATGAAGGTGTAATGCATCGAGTTTAATTTTGGGACACCATTAGATCCACAAGACATTCTTATTTATTTATTACATGAATATCTTCTATAACCGCTTATCCACACTATTTTCTTATAGGAATGATCTATGGGCATGTAATTCTTTTTCAAAAAGGTTTTGTGTTTGTGATATACACAACCGGTGAATTGTGGGATTCTTAGTTACAAATAGATGTTTGACATGTTTATGATATAAAGAGAAGAGATCTCCTTTGATTATTTTGATCTAAATTTTTCTCACGTATAATGAAGTATCTAGATATTCTCCTCTCCCCCCCCCCCCCTTTTCCTCCCTCACACACACACGCAAAACAAAAATAACTTCATTTGCTTCCCACACACCCTCCAAAAATTTGTCATTTGGACAACAAAGAGAGTCCTTGTGAGCTTTTTGATTGAATTGACAAATAGTGGACCCTACGCTCGGAGGTGGTAATGAACAACATACATTGAGATAAGACCACATGGAGCCAATATTATGTGCAAGATACTGTTCTCCCTCTTTAGTATGACACGTTTGGGAAACACACAAAAAGTTGTATAATCAAGGTGTCGTCTTCTCATTAATATGAAAACTGGTTAAAGTTGTCGTATTATTGATAAATACAAAAACATAAGTAATATGAGCTTAAAAATATATACAACGAGTTTAAGCAACATAGATGGTATGAAACAATAACTTATAACTTCAAACAAATACCAATATTCTCAAGAACTCTTGAAATAGGAGTCCAAAGATCTTTGGTGTTGCCTACCCAAGTTAACAACTGGCATCTTATCCAAATTCCCTACTAACTTTTGAAAACTAATAACTTCATTACCACTAGAATATAAAGAGTTCTCTAATAAGAAACTAGACAACAATGAGGCATGACGTTTAGCAACATACTAGGCAGGAGGCCACTCTAACCCTAACGTTGTCCATTCTACACTAGTAACCCTAATTATCATGAAGTTCCCAATGATAAGTGAAGTTCCCAAGTAGTGAAAATGTATTTTAGATCAACATAGCATAGATGAAAGGAATTTTAGGATTTAACTACCTCTTTAATATGACAAAACGGAGATTCTCAACGTCGCGTTACCGAATGCCGTGGTCGTATAAAAGAGGGAGGCTTGGAACTAGAAAGTTGGGTCTCTCAAAAATGTGTCATAATACGAATCCCGGCTGTGAAATCTCCTCTCTACTTGACGGAAAACTTGCCAGGTGGTGAACTGCCTCCTGTGCTTTGACATTGGCATGTCGGCCTTCTATCTCAAAAACAAAACAAAAAAGTATCGTAATATCGAAGGCGTCATATATATATATTCTCTAGGTGAGTGACGTACGTGGGCCTAGAACGGACACCGATCATAAAGCGGCGAGAATCTTCCAACATATAGCACGTCCCATCATTCGAGGAACACACATCTAGGGAACCCGTCCATTGATATAGTTATTCTAAGATAAATATCCGTTCTACGCTCACGCACCCACCTTAGGTGCCGGGTGGGCCCCGCCTCCCCTTATCCGACTATGACCGAGAAGAACAACCAAATGATCTCACGGCTCGTGGAATGGTACGACCAACAACTAAGTAAGTAGTTAGTCCCACCACACGGCCGTGCAAAGAAAGAAGCTCCCCCACAAGGCCGAGATTATTGATAGTCCTTCCCCTTTTACGGAAAGCAACCCCCAACACACTAGCGGCCTCGACCCATAGAGGCACCATTTTGATGCCCTCTCGAGTGGTACGTTCGCATGTGATTTCCAACCACGTAGGATGCGATATTCCTTGATGGGCTTGCCACTTGATCGCGTTACCAAAAAAATAAAAATAAAAATCCAATGCCTTTTGATGGGGGAGAGAGAGGGAGTTATCGTATATAAATGAGCTCACCTCTCATTCGTGCAACGTAATCGCCTTGGAATACTATGCAACTCGTAGGTCGCTTCTTTTATTTTCAGTTGATTTGACATTGGAGTTAGTTTTAAAGATTCTGAATTGGTCTATTGGAGGTCACCTGAGATGAATCGGCAACAACCCTCTGATGTGTGTGTGTGTGTGTGGGGGGGGGTTGAGTTTTTATGTTGGATGGATGAGAGGTATGTTCGTATATGAACCTTGTTCAGGGTTCCGAATTGAACATCATAGTATTCATAAACATTAAGAGGTGGTTGCGGGTTAATTCTTGAAGGCACGAGGGGTGAAGCGTTTTCGAGCATGTCATAAGGTGGACATGCCTAAATTGAACACGACGATAATTTGGACACCGATATTTCAATGGTACGTGGTTAGGTGTGTGGATCTCAAAACTGACATAAAAATACACATGTTTAAAAGGGGTTGGACTAAGTGCTCTAATTATGTTAACCATCATAGACTCAACAATCAACATGATGGAAGGGGGGGGGGGGGAATCTACATGACCATGAGCTCCAAAAAACATGAACAAATAGCTACAGGCACGATCTAGATTTGCTAATCATCTTGCACTAATTGCGTGTTTCATGTTCTACGAGAACTGGGTGCAAAAAGAAAAGTATCCATCTGGGGCACGCCTACATTATATAATGATGGTTCTAAGTGTTTTCACTTTTCAAAGCTCGAGTCTCCACCCCTCTCTCTCCACTTGGGTGGTGAGTGACCGGTTTTGTTTCGTTTGTCCACTAATTTAGTGAAATGGTTTAATAACAAGCCAAAGAATATCTACTATAGAATAGACTAAAAGAAAGTGATATGATTCCGATTTGACTCGATATTAGAAAACATCCAGGTATTATGTCCGGCAACTGGCACATTCTGAGCACAAACGACAATCTCCCAATTTGCAACAGAGTGGCCAGTGTATGATTATTTGACAAAGGGTCCTGCCTTTCATGTGATTGCCAATTTTTACATCACCGATTTTTGACGGGTTGGTCAATTCAGCATGTCTTTTGACATCTTATTTTGAAATTGACGGTTTTATGGTAAAGACGTCTATTCCCTATCAAGACCCCATTGGCAATTTATAGGGTCCCGGAATTTCGATCAGGCAGGGACTCAATTTCAATTAAACCGGAACCAATAGTGCTATGACACATGTCCTAGTTTTAGTTGCTAAGGTGAGGAGGAATGAGCGGTTAAAATGAGCGGTCATGGCAGACTCCAAACATTGGTAATATGCTCGGACCAACTCTTGGCTTACAAAATTCACATCAATTTCAATTCAAGGAATACATTTACCGAAAAATTGCAGTCCTCAGATTTCCATCTTCCTACACATGAGAAATTTGCACTACTTTATACTTCTCCAAATTTGACGCAAAATCTCTTAAGTGATCGGTCAAGGGCGCCTCTACTCTATATATGATTTGAATACATAGCAATGTTGACAAATCAACGGTGGTTCGAAACGTAACCCACTTGCCATTAAAGAACGTGCAAGGACACGTGCAATATGAGCTCGGTAAGTTGTAACCTCAAAAATGGTTGCAAAGGTGGATGCACAGGGCTCTAAGCATATTGCCTTGACAACTCATGACGATAAGATATTGACAAGTACTTATGAAATTTCATATGTCAAGTGACATGCCTTTTGGGAGTGATATGTCAAGTGGCGGATTAAAGGCCTTGGCCCTTGGTCTTTTGACAGGTTGAACATTCAGTCGCATGACTCAACAATATCATTACTTTGTAATATCATAAGGCAAGGCTTCAATTATTAGGCAAATCACTTTGCTAAACACCTTCCTCGTGTCTTGCAGGTCTTTGCATGGAGTTCAGATGTGTACCAAGATGAACGCTTGTATGCTACAAAGAACTCTGGAAATTCTAATATTGCATCAGGTGTGAGGCCAAACTATGTATTGTGTTTAGTGTCGTATGGAACTTTATGTCATTGTGGTTACTTTTCTAATGACACTTGTTATGAATACGTTTACAAGTATTGCCATGCCAACTTACTTGTAGCTCCTCCTCTTTGAGTTTGGTATATTCAGCATCCTAACATTTCCGTAATGAAATATTGTCATGGATAACTGAAACTTGAATGAAAAAAGAAACACTTGGTAAGTGATAGTAATTGCAACATTGTAAACCTATGATTTTCAACAAAAGATTACAAGGAATGACAAATGATGCTAGGTTTACATTAGTATAAGTGACACTACACGGGCAATTTACAATTCGTATTGAGCAAGACAAACAAAATCGGTGACACTAAATACCAATATTTTTAGTGTGACTTCACTGTACCCACAGAAGAACCATAGTAGATGGTCGTGGAAAGGTTTGATTCTTGAAAAGACTCAAGGCCGGTTTACACCATGGACCATGAAGTGAGACCATGGAAGATGGGCTTTTTCCATGGTCAAATTTCTTTGAAAAATCAATTTACAAAGTCTTTGGACCCCTCACTAGGTGAAAACCAAATGTGGATGAAAAGGAATGACCATGTACCCAAAAATGAATGGGCTAATTTTTTAAATTTATGACAAACAAAGGTGGCTTTGAAAAAACTAAAAATCAAGTTTGACCATTCTATTGTCTTCTCTTGTTTTCATCTTCTCTTCCCCAAAAAAATATTTTAAAATTTTATTATAACAACATTTTTATGTCATGGGCCCTTGCCCTATTCTACTAGAGCACCTCTTTTGCATTTCCCACTGCAAAACTTGTTGGACCGTGTTAGTGGATAACGTAGGCCTTAAAATGTGTCTTTTGGGGACCTCAAACTCCATGATCACTTTGACACTTTTTCCCTAAACCCTAAACTGAAGTGGCCCCAAGACGAGTTCAACAACCAATCACATATTTTACAAGGCCTTGGGGCGATTTCATGGTCCATGATGTAAACAACCCCTTAGCTGGTGCTCACTCGGTGCCAACTTTCACATTTAATGAGAAGATGCACATGTTTCAGCAAGAAGGAAAAACATATATACAAAGTGATGGAAAACATTAAACACCCCCCTATGAACTTTGGGGGGTGTCAGATCCGAGCAAGGGCATCCTGGGGAATTTTTGAACCCGACCAAAAATTGTTGCCCGCCCCGCCCAACTTCGAAAAAAAGCATTGCCCTTGCATTCTTGAAGGCCGCTTGACTACAAATCCCATATTGAGTGCACTTCACCTTCAAGGCCCAAAATCCAATATATATGTTCACTTCCATTGAGTGAATAAGCAGTTGATTGGGATTTCATTATCAAAGTGAAACCGTCAATAACGCATGTAATTGACTTGGAAGTCAAAAATATTACAAAACCCTCACTACCACTGAGGTTATAATTTTTGTGACTTACAATTTGAATTTGTCTTTGTCATTCTAAAATGACACTTAAAGTAGTATGTTGATTTAGTATGTATGTTTTATAATATTTTAGGTAATGTTGTCAACTTTCACATGCATTCATACGCATTTTGGTTTCCTTGTAATTAATTTTCTCAATTTGTGCCAAAAAAAGAAGACTACGTACATCAATCAATAATTAAAACTTAAGCAAGCAATTGTTACAATAGTGTCGATGTCTACCCAAATGGATTCAACATGAAATGCAAACCTAATACTCTCAAAATACAAATTGATACTCTCATAAAGCAAAATGTCCTCCACGATATGAATCAAAACTCACCTTCAAATTGAAGAGATGAACATTAGATATAAGTTCTCATTTAGAGAGTACATTCCATGAAATTTGATCATTATGATTGTAAATGGAACGCAAGGGGACATTTTACATTTGAAAAAAAAGAACCCTATTACCGTGCAATCTATGCTCTTAATCTTGTCAAGGGGTTTATTCCATGTAATCGACCTGACATTTACAAATCTAGAAGTAAGCCTTGATATATTATTGTAGCTTGATTGTTAGTAAATGGGCCTTGAAAATGACTACAATTACCTAGATATATTGAAAGTTCATAAAAATTATACATCAACAAATTATATATGATTGACTATTAGTGATTATTAACGATAATTTGTGAATATTAATGACTATAGTCTATCGATGACTATTGATGATTATATATTATTGACTATTAGTGCTCGACAATAGTTGCAACCTTATATGGCGTGGGTATGATTTGCACAACCTTGTTGTAGTTTAAATTTATGGCCGCATACATGAAGGTGTTCGCCATCATGTAGTCAACCTTGCATACATACATGAACACTTGAAACACATTTGTTTGTAGTATAACCCACTGGCATTTCTTCCCCATTATGACATACATTGTATGTGTTTTACTCTCCCATTTGTTTCTATGCTTTGCAATATGTGCATTTGGATTGTTCCATATTGTCTTCAAGAACCAGGTAGCGCAATGGGTGTTTGAATTGGATGGAACTTAGGTATGAGAATATAATATAATTATATTTAAGATAAAATCCAATAATTAAGTTCTTGATAATACCCCCATGTTTATGGAGTTGGAAACCAATATCTTCTTAATTGAGTATCTCACCCTAAGGTCCGCTTCCAAATTAAATACCTCGTTGCCAATCCACTTTTGCTTTCAAATTTGAGAAAGGTATTAAAGATTTATTTTCATCCATATGATGTGGTTCATGAAAATTTGACCACGAAATATGGGTCATTGAAGCCAGGGAGACAATAGCATCTAGATTTACCAACTAATGTCAATTTTTTTTCTTCTAAATTTTAGGATTGTGATTGTACTTCTACCTCTGTTTTAAAACATGCAACAACCATTTTATTTGTAAAAAACAAAAATGATAATAAAACAATAACCCCCCTCCTTATATATATATATTATGTACATCAATGCCTCTAAAAATCCCCTTTTATACACTCTTATTACTTAAAGTGTGGTATCCAAAGAGCATACTTACCTCCCCCAAGAAAATCATAGTATTTTATTGATTTGTACAATACCCCTCCCATATGTATACTTTGTAATCCAAATTTTCAATAGGAGCCTTAGCTACTAGATTGTAGTGTATATACTTTGTATATAATCTATTAGGTTGTTGGATGCGACTACATATGTTCCAGAACAACAAAAATTATTAGTTAAAAACTAATATTTGCATCAAGTAGACCCAAACAACTCTGACCCCTTCCAAGCCACAATCCCTAGTGTTAAGATCTTCTACCCATGATAAACCTTTGTGGCATTTGTGACCAACTTGGGATCTCCACAATTAGAAGTAACCTTCAATTTCAAGGACGCCAAATCATGGCCTTTACCAGTGGATTCACAATGTGCATGAACACACACATCAAATTATCCACTATTGCTTTGTACATGCAAGTCATCTTGTTGCCGGACTGTTGAAGCCATTTGTTGTCAGGATTGTCTATTGTGTCGTGACGGAGGGTAATCCCGACATAATGTCGTGCCGTCACGACACGTATCCGTCACGACATTATGACGGATGATGTCTTTATCCTGCCGGACTTGAATTTTACCAAATTTTTTGTGTATTTACATTACCCCATTGTGGACACGTAGGAGTTACGATGTCCATGTGTGATGACATGTCAGCAAAGTAGAGGTAAAGTGGGGAATAAAATTACTAGCACCCGTCCGCCCTCCCGTCCGCCCCCGTTCCCCGTACCCTAACCCCGCTCCCTTAGCCCATTAACATGTTCCCTAACCCGTTCCCTACGTTCCCTCCCGTCCGACCCTCCCCCCCGTCCGACCCCCCGTCCTCCCTCCCGTTCCCCTCCCCCATTCCCATCCATCCCGTCCTATCCAAACCTCCTAAACCCGCTCCCATCCCCCGCTCCCCACGTTCCCACACGCTCCCCGCGTTCCCCCCCGTCCGCCCCCCCCCCCCTGTTCCCCCCGTCCGACCTACACCCTCCTTAGTAATATTTTATGACTTTGATTTTAACAAAATGGTAAACACAATGGCAAAATGGTTTACATGCCAAGGGAAATATGCACATCCACGTCGGCATTTTTTGCCACATAGGATGCCACCTTGGCAAGAAGGTAAGTATTTTACCCACCCTACTAGGTTGACCCTAGTTTGACCCTACGAGGAGCCTATTGTGTCGTGACGGAGGGGTCCGACCCGACACGACGCGTCATGACGGCACGACCCCGTCATGACGTCGCGATAGACAACCCTGTTTGTTGTGCACTGTCTTTGCAAGGTTGCACATTGGCATCTCCGCATGTTCATCTATTGTCATATCCAATGAGCACCACGAGAATCGTAGAAGATTGTGTATATTTCTTATATGATAGGAAAAAAACAACATTCAAGAATATAATTCGGTGAGGGAACCACATTTCCATTCATTATGTTGTTGTTTTAGCTTTTTGTGGTATGCAAGCTCTTCAAAAGGTTGTTTTTTTCCATGTGAATAGTCAAGGTTGAATGTATGGTTGAATGAAGGCAATGGGTCGAGTGCTCTCGCGCATCCCTCCCATTAAAATATTTGGTACCTCTATGAAGGCTTGAAACCAAGTTTGGTCTACCAGCCTTCAAGTGTTGACCTTTGAAAATCATCCCGCATACTAGAAGAAAAATAAATAAAAAATGGTTGGAAATGTAGTTGTAGTGCCAAACCCACCTTTCCACTCATTTTCTTTTTCTTTTTTCCATGTATGAAAGCTCCTCAAAGGGTTGTTTTTCCATTTGAATAGTTGAGGTTGAATGTGTGGTTGAGCAAAGGGGATGGGTTAAGTGCTCTTGAGCCTCCCCTCCCCACTTATCGAGGCTCATTTATTTGGAGGTATGAAGGAGGATGAGGAGTGTGATTATGATCACACGTTGATTAATGATTCTAGTCCACAAGGTGGAGTTGCAAAGTGAGCTTTGACATGCCTTGGATGTTCTAATTGATGAACATGAAAATGTTGAAATACCCTTTCAATCTGATGTAAAGTCCATTGTGGCTTCTAAAGAGGTAGGGGAATCTAGAATTTTCAAATGTACACTTGCTAGTCAATTGGATGGTAATCCAACTTTATCTAAAGATCGATTGACTTGGATTAATGCTAGCATACAATATATGAGCCCTAAACTCCTTACTGCCGCAAATCATGATACTATGTTAAATCTTGGTTGTGATTGTGAATTATGTTTTTTTGAACACACCTAAAACTAGAATTCTCAAAAAAAAAACGTGGTAGACCACACACAAAAAAAACCTCAATTAAGGTTTGGTTTGTTGGGAGGGTTTATATAATACATAAAGAATTTCGTTGGGTGGAGTGAATGGATCTAATTGACTTGATCGGTCATTCACCAAACATGGAGATTGACTTATGTCGGTATACAAAAAAAACCATAATCATAGTCATAATCTTGGAACTTAGTAGAGCTTGTATACGAGGACAAGGGAAGACCAAGAAAGTGCATAAGGTAAGAAGGAAAGGAGAGAGAGAAGGGGGAGGGAGGGAGATATGACTTGTTATGTTAGATGATTTAAAGTCACTTTTTCCAATGATATGGCACTTTTGGAGGATTTTTCTTTCTCTAAATATTCTAGGGATAATGTTAAAGGGTTCGGGCCCATTATTGACAGCACTAGAGGTGATAGATGGATAATAATAAGGCTTGGCTTATATAAGGGCTAGGGTCCAAGAAACTCGGGGTCCAAAACACCCCTTAATGGACCTTACTTTTGGACTCAATATCAATATCTCAAACTAGAAGGAATTGCATTTTCATGAGTGTAGACCACGGAGATTCGGTGGCAAGTGATGCCAGATTAGTGCCACTTTATTTTTTCCCTATCTACCCTAGTGTTGCTCTTAATTAATAAGAATGCTAAATTTTGGAGTTTTCTAGGTCAATCTTCTGAAACCCTAGTGTAAACCCACTTAGAGTAAGGTTGACATGCCTACATCCAACATAATTGTAATCATGGCACCTATACTTGAGTGGTATGCAATGAAGTGCGTATCAAAGTGCAAACACCAAAAAGACGTGTGTTTAAAAAGAAATTGGACAACATGCTCAAAAATATGCTCAAAATATGCTCACAATTCTAGGGTCAATCGTCAACTTGATTGAGGGGATTGATATGACCATTTTCACGAGCACTAGAATCTTCACTTTGATAATGAGTAAGATGTTTACACAATGAGCTCCAAAAGCTATGAAGCAAATGGTTATGGGCATGATCTGGAGGTGTTCATTGTCTCACACTAATTGCGCTTTTCATATCCTATGAGAAGTGGGTGCAAAGAGAAAAAAATGTGCGGGAATAACACATGTCTACCGTAGATAGACTGGAGTTTTGGTCACGGTAACCTGGCAATCAGTGTGTATGTTTGAATCAGTTTTTGCAAGCTTTTGACATTTGACACGCAAAAACTTGCACAAAAACAAAAACGCACGTTGATTGACACACACGATTTAGAGTTTGACATGTAGTGTGACTCGCGAAGAAAAACACCACACGTTAGTTGACATTTACAAATTGAAACAACACGTACTCCTAGACATGTGACATCGAGGTGACATTTTAGAAGAGAAAGTCGATGTCAGTTGACATTCATTTTGTGTTTTTGAAAACGTCACGTGACACTTTAGATTTGAAGTTGAATGTCAAATGAAATTTGTCAAACATACACACACACACTGCTCGCAACTACACTGGCAGTCATGTGGGGTGAGGTCCACCAACAACTGGCATTTCTGATAGCGCATCCACTTCAGTGATCGGGGAGATTTTGGGGCATACTAATCGGTTGAGATCCTAGTGTTTGCAAATCCAACCGGTTACATGTGGAATTGGAAAAGGCATTGTAGGTAGTGTTATCCCCGCCTCTTTGGTGGGTAGGTGGCTTGGGGGTTGTCCTTGGCAAGTGGGGTGGGGGTGGTTCTTCGGAAGGATGGGGTAAGAGGGTTGTCCGCGGTGGGGTCTTGATGCTTGGTTCTTCTTACGTGGCGGTGTCCCGCACCCGAGGGGTCCCGCCTCCCCTCGGTGATGGGTGCGATTTGCTTTTGTCTTCAATTCATTTGGCGTTGGCTGGGTTTGCCTTCTGTCTCAAAAAAAAAAATGTTTACATTCTTCGGCTTTTCTATATTAATTTGAGGTGTATTCCATAAATTCCTCTCTAAAGTGATGTGTAATTCTCCTGAAGTCTTGATGAACTTCAACCGGTTATTCCTCAAACTCAACCGGTTCATCTGTAACTAACTGCCGGTTCTCCTTGATCATTGGTCCACTGCTCCTGTTCCGCCAACTGCATTAAGTAAATCTACTTCTCGTCTCCTTAGATAGAGCCCACTAGCTGCTCTTTGCACTTGCCCTGGTGCTCACCACACGTGAAGCTGGTGTGCCAGGGCACGGCTCATCCCAGGCAAAACCCACAGTGGCACAATTGGTAAAACCCAATACCGATTTTGATTTTGATTTGTTTTTTGAGAGAGAAGGTCGACAGGCGAGTGCCAAAGCATAGGAGGCAGTTGACCACCTGGCAAGTTTTCCGTTAAGTAGAGAGGAGATTTCATAGCCGGGATTCGAACCACCAACCTCTTCCTTGAGATTTGGGTATCTCTCCACCCAAAAAAAACCAATAGCTATTGGTGGCCATGAAAGTGGAGCGAGTGGGTGGCTTGAAGATGATGCCGGGGCATCTATGACCCAGTCAGGTAATAAGGGCTGCTTCACACTATGGCTGTCCAAGTCGAGAGGCCGTGGGATTGAACGGCCAAACTTTGTTGACAATCCAAAGATATGGGTTGAAAATAGCCAGGCAATAAAATATATAGGAATTGGAGCCTTCGGCCCGGCATAGTGTGAAGCCTCCAAAGGCCAAGCCCAAAGTCCAAACCCATACCTAAGGAGGAAGGAGCATCCCACTTTACCTACCCAAAGCAACCCTTCCAATCTAACGACCAAGATCTTGTTAGTTTTTTATGGGAAAAAATCGACGGCCTCTCGACCATAGTTTGGGTTTCCATTCATGTCTAACCCAAACTTCCTTCGAGAGTCCGTCGCCTTGGTCAAAATAGTATTACCATGCATGCATGTTGGAGAACGACGGCCTTTGGACTTTGGCCTCTAGTGTGAAGGGTCGAGAGGCGGAATTCTTGGTTTCTTGCAATCGATTGGTGGAAATGAACGGCCTCTCAACCTTTGGCCATAGTGTGAAGCGGCCCTTAGGTTACTAGAAGGCCTCATGAATCCGATAACTATTGTTGGCCACAAAAGTGGAGCCGGTGGGTGGCTTGAAGATGGTGCTGGATCATGTGCTTTGTGTCCATTATATCCGTAATTGTGGGTGTCCAAATTAGGGTCATAAACCAAAATATGTGCAACTTACCTTACGTAATGTTTTTACCATGTTGGGCACGGGTGAATGCTCAAAACCCATCAAACTCCTACTGATGGGGAGGACGATTGGAGTAGGGGAGGGTGAAAATACTGATTACTATTGTAAATATAACACTACTTGTCCATGTGGGCCCTCAAAATATAACAGTGAGATGTTGGGAGTTCAGTATGAATCCGAGCCTTCATGCGCAACATTTTGAGCACCTCACCATTATATTATGAGGGCCCATGGAATGAGAGTTGTACGCTGAATAATGTTATAGAGGCAAATGTTGTTATTTTAAACTAATTTAACCCCTAAATTAGGGTCAAAGACCCCTAATCAACCCAGTGAGCTTAAACTGAGATGAATCAACAATCAATCTACATGGAGTCATTTTTTTTACTGTTACCCCATCGGTAGGTGTTAGGAAACCAAACCAACTGACTATGATATAATTGAGGAACAAACTTTTAACACATTGCACTGCAAATTTTATTTCTCACGGTCGATGAGCATACCTTCAACATCAACGAAGGAGCCGGTTCTCATCAAAAGTAAATGTGGCAAACTTCTTGCACACTCACTCTTGCATTCACCACAGTTGAAGACCAAGCAACGGATGTTAAAAGGCTCTACGTTCACGGAATATGCCACATACACCGAGAACTTGGCATTAGAAACCACCATTTACCTATATGTGCACCTCACACAATCCAACTTGAGATGGCCACCATCGGCCAAAAACAAGAAGAGATTAGCAAGAACTACTTGTTGATCACCATTTCGAGTTGACAAGCCCTCATATGTGGATCGGAACTCATGCATCACATAGGAAGGTGGCTAGGTACTCTTCTTGTTAGGGTTTAGGCCGAAGGTGACCATTTCAAGTTGGTCATGAGCTCCTTCAAATTTGGAGGTGATCAACTTGAGAGGGTCACCCCCCCCTACCCAAAAACAAGAGACACAAATCACTAGTTACCCATTGGTCACCGTTTCAAGTAGGGATACCCTCATTTATAAGTCATGCATCACAATTCTCACATGGTCCTTAGTAGACGTCATTCTGGTAATCTGCACGCAAATGTTGTTGTTGGAGTTGTTGGCTCACAAATCGCCCTAAACCCCATTGTTATTCAATTGAGAGACACTCTAAACTCCGTAATATCATGCTTGTGGCAATTAAAGTGCACACAAATATTAAGGAGTTTTACAGTGTTAACATGGATGCGTGATAACATAGAATTAATGTAACATGTGACATTATGAGAAAACACAAAGTCAACATTGAAGTAATAATAATACTTATAACGATGGCAACGTGATGCATGCAAACATGTGGTGTGAATTCTTTGATGGTTTACTTTAATGTCAAAACCCGTGATATATGGGAGGGGAACGTGACAACAAGGAGTGAGGTCTAAACCAAGAACATCCGGGTTTCGGGATATAAGAGTAGGATTGACATTAAGAAGGTTGATACTACATAGTTGAAGGTGTATAGGGAGCCGTTGAGCGCGACTGGAATTAGCTTGGCTTCTGCTTATTGGGTCCCCTAACCCAAAACTTGATTCGTAAGTAGTACACTAAATATGGTATTTAGTGTCATATGGTATTTTATGTCACTATGGTAACTTATTGGATGACGCTTCTCATGAATAAGTGAACAAATACTGTCTTGGATAATGAATGAGTTCATCCATTAGCCAAAACCCTACATTCTCTTCTCAGCATCTTGTGATGAAATATTGTCAAGGATGATGGAAATTGGATGAAAAATCACTTGGTAAGTGACAGTAATTGCAACACTATAAATCTATAATCCCCCCCCAAAATTTACAACGAATGACAAATAATGTTGGGTTAACATATAGTGATGGTGGCACTACACTGCGGTTTACAATTAGTATTGAGCAAGACAATTAGAAGTTGTGACACTAAGAGATATTTTACACCATATATAGACAATGAAGTCAAACCATGGAAGTTGGCCTTTTTCCATGGTCCGACTTCATGGTCCAACTTCCATGGTCTGATTTTTTAAAATTTAAAATTACAAAGCCTTTGGGCCCCTCACTAGGTGTAAACCAAATGTGGACCAAGAGGAATTACCATGCACCAAAAAAGGAATGTGCTGATTTTTTTGATATATGTCCACAAAAGGCAGTTTTTTAAAAAGAATAAAATATTCAATTTTTGATCATTCTCTTGTATTCATCTTCACCTCCCCAAAAAAATTCATGAAAAATATTATAACAATATATTTATGTCATGGGCCCTTGCCTTTTTCTACGAGAGCACCTCTTTTGCCTCTCCCACCGCAAAACCCATTGGACCATGTCAGTGGATAATGTAGGCCTTAAAATAGGTGTTTTGAGAACCTCAAACTCCATGGTCACTCTAATATTTTTTTCCTTAGTGTAAACCGAAGTGGTCTTGGGACAAGTTCAACAACCAATCACAAATTTTGCAGGGCCTTGGGACGACTCATGGTCCATGATGTAAACAACCCCTAAATATCATATTTAGTGTAGTTCCCCTCTTCCAACCCAACAAGATTTAGGATAACGTTTGAAAAAAATAAACCCACACAACAAAGGATCCATGTCATGACAAGAATAACAGTGCTCCCTGGTCACATGATCACATGGTCAAGTACAAACTACACTAAATAGGATATCCAGTGTTTGATTATATTTAGTGTTGTTACCACCCTATCCTGCTCAACACTAATTTTCAATTCTTTGATCATTAGTGTTAGACATAAATGCGCCGCCACCTTCCCTACCGCCACCTCCCTTCTCCTTTTATCATTGTTGATTTTTTCTTTTTTCATATCCCTACTTACACTAAATTCGTGCATGTAACTTCCACACATTACCATAGTTGATATTTAGTGTTTGAGTTTACATTTAATGTTACTTACTTTCATAGGGTTAGTGATATTTAGTGTATGCATTCGTATTTAGTGTATCAAACACTAAATATCATATTTAGTGTAGCAATTGCACTAGTGCCAGAGAAGTCCTCTTGAAGAAGGTTGCTTATACCTGTGTGCACACTAACCGCCTTCCATTCCTCCGGCATCTAGACGTTGCAGTGACTTTAACTCACTTGGCGTCCGGCTTGCATTCTCAAGCATGCACCTGAAGCAACTCTGCGTTCTGATGACTTATTGTTTCCAACAATGTCCCCTGTTGAAACTTGACTCATTGGCTCAGTAGTACACCCCTCTTCCATGTCAAAACAGTTTAGGCGCAGAAGAAATCAGCAAAAGAAACCCTACGTCATGACACAAGTAGGGTTTTTCCCCCGAGTGATCGGTCACAAGCTCAAACTGGTGATGCTTGCACTAGTGCAAAGGTGAAAATCGTCCTCCTCTTCTGATTCAAGAAGGTTGCTCTCGTATACACGTGCACACAACTGACCGCCGTCCATGACTCAGCATAAATTCGCTGTACAAACCGGCCTCCAATCGACCGTTAATCCTTGCAATCAGTTAAGCCTTAATTTAGACACACAGGAGGCCTCACCTGGCTTATAATTGTGCTCTCCACCTTCGCCGACGCCGAGTTGAGGCCTGAAGCCAAGTCGACGAAGGTTATATATCCATGCGTTGAATCCGAGGTCTGAAGTTCGAACGCCAGATCCATGTCTTGCAAGGTTCGGGAAGACCTCGGAGTGCACCTCTTTCCATGTCCCGGACGACTGCTGCCACTAATTAGTCTTGGTGATCCGTCTCCAGTAGTAATTCGATCCAATCCTCAGATCATGCCCCCCACGCCCCCCTTCAGTTCTCACATGAACTCAGACGATTCCATACATGCGCACCGGCTGAGTGCTAAATCATGAGGATGTGAAGATGCTCTGTTTCTTTCGTGAATTGAGATTTGAGAGGCGATCGAATGGAGAACGAGAGAGACAGAGTCGGCAGACGGTGATAGGGCCCGGTAGTAGCCGGTTGACACCCGGCTCGAGCCAGGTATCACGGCCGGAAAACCCCCAAAACGGCCCAAACCTTCGCCCTACATAGAGGCCACCCTATGACCGTGGGCCTCCACCATTCTTATTAGGGCCACTTCACACACGAGACTGAGAGCCCGTGACCAGTACACTTCAAGCATTCTCATTGGTGGAAAAGGCGGAGCCAGTCCAAGTTCGCTACTTCACGCTACGCTTGAGGGACCAACAGAGGATGTGAATGCAAGATGGATATAAAGTCTACATGAATTCCTACATGGCATGGAATGGATCATGTTTCATGGTCATTTGGACTATTTTCAAAAACCACCTCTTGGAGGTAGGCCAAACACAAAACCGGGAGACCATGGCATTCCGAACGTTCACAACCGTTGATTTATTCTATTTTATCATGTGTGAGGATCCGCATGAATAGAAATTTATTGAAATAGCATTTGGTTGAGGGCTCGGTCACACTACACTAGAGAGTCCATGACCACACTACATGAGTTTGGAGGTGTCTTGGGACGGCCTTTGGGCACTTTCTTTTGGGCTCTCACAATTTCATGGTCATGGCTCTTGGCTCGTGTGTGACGTGGCCCTTATATAATGATCTAGGACCTGAGAGATCTGACCTCTAGTTACAAATGGGCGGGTTGAGTTAGAGAAATGACTAGTTCAAGTTCAAGACTTTATGCAAGTCCATAATCATTTTAGAGGAATCTATAAAATATATGTTTAGAGGAATATAAAAACCCGAAAGATATCAACACGTAACCATAACATTATTTAGATCCATAACACTGATCTGCGGGACTAACAATATCCTACAAAATATTCCTCACAATCAGTCTGAATGGGGGAATATTTTGTAGATTATTGTAAGTCCCGTAGAACATTGTTATGAATCTATATAGTCTTATGACTGGTTGGACTTGTAAACATTTGGATTCTCATAAACTGATTGTGTCCCAAATCTCTCCGACACTAGTATCAATCTTAATATCAAAGATAAGCGGGCCTATTTCATCTTAACTTAATTGGACGCTTATAATTGAGTATTGTGTGGTAATCTAAAAATGGATAGTAAAAAGACATGTGCTCAAAAGAGATTGGACTACGTGCTAAAAATATGTTAACCATTCATATTCAACCTCCAACATAATTAAAGGGGATCAATATGATCATTCAATGAGAAAGAGAATCTTCATTTGATCATGAATAAGATATTCATATGAGCCTAAAATTTATAAGGAAATTACTTACGGTCACAACTTTTTGAAATTTTTATTTGATCATCTTGGACTAATGTACTTGCATGTTCTGTATCCTAAGAAAAGTGGGTGCAACGCTAAAAATGTCCATTTTAGGCCCTTCAACCTTAAATGGGTCTACCTTCATCTCTATTCCGATCGTAAACAATTTTTATCCCCGCAATTTTTGTCACGATCCATTCTTAGTCGAGATGCACTTTAAATACCAAGTGGACACTACATTTGTCCTCTACAGGAGTGAAAACTCACCTCCTATAGGGTTGTGATTCAATCATTCCAATGGGGTTCCACTACATAGTTTATAGTATTTAGAATCACTTATGATTTGAAAGCACAAAATGCTATAGCTTTTTATAGTGATTGTAAGTTCTTACCAAGTAAAGTCTACATACATGCTATAATATCCAAACTACCAGTTTGTAGAGCTTTGTAAAGAAGACTATGAAATACATAATGAGGAGTTATACCATTATGTAATTTCAAATAGTAAGTGACATTGAAGACCAATTCGGGGTTTCCAATATTGAATTTGAATGCGAATCAACTAGAGAAAGTTATTTGTATGTTACAATTAGTTGATTGTATGTTATTTCATGTAAGATTGGTGGGGCCTATATTAAAGAGCAAGACATCTAGCCTTGACCAATTGAGAAGAGGTCCATTGTGGTGGGTGCCTGGGTGTCAATGTGGTTGGTTTCCACACTATTTTGCCATGATCCAAATTTTGGATTTAGTGCGAGTGGGGAATTATGAGTGCAATGTGTCTACCTCATGTGATATCCATTGACTTGATATTGGACTTGTTATGGTACATTGCATGCACAAGGTGATTTCAAGCAAGGTTGTCTGACATAATGCAAGTGGTAACAAGAATTGGTCTTGATGGTCAATGTAAAGTGCAGTGACAATGGGGTTTTGGTAGGTGTTTGACGAAGTCTACATAAATGGACCCAACAATTTGAAAAATATATCATTTGTTTCTAAATATGTGTATTTTCTTATGTACAATTTTGATTTTAGTACTTGAGAAATGTGGTTTCTATGGGAAAAAAAAATGCTCAAAGCGACCCACATTTGACGAGCATACAAAGCAAATCATATTGGATATGCACACAAAGCAAATCGTATTTGACGTGCACACAAAGCAAACCTCATGATCCAAAGCAAAAATAAATAATAAATAATATATTTTTCCAACATGAAATACATTCATGTGTGAATGTCGAGAAGGAAAAATGTCACCCTAAACTAGGATTTGAATACATTTGGATTTATGCATGAATTTTGGACAGTTCCAACTGCCAATATAGCGTACACAAGATCACGACAGTTCATAAACATGGTGGTTGGCGAACATGGAACAAAAACATACAACGTTGTGGTCAGTGTTGTGTTGCTATATATATATATATATATATATATATATATATATATATATATATATATATATATATATATATATATATATATTTATTTATTTATTTATTGTCGTTTGATGTTTTTGTCCCCACAAGTGCACATCCCTTAATATTTTTGGACAAGTAGTTTGTCCAAATAAACTGAAATGTTAGTTCTATCTCTCATTTTACACTTTACTCTGATTGATTCCTCAAAAAAGTTGTCCAATTACCAAAAGATGATTCAAATTGATGAATCAACTGAGGAAACTCCCCCCCAACCAAGAACATGTCGGGAGTGAAAACTCAATCACTTTGGTCACATGACTCTCAAATGATCAGAAAACTTCTATACACGGACTTAACAAATAATGATTGCCATAGTCAATATGTGAAGATGATAAGTCATAATTCCCATACTAAGACCCAATTTCACGCCAATTATGAAATTAGGGAAACTGGGGAGAGATCTGGGGAGAAATCTTCGAAGCTCTACACGTGGTCCTTTAGGGGTTAACAAGAGCTAACAAAGTTTTATAATCACCACTTGAGGACAACAGTATGACTTTCACAAAGCATCCTGGTGTGAGTAAATAAAATCTTGAGTACATTGGCTTCTCCCACTACTTTCACAACAATCGCAATGAATAAGTTGTAAATTTGGCATGCAAGGTAGAGTAGGAAATGGAGGCAGCACGTCTAGGGGTTCCAATGCACTTAAGTCTCAAAAGCCAAAAAGAAACTACTCCTCTTATTAGATCTCTAGTGTGGTGTACACAATACAGTAAGTGAATTCTAAAGCAGAGAGATAGAACACGCAGGGCTCCGAGTCAATGCCATACTTTACATTTGTACTGGGTTGCCTTAGCTCCTGATTTAAGTAACCACTTGCAGACCACCTTTCCGGTGTCGTTCTTTGACCCCTGAGATGTGTACATATTGAACAATCGGACTGGGACAAAAAGCCTGTAATATGTAGAGAACTACTGTAGGTAGAATTCAGCTGCCCCATCAAGCATGAGGCTAGGATTCATCAGTCTACAGTCTAAATTTCCAGCACTTCTTTTCACAAAACGCTCCTTCAGATGTTTGTCAGGAAAACGATTGTACCGGTATGATCCCCAAGCTCAGGAAGTGAGAAGTGCCCATGTGCACTCTGACATGACTTAGGTTGGGGTTGTTGAAAATCTCACAGTTGTGAGATGACACAATCAGGCCCTTGCCACACGAGAGGCAGAGGAAGTTTCACAACTTCCTCCAACATGGCACCTTGTCCAAGAAAAGTCTCCTTTTCCTCGTTTTTCTCCTTATATTGTGGACTTCCGGGCACTAGTGCCCGGTATTTGCGAACTACATTTATTGTGCCATGTCACTCTACTTTATTGTCAAGTAGATCCCGAAGCAAGATCCAAAGCAAAATCCAAAGCTAAAAAGTCATTGTTGCCACTCCCCATACTTCCTCTCATGTGGCAACCACTTGCTCATTTGAACCACTTGCTCATGTGACAACCACTTGCTATTCATCCAACTCACTACCGTTCATGCAAGTTTCCTCTCATTGAGAATGCTCTAGGTGGAAAGAATCGCACAGAGTCCGTGTGCGTGTGCGTGTGCGTGTCCGTGTCCGTGTCCGTGTGCGTGTCCACAGAATGGCACACGTGTCCGTTGCTCCATGGAGATCCACAACTGTAGCAAAAGCTGTGCCCACATCTGCAGCAGCAGGCAACAACATAAACATTTCGTGATCAGCAACCATTTGTTGAGATCCTTCTGAGTTCTAGTGAGTTAATTAGGCCCGGCCCCCACAGCCCGTTCCAGGAGAAAGTTCTTGTTATAGCTTGCGTTGTGTAAGTTATAACTAGTTTGGTCATTTATAGATATCTAACCCTCCCCCCACAACCCTCTCCAAAATAAGGCCATTGTATTGTAACACGCAGGGCCCCCCCACCACCGCCACATGACTTTCGCCTGGCCACTTTTATTACCTAATCATCTGCGTATCCTACATAGTGGATTTCAATGCATACACAAGGGCTTGTATGCGACATTTGTTTGTTTTTGGGTTTAGGGTGAACTGTGATATGACCAGTACTCACCGACAAGTCATGTGGTAACAACCACTAGCAAGTTCCACAGTCATCTGACAACTTTCACAGCGCCTCCATTTCTTCAATTGGACCAAGTGGATGAATTTCTCGTCTCCGGAAAGCCTTTCATTCTTGAGGCTGCCTTGGTACTCGGCACAGCTTTGGTCTCCGTGCCAGGGCACCGCACATTCCAGACAGAATCCACGGTGGCAAAACTCACATTCAACAAATCCAACGGCCAAGGAAGGAGGTGGGTAAGCTGAAGTGGATGAGGAGGCTGTGTCGAAGATAGCAGGCTTCACGAAAAGGGTGGAGCAATTTTTGTAGGGGCAGTACACCTTCTCATGCTCGGGGATCGCAGATTCTGTGAGCCTTTTTGTCAGACGCTCAAATGACTCCGTGCTCAGTAGACGTTGCAGCTGGGCGAAGGTTAGGGTTGTAGGACAACCGGCGTGAAGACATGTGACGCGATTTTGCCCGTCATCTCGTACCCTTGCCTCCGCATGGTTTGAAATGCACGACCTGCAGAATCGGTGTCCACAACCTGTCCAAACCCCATCCAATTTACGATAGCCACCTTATGCGTCAAATGCTTATCAGACGAAGCCGATGAACGCATGGACGGCATAGGAGAGTTTGGGATGATATTGTACGTCCATGGATGCAAAATTGTGACGAGTTCTAGAACCCTTCTACTTTTGGACGATCACACAGCAGATCAACCACCAACAAACTCACCAAAGTAGGTAATCTCTGAGTAGCTCCAATACATAAAAACAGGGATTTTCTCTAGGAAGGATGCCACAACCTCTTGAGCGTCAGAGGACTCAAATTACCAAATCCTGAGATCCGTAATTTGTATACCCATGCATATGAACCATAGTACTCACAGACACAGTCGGCATTGTGCAAGAAATATATACAGCGCACCTTCGACACGTAAGAAGGGGCTCGTTGCCGGTGTAGAATCAAAGCAGATTTGGCAGACTTCCTGGCCGTGGGGTCCGTCCTTGTCCACGGAAGGGAGATCTACAACATTCCTTCTTGGCCCAATTCTTTCTTCTGTGTGGGAAAAACGTAAGTGTTGCTTTGTAAAAGGAGGGAATTGTGCCAAAGTGGGGATGTTCATAGTGGAAAAACCATCTCTTTTCCCATGCGGGAATCTGTCAAATGTTCCTTGTGAAGGATCTACAAACTCTGAATCTTCATCGTCGAACACGAGCTTCCCCTTTCCTTTATTTTGTGATCGACGCAGAGTAATGTCTTGCAGTACTTCTTCAGCTGCCGATACAGAATCGTCAAATCTTGCGCCGTTCCTAACAGCGGTTACCCGAATATCATCCACGAGTTGCTGGAGCCGCTTCTGGACGGGTTGCTCGAAGCTGACAGTGACAGTGACTTCTGACAGTGTCAGTGTCACTGTCAGTGTCGGGGAAAAAGGGCTAACAATGAACTCTCCTTGGTAATCACAGGCCGCTTGCGGTGAACCTGCCAACGAACGAGAAATCACCTCATGTTGTTCCTGTATGTGGTCTAAGTTGATCAATATTCTCGCTTCCGCCATGGACGAATGTGTGTTATCCTTCCATTCCTGCGTGAGAGCCTTGAGTTCCTGCAGCATACTTTTTAGGTCGCGGTGGTGATAGTCATGATCACGGGATCGTCGCTCTGCATCCATCCCGAAAATATAGATTAAATACCGCCTTCAACCGCTCTGTTCAACTTGCGGCGCTCACAAGCTCCGAAGCCCAGACATCTCCTTTGCATTCAAATGACTTGAGCGCAAGCGTCATTGGAGGCTTCAGAAACGCCACGACTGCCGTCGATGCGTGTGACATACGCCAATTACTTCATATTTTTCTAGGTCATACATGGGTGATAGTCGTCATCACCACCGAATTGACACCCTGCATGCAAGCATGCATTTACACCCGCAGGTACAGTTTAGAAACATCCTTCGATCCTCCCGCTCAGTACACCTCACTACTCTCACATGCTCCGATGACCAGACATCTAATTTGCAGTCAGATGATTGGAATGCGTGTTTCGTTCACGCTTCAAGAACGTCTCGGTTGCCGTCGATCGAGTGACACAAGGCTCTGCTTCATACTTTTTAAGTCATCGTGGTGGTAGTCATCACTACCAAATTAACACTCTGCATGCACGCATATACACCCGCAAGTACAGATTAGAAAATACCTTCGATTCTACGGCTCTGTACAACTTACAATGCTCACAAGCTCCGACGACCAGACATCTACTTTGCATTCAGATAATCGGAACACAAGCGCCGTTCACGCTTCAAGAACGCCTCGAGTAACACACGGCTGTACTCTCATACCTTTTAGGTCAGTGTGGTGATCGTCATCTCCGCCGAACTCACACTCTGTATGTACGCTTAGACACCCGAATATCCAGATTAGAAACCGCCTTCTACCACCCTGTACAACTTACAGTGCTCGCAAGCTCCGATGACCAGACATCTACTTTGCTTTCAGATGAATTGGGCATGTCAAGCGTCGTTGACGCTTCAAGAACGCCTCGATTGTTTTCGATGCGTGTGATACACAGCACTACTTTGTGTTGCTGTAAACTTTTGGGGCGCTGAAGATGAATTAATAATTCGATCATTGGGAAATCACGTTCCGCCCTTCTGAAGACCTCACCTCTCGATATTCAGATAGTTTCTGTCCTCGGAGTTCAAAGCGGTGGCTAAAGGAACATGTCCCTTGTCAATTCCTATCGATCAAGTGAGATACCCCTCTACTTTCTTGGCTGTCCAGGGGAAAATCCAGAGGGCGTGAAGGTGAGTGACATAGCTTGTTGCCAGTCTCGTTACCTCAATGCAATGTAAAGAAAAGGAGAAGGAAATTAGGAAGGGAATAGGGAGCCTACAAGCACTACCAAAAGCAGCTGACAAAGGCTATAAATGGCCACCAACACCATCACCACTCAACAACAACAAGGGAAATAAGCCTTAATTTGGATACAAGATCCTACAGAAAGAATGACGACAACAACAATGGATACCAAGGCTTCATGTTAAACACAAAATCTCACAGAATCAACAACAACAACAAAACAAAACAAAAACTAAACAGAAAAACTAAAACAACGGAAATCAAGCCTTCATTCGAACACAAAAACTCACAGAAGCATTCATTTGAACACAAAAGCTCACAACAACATCAAGAACAGGAAATCAAGCCTTCATTCGAACAAAAAATCTCACAACAAGAACGGAAGTAGAGCCTTAATTTTCACACAAAAGCTCACAGAATGAATGGATCACCTCGAGATGATTCGACCCGGCCCATTACCACGGACAGCAACGCCAACACAAAAGCCGCCACGAACTCTTCGTCGGAGTCAGAGTCCACGCGCACTCGACGTGAGGTTCTCGCACTCCAGCTCGTGAGATGACCTGAGAGAGCTTTCAAGCATCTTCTCTATCATGATCAACCTCCTCCGCGATCGATCGCCCCTCCTTCAGCTTCTTTCATCCGCCATGTAGCCAGATATGTAGCCAGATATCTCCAACTCTAACCATCTCGCAACTTTCCAACCATCTTCACTCCAAATTCATCGGACAACAGAGTACTTCAGTTGCGACCCAAGTCTGTAGATCGGGGTGTTCTTTTGCATCTCATGAATTCGCACTCTCTGTCTGTCTGATGAAGTACGGACTATATAGGGACAAGGAGAGAGAGAGAGAGAGAGAGAGAGAGACCAAGTTACTGTCGGCAAGTTTCTTCAACTGTTGTTTAATAAGGCATGGATACCCACACCCCCATAATTGTGCATTTAGGGGCTTCATATTATGTATGGCCTTGCTAGATTGTGTTGGTTTTGGGTATATAATTTTTACACCATTTGTAGATTTTTATTTGGCAGAGAAGATCATGTTGGTAGTTGTGTCTAAAGTCTTGAATGGAATTGGTCAGTCGGGGATTTGCGGTGGTAGCCATGTGAATTGAAGTTGACAACATTGAGAGATCCCACACTAATTTAGACTAACGTAGTGGGGAGTAAGTTGGGATGGATTGGTCATAAATTTCATAGGGGGCATGTTTTACATGATTATCCTGGCTTGTAGTACATGGTTGTCATGCATCCCAAGGTTTAATTCCATGATTAGCCAAGGATTTTGTGATAGGCATGTCACTACAAGTTGAAATTTGTTGGGAATGTTTCTATAGTTCAACAATTTTGGTTTTGCTAAACTCGTATTTGACCCATAATTTGCATCAAAGATTCCCATATTAGTCTATTGAGATTAAGTTGGGATGGATTAGCCATAAACCCATAGGCCATAGGTTTGTTACATGTGCCCCATGAATCCCAAACCTTCATAAAATTAGTTAGCCAAGGACTTGTGGGCACCATGTTACAATTTTAAGGTGAAAATGTTGAGAGCCCTTATAATTTGCTCAGGCTTTTGTGCCACAACCGTGTATGTTGAAGGTGAAACTAATACAACCCCTTAGTGCTTGGAAAGGGTCTTCTTGTAGCAGGTTTTAGACCAAAAATTACTATCATTGATCCCAAATTGGTCTCTAGTTAGATTAAATATAAGATAAAATCAACCATCAACCTATAGGAAATATGTTTCCACTAGACCTCCTAACATGGTTGCTACGAATTCCAAGTCAAATTTGTCAACCAACCCTTATTCAAGCCTATTGTAAATTTCTCTCATTATATATTGTTATGTATACCATATATATCATCCTTCAATGATGGAGATCAAATCATTTATGGAAATGTTGAAAATGTTGGAATATGCTTAAGAAGTCAAAATGGAATCTCGTATTTATTTAATTTTCCAGCAAGGCTTTGTCGAACATAACATTGCTTAGCATACGTCTCTTGTTATGTGGGTCCTCAAAATATAATAGTGAGATGCTCTAAGAGTTGTGCAAGGAGACTCAGATTCAGACGGAACTCCTCAACATCTCAGTGTTATATTTTGAGGGCCCATATCGCTAAGTCATGTTATGAAACCACTAGGAAATATGATTACATTTTATGTAAGATACGTAGTGTTTGGGGATTTTTTTGGGTTTAGGGCCACAAATCCATAGTAGACATGTTTTACATGATTACCCTAGCTTGTAGTACATGGCTGCCATGTATCTTAAGGTTTAATTCCATGGTTATCCAAGGATTTTGTGATAGCCATGTCATTGCAAGGTGACAACATTAGGAGTGTTTCTGTAGTTCGGCAATTTTGGTTGTGCTAAACTCGTATTCGACCCACAATTTGCATCAAAGATCCCATATTAGTCTATTGAGATTAAGTTGGCGTGGATTAGTCTTAAACCCATAGGCAATAGGGTTTGTATAAAACCCCTTACATGGGCATTATGAATCCCAACCCTTCATAAAATTGGTTAGCCAAGGACTTGTGGGCACCATGTTACAATTTTAAGGTGAAAATGTTGAGAGCCCTTATAATTTGCTCAGGCTTTTGTGCCACAACCGTGTATGTTGAAGGTGCAACTAATACAACCCCTTAGTGCTTGGAAAGGGTCTTCTTGTAGCAGGTTTTAGACCAAAAATTACTATCATTGATCCCAAATTGGTCTCTAGTTAGATTAAATATAAGATAAAATCAACCATCAACCTATAGGAAATATGTTTCCACTAGACCTCCTAACATGGTTGCTACGAATTCCAAGTCAAATTTGTCAACCAACCCTTATTCAAGCCTATTGCAAATTTCTCTCATTATATGTTGTTATGTATACCATATATATCATCCTTCGATGATGGAGATCAAATCATTTATGGAAATGTTGAAAATGTTGGAATGTGCTTAAGAAGTCAAAATGGAATCTCGTATTTATTTAATTTTCCAGCAAGGCTTTGTCGAACATAACATTGCTTAGCATACGTCTCTTGTTATGTGGGCCCTCCAAATATAATAATGAGATACTCTAAAAGTTGTGAGGAGACTCAGATTCAGACGGAACTCCCCAACATCACAGTGTTATATTTTGAGGGCCCACATCGCTATGTCATGTCATAAAACCATTAGAAACTATGATAACATTTTATGTAAGATGCGTAGTGTCTGAGGAAAATTTGGGACATAATCAATCAAAATGTTGGTGTTTTTTAATTCAACAAGTTACATGTTGTGATCTTTCGATTTTCTTTGTTAATTTAAGATATATTTTGTAGATTTTCTCTAAAATGATGGGTAATTATTCTGAAGTCTTGAACTTCAATTGGTTATTTCTCAAACTCAACTGGTTCATCTGTAACTACCGGACAGTTCTCCACATTCATTGAAGGTCTATGAGAACTGCAAATGGAATCGGACTATAAATTCCCCGGGTACGCAACTCCCGTATTATATGGTCCTGATTATAATCACTTATAATGCGTTTTGGTCCAATATTGAGTGATACAATTTGTTTTAATGTAGGAAACCCTTGTAGCCCTTCTAACAAGGAATCCAAAAATGTAATTATATATATGAAATGAATATATTTTGAAGCATATAATTGCATTAAAAACCTAATTATATGATTTTTTTTTAATACAAGTACCATAGGTCAAACTACCCAACTTTTTGGACTTTTTAATAAAATTTTAACATTTTGAATGAATTATAATTTTAATGGGAGGCAACTATTTGTGGCTTATAATTTTTATGGGAGGCTTAATAAATATCCAACCCAACTTTTTTTTCATCTCATTTATTTAATTTGGTCTTCACCCAACTTTTTTTTCATCTCATTTTATTTAATTTGGTCTTTACCCAACTTTTTTTTCATCTCATTTTATTTAATTTGGTCTTCACCCAACTTTTTGATCATTTTAATTTGATATAATTTGATATAATTTTTACAAAAGCCGTCCTCTAAGCCGTTTTAAGTACGATGCCCCCTGCGTATAATATGGGAGTTGCGTACCCGGGATAAATTCATGTATATAACATGTTTGATTATTCAAATCATAAATCTAGGATGATAAGCAAGGTTCTATTTTGAAGGTTCTAAGGAATCACTGCACACAAAAATAAATAAATAAAAAATCTACTGTCAGCATGTTTTTTCAACTATTCTTATTCATCGTAAATGTATTGTACAAGACAACATCGTGTTGGTATATGTGTACAATCCTTGAATGGAATGCGTCCACCAAACTTTCCACTTAAGCCTACTTTTGCAAACCACTCTCTTTACTATGTGAAACCGCGCAAACCACCGCCCATTTATGATGGGAATTGAGGGTCACTTTACACTAGAGCTTGAGGGCCCTTGACCCATGATAGGCGTACAAATTATGCGATTGGTTGAAAAGCTAGAGACAACCCAAGTTCATTTTATCTTAAACTTTGAGGGCATGAGGAACCAAAGAAAGTTGGATGGATGAAAATTTTACATGGTTTTTAATATATAATATTCCATGGTTTACTGGATTTTGCGTTAAGCCCAACAAGAAGTGAGGTTGATGCAAAACTTAGGGCCGTGGCAAACAATTAAATTGCCATTGACTTCTAGAAATATTATATTGACATGGTGAGGTTCTAGACTGCCTATTTTTTGAATTTATATCCAACAAATATGTTGTGGTTCTCCAAAATGATCCACATTCACATTGTACTGAGATTGAGGCCCGTTAATTGCACCATTGGAATTATATTTCCTCACAGTACGGTCTTTGGATGGTTTCTAGGGCCCTAGATTTTCGTTGTGATGGTTGTTGGTCCATGTATAAGGCGGTCCTTGAAAATCTAAACTATATAGAATGGTTTTTAAAACCCTAGCTTCTTCTTTTTTCTATCTCACTTCAAAGGGATCTTTATGGGTTCATTTCTCTTTTTGGCCAATCCTCAATTTTGAAATTCTACACCACCTCTATCAATTGGTGTCTTATAAATCTACTACCATATTTTTATATGGCCTTTGAAGTGCTCCAATATGATACACATTTCTTTTGTTACAAAGATTACTAAATGCGCTTCAACATCATTGCGCTTCAACATCTTTTGCATCAAACGCGTTATTACATAGTTTATCATAAGTGTCATATCCCTTGCTAGTTTCCTTTAACCATCTTAATCATTTTTATTTCTAGCAAAAAGTTACGAGTGCTAACCCTTCGCATTCTGCCATGCTAATGGTTAGCTCCTCATACCCCGGACCTTATAATTCATAGGAGGGGAACCAACCCTCCTACTTTGCTTTCGGGATCACCCCTTAATATGTAACCAATTCTTAGATGTGAACTTCCATCCATGAAAGTCCAATTTTATGTTGATCATAGTGTTGCCCGAGCAACATTATAACAACCTAAAGCATACTAGACAACTATACCCTCACATTGGACCAATGCCCATGAAAGCCGTGCCGTTTGGCCTTGGGTGGGTTCGGCCACACTACCTCACCCATATGAGCCTCTAGAACGTTTAGCAGGGCCCTTACCTCACCATTAAGAAACCTTTGGTCTCTCCACCAAGAGTTGGGCCCAAGTAGACATTTTTCAAGCACCTTCAGAACACCATAACTTTCTTGTATGATGTCTGATGCTAACAAACAACCACTGTATCATCATATACATTTTACATGGATGCTAATAGACTCCTTATTTTTTTCCATTCAGGCAAGTATTAAGGAGGTTATGCCTGTTCAAACATTGGCAATTCCGGGAGCCACTCCTAGACCACTATTGTACCAAGGCGCTATCCCGAGACAATGTTCCACTCAAATTGCCATATCTCCTAGCTCACATCTCCAAGCATTCTAGAATTCACACGCCATAAGTTATTCATAGTCGATGTCCTTACCCTTGTGCCTCTTAGTCTCCGTGAGTGAGAGGCGATCCCAACACCTGGGCCCTCACCCACACTAGGATCACTTGAGCCTCTCACCAACCGCGCCACAAGTCCCAGGTGTCACTTCGGGGTCCCCTTTGTGCCCATGGTGTTTTGGGCACTTCTCATGAAGAGGTGGGCGATAATAAGTTCCTTCATCAGCATTATCTTCATGGCGGTGATCGAGTGTTCATACGATGCTGGCAAGCCCTTTAGCAAGTTCAGGATAAATTTTTCATCTCTTACGAGTACCTCTAAACAAGCAAGTTGATCCGCGAGTGTTTTTACCTTATTAACGTGGTCCAACAAGTCGTCGTTTTCTTGCATCTTACAAGTGAAAAGTTTATGGTGAATGAAAATGATGTTCTACAAATTTTTCGTCACGTGAATGTCGTAAACAATTTTCCATGTTTCCGTGGGTCTTTTGCAACTTTTGATGTGTGCAAAGTGGTTGTCCACTAAATTGAGGCCGTTATGAAGATGACCTTCTTAACTGTCTTTGGTTTTCCTTCTACACTTTGGGATCCACATTGCAAGGTAAAGCTTCATCGGATCCATCCATAATGTTCCAAAGATCCATGGATGCCAACAACGTTTCAATTTCGAACTTCCAATGGTTGAATTTCTCTTCATTGAATTTGTTAATGATTCTAGCAGCCTTGTTATCAAAGAATGTCATCATATACTCGGATGTACTGTAAAAAATACTTAGACAATATATTTTTGGTCCTAAATGCCTTACACTATCAAATATCTCAACTTAGATTTTCTACACCTCGTGAAAGTTCGCAAGACATTCAAATCATTCAAATAAAATTTTCTACATCTAAAGAAAGTTCGAAAGACACAAATTGCTTAAACAATATCTCTTTCACCTTAAATACCTTACACTCTCAAATCATTTAAATAAGATTTTCTACACCTCAAGAGAGTTCTAAGGACACTCAAACCATGTAAATAATGTCTTATTTGCCTCAAATGCCTTAGACTCTCAAGTTATTCAAATAAGATTTTCTTCACCTCAAAAGAGTTCTAAGTACACTCAAATCACACAAATAAGATTTCTTCAAGTCAAATTCATTTTATACTCTCAGAAAAACTTCTCATAAGTCAAGGCTCTCAAATCATGACCTATTGGAGTCTAAACACTTTTAAAGCTTTCAAAGAAACTTTTGAAACACTCAAAACATTCAAGTCAAATGTTTTAAAGTCTAAACACCTCCAAACCTCTCGAATAAGCTTCTCTTCACTCAAGTCTCTCGAGTCATGTGTTATTGGAATCTAACCACCTTCAAAGTTTTCAAAAAAACCTTTTGAACGCTCCAAAACATTCAAATCAAATGCTTTAAAGTCTAAACACCTCCAAACCTCACAAATAAATCTTTCAACACTCAAGTCTCAAGTCACATGTATGCTATTGGAGTCTAAAAGTTTCAAAGTTCTATACAGCTTCAAAGTTCTCAAAGAAACCCTTGAACATTCATAACCCTAAAGTCAAATGCTTTAAGTTTAAACATTGTTAAACTTCTCAAATAAACATCTCAACACCCAAAAAACTCAAATCACATGCTCTTGCATCAAACATATATTCAAGCGAAGGAGCAACGACGAACTGAGCACCGAAACAGCAAGCACACACATCCAGACTCGGACAGATCTGCCGCCCGCGAGCAAAGTGAAGAGCACTGCCCCCGGAGCCGCACAGAGCTGCAGAGATCTGAGAAGAAAAGAAGAGAACAACACCCCTGGAGCCGCACAGAGCTGCCGAGCTCCAAGAAGCACGAAGACCCCCCTCAGTGAAGCCGAACCAAGCCGCCACAGATACAATAGAAGGAGCATAAACCTAGATCTCGATCTAGAAAAGAAAGAAGACGGGAGAGCAACCTCACCAACATTCACCAACAACAAAAGGGTTCCGCCCTTCATTACAATATGGGTGCTAATAAGCACCATTGCCTTGTGTGTTTACACACACCAAAATGCACATCCATCAATATTTCCCTTCACTATCTACTCATCAAGCTACCACCCACCAAGAGCTCCTCCCACAATACAACCACCAAGAGACCCCCTCTCAAGCCCTCACACGGCCCACTCACCAATACCAACCTCAACCATCTACCCACAAAGCTACTTCCTACACTCATTACCATCACCAACCCCCCACCTCCCACGACTCCACTACTCCACTACAAGCTCAACATCAAACCTCACAACTCCACCCTCAAACTCCTACCAAGAGTCACCTCCAAGATCGGAAACTCCAACATGTACTCCAATGCCGCCGCCATCACCCACACCACACAAAAACACACACACAAGGGTAAGCAAAACCACTTGCACTCATCACAACCTCACATCCACCAAAAATCACCAAAAAACAAGAAACAAACTATCTATAAACTTACCTCCAATAAAATCACCTCGGTGCTCCAAGCTCCTCCATATAAAAACGGCCCAGCAAGGCCCTTGTCATAAAAACACTAAAAACCACATGAGACACACACAAAAGACTACCACACACACACCCACATCACCCACCACCCCAAAACCTACTCACCCACCCAAAAACCCACATCACACAAAGCATGCAATGCACCAAACTAAGACAAAACACACCTCACCACGACTCATTAGAGCTGACAATACAACACATCAACCCAAAAACACCGAAACCCACAATGCCAACCTCACAAGACAACTCACACACCCAAAAACCAAAGCCCGCCACCCACCCACATCGCCACTCTCACACACACAAATACCCCCACCCTCCCCACACCTCCTCATCCATCTCACCCACACTTCACTCACTCCTCACCCACTCATGGCTACCAACAAGACAACCCACACCCTCCCTGGAGAAAGCACCGAAGCAGACAGAGACAGAAGAACAGGCAACTCCGGCCATCAACAGGGATCGAATTCGGCAAGCAAGGCGGGATTGGGAGGCGGGAGCGGCCACCAAAAGAGCGGCAGAAACGAGAGCAGGGTAGGTGGCAGAAGTGAAGATATGGTGGGCGACGGCAGGGGCGGGGACGAGAGCTGGGGCGCCGAGCTGTCTGTAGGGACCGAGAAGCGGCGAGGGAGCGACACCAGACGGGCACGGGCCGGGACCAGGGGAGCCAACGGTCTCAAAAACCAAGGCGAGAGCGGGGATGGCACCCGCACCAGGAGCGGGACAAGAAGACGAGCCCTACTGGAAAGCTACAGCGAGGAGGAAGAGGAAGGACCCACGAACGGCCACCAATCAAGCGAACCCAACGCCATGAAAGAAATGGCCCCCCCCATCACAAGACTATGACATAGATATGCAATTAGAAGACATCTCCCCCGAGCACAGTGGGAGCTCCCTCCACCTTTCAACATCAAAGGAGGTGTCGCAACCCTTGCTAGGTCCCTTAATAATCTTGCCAATTTTCGTTTCTAGCAAAGGTTACGAGCGCTAACCCTTCGCATTCCGCCATGCTAATGGATAGCTCCTCTTACCCCGGACCAATAGTTCATAGGAGGGAACCAACCCTCCTACTTTGCTTTCGGGACTCACCCCTTAATCGGTAACCCATTTCCCCAATGTGGACTTCCATCCATGGAAGTCCAATCCTATGTTGATCATCGCGTTGCCGGAGCAACACTACAACAACCCGAACCATACTAGGCAACTATGGCCCCACAATGGGCCAATGCCCATGGAGGCCGTGCCGTTCGGCCTCGGGTGGGTGAGGCCACACCACCTCACCCATATAAGCCTCTAGGACTTCACGCGGGGCCCCTACCCCACCGTCAACCAACCTCTTGTCTCTCTACCAAGAGTTGGGGCCAAGTGGACATTTTCCTTTAGCTGCTGGGCCTAGAACCCCCCAGCTGCTTCAGACCATCATAACTTCCTTGTATGATGTCTGATCATAACAACCAACGACTTTATCTTCATCTAAGGTGCACGTAGATGCCGATGGACTCCTCACTTGCCCCATTCAGGCAAGTATTGAGGAAGTTATGCCTGTTTGAACCTTGGCAGTCCCGGGAGTCACTCCCAGGCACTACTGCACCAGGGCGCTGTCCCCGGGACAGCGCCCCACTCAAATGGCCATAACTCCTAGCTCACACCTCCGATTGAGGTGATCTTGAGCATTCTATAATCGCCACGCCATGAGCTACGCATAGCTCATGGCCTTTCCCTCATGCCTCCTAGTCTCCGTGGGTGGGAGGCGTTCCCAACGCCCGGGGCCCTCACCCACACTAGGATCACTTGGGCCCTCTCACCAACGGCGCCACAAGTCCCGGGTGTCACTCCGGGGTCCCCCTTGTGCCCATGGTGTTTCGGGCACTCCTCATGGAGAGGTGCGCGACAGGAGGAGTACGCGACCACTCATCACCAAGCCGCAATACCAATGTCACGTCTCGAGGCTATCAACCTAGCCGACGAGACCCCTCCGACATCTATACACAAGGACAAAACCACCGACACACAAAGCGCCAAGAGGAGAAAGAGTGAGATGGGTGAGCACACATTCAACTCCGGTACTAGTAAGCACCATAGCACACGAAGTAAGATGGCAATTCTGAGCATTGATATCGTCTCGCACATGTGGCTAGGATTCCCTATCCATGAGGCCATGGCGATACATAGAGGGGCCGAAATTATAAGTGAATTACGCACCGATGAAGAGTTTTCCAAGAACGGAACCCCCTCAAGAGAGATACTCGAGTTTCACACCTTCCGGAGAGCTTTCCCCCGAGTACCTCAAATGTACTACCCGAGCGAACGGCCGGATGCGGTCCCGGGACACCACCTCCACTTCACCCAAATCCCACGACAAGAAAAGGTCGACCCAACCACCGGCCTCTCCGAAGGATTCAACATTACCATACGCTTCGACCATGGCTTCAAAGGCATCACCCGACAAGAGGCAAGGAGCGCATGTTTGGAGAGGCTTCAACAAATGGACATCCCCCTTGGTAACACATACTCCAACCCTCTTGATATAGGAATCAATGCCGTCACCAAGAATTGGGCGGGCTTCATAAAGGTGCATTTATTACACCCAAAGAGAGATGGCATAGCATTACTTAGAGGCAACCGGACATTTGTCATGGAAATGATGGACGGTGAGAAAGTAATAGGCAAGGTAGAAAAAAGATACGAATTAGTCACAAAGGCTAGCAATCTCCGCCTCCATCTCAAAGGAGAAACCCTCCGTCATGAGAGTGCATTCAATATCTTTGAGAAATTAGTACATGAGAGCTACTACATAGGGAAACAACATGAATTCATGAGCTTTACCAAGCCGGAGGTAGAGAAAAATTATATTTTTCTCACTCTTACCACGGAGGAGGCTAGGGACACCGTGCTCAAGGATGGACTCACTTACAAACATGAGAAATTACAAGTTAGCATTACCCGCGACCGAGGTGCCGGCAACCCATCGGAACTCCGCATAAGTACCACACTCGTCGCCAACAACCTCCCTCAACGCGAGACACAAACTACCATCACAAGGGTCATCAAGCAAACATTTGGCGTGGACAACATAGTCGGCATTAGCTTTGGTAACAACAACCAACCCCACACCGACAAGCAAGCGGGTTGGTGTCATATCCAATGCCTCAACGCCGCGGTCTACACGGAGTGGCTCCACAAATCCACCTACATTCTCGGGCGACGCGTAGACTTCATTCCACACCGCGGGAGCATCGACGGCACGGACCCCAATAAGACGGCGATCCGATTGGCCCAAGCACCCGTAAGAGAGGCGATAGCGGAGAAAATTCAAGCTATGAGCAACGCCACAAGCTCCAACCCGCCCCTCACCGAAAAATACCTCACCAAAACAATGAAGGAGCTCGAGGACAAGTTGGAAGAAAAGTTTGGTACACTAACCACCACCATCAACAACCACACGGATCGCCGTTTCGAGGCAACTACGGCCACAATCACACACCACACCGCCAACCTTCAAGCGCTCTTCGGCACGATTGCCCACGAATTTCAACAATCCAACTTACGGATGCAAGGCATAGTAAATGGCCTCTCCACCGCCGCACCGGAAATCTTTCAAAGGACCACCCCACGTCCGATACCACACGGCCTCAATACGACTGCTTCACCACTCCCACTCCAAGCCCCCCCGGGCTTCCACGGCAACCCAATAATACACCATCAAGGACCCAACAATCTTAATGGATAGTAGCCACATAGGATATCATCAATGGACCCTCCCCCTTATATGTTGTATTGTGTTTTTCTTATCTAATAAAGAGAAAATATTGTTTCTCATATACATGGCTTACGTCTACCCTCGCCCAAGATTCACACACATCAACCCCCACACAACAACCACCATAAAACTACACAAAAGAAACCCCTTAAAATACACACTAATACTACTATGCATCACATACACACTCCTCACCCACATACCCGCCCCCACACAACCACAAAACAACATACTTCCCCCCAAACAAACCAACAAAATAAATAATAGACCATTAGGCAATACCTACATGGCCTACATCTACATCCCTCCAAGACCCATCCACACCAATACAAACCACCACACAAAATTCACAATAAAAGTACAAACATCATGTACACTAAAACTCCTAGACCCTACATACCCATCCTTCAAACACCTACCAAACCCCACACAATCACAAACCACACACAACAACACACCTCCCCCCTTCTATGCCAACAACACAACCACAAAGAATAAGACCATATTCAACACACAAAAAGATATACTTAAGAACATCCCAACAACCATCCCCATCAATATACTAGTATTACATCCACCAAAACAATATTTAAAAAAATACACATCAACACTCCAACATCATCTAAAGGGAACATCTTACACCCACCTCACCCACAAAAACACCACCAAAGACCTAACACATGTAACGGATAATAGCCACACTACATCCCACAAATGGCCCCTACCTCTTACATATGGTATTTCCATCTATATGAGTAGTATACACATAGCCCAAACCATTTACAGGAATAGCCATCCATTAGCATATACAATGACAATGCTTACACACATTATATGTACTCTCCTACTTATAAATAAAAAGTGCACTAACACTAAGCAATTCACCACCACTCTCAAGATCACCATTACCATCTTAATAGTTTGCGCCCATTATACCACTCAAAACACATGCCACACACCAACAACAACACCACACCAATACCACATAAACCACCCAAACCACAAAGCATCCATCACCTCCACATATCATAACCACAAAACTACATACAACATATCCACCACACATGATCAAATATACAACCTATACACAAATCACAACAACACAACCCACACAATCACCCTTATTAATATAATGATACATATAGGCAACATCTACTACATAACACACACACACCACAAAAAACCAAAAATTAAAACCATAGCATATTACACTTGGAACAACTCTACACTCATACTCCTTCACGGAGACATTGAACTAAACCCGGGGCCGCTCTCAACCATCCTCAAAAACCTACAGTCACACACACTTCCACCACCACACATCACACTAATACTTCTTAGCGGTGATATACAACCTAACCTCGGACCAATCTCACACATTACCAAAAACCCCCCCCCCCCCCAAGAGTACACACAAAGACAAAGACATTTTTTCACACCCAACTTTATGTATTGGCTCTTCTATTATTGCTATAATAAAGAGTATACGCTCAACATTTGGCAAACTTGGACACACCCCCAACACATCCACACTACTTACCAACAAACACCTCACCAAACTAACAACACAACCCAAAAAAATACAATATACCACAAAAAACTTACAAAGTCCCCACACCAAACAAGAAAAACTGTAACCTTAAATATTATAACTACAATAATAATACCAAGCTACACCACCGTTATCCATCAAATAAACCCCGCCCATACGAACAACTCACACCAACATCAACACACCCATAACAAACACCCATCCTTATACAAACTAACCAAATATATTATAGACCTCCAAGTACTCATACTCCTTAGCGGAGATATACATCCTAACCCCGGACCACCCGCACATATAACTAAAGGTCTCCCCCGGGACTATACACAAAGACAAAAACATTACTTTATACCTAATACCACCTCACTTAAACCCTCATATACCCACCTAGAAAACTTATTCTCAACACACCTAACACAAGACTTGCCTAACCAAGAACTAACCAACATACACCGTCACAAACCAATACTTTCACAACACCCAATACACTTCCAAATTTACGCCCTCATAATAACATATGGACCTACACCACAAATATGCGATCAACAAATGGTTGAAGACATCGACCCCCGATGCCTCACCATCCTCAAAAGACTACAAAGATCCCCGGAATACACTTCCTTACACACACAACACTGACACACCATCAACCACCGCACACCACCTACTACCATAGCACAAACATAAACACACATAAATGAAAAAATAGCCAAAGGGGAAAACATAACTATGCCTATCCTACAAAAAGAAATACCCCATATACCCCCACAAATACTACTAGAACTAAGTAAATGTACACAAACCATACATGGTTACCACTCCACACATGACATAATACACCCCAACCTTAGCCCGAACACCAACATAGACACGGACAATCACCAAACTTCCACATTAAAAATAATTACCTGGAATACAGGGTGTATCAGCTCAAGTTTACCTGGAATTCAAGAACTCGCACGAACAATACATAAAGACCCACATATCATATTCATCCAAGAAACTAAACTCCAAAAACTAAAATCCACAACATATATAGACAAAAAAATTCCCAAACTACAAAATTATATATAATAACTCAAACACCACAACACCAAACCAAAACAGATATTCTAGGGACACCCGGCTAGAGGGGGTACCCTAACTATGATACCTAAAACCATCCACACAAACGAAAATATCACCAAAATGCCCACACCTAGCACAATCTCACCATACCTACAAGTCATCACCATAAAAAATAAACCAATCACCCCCATACTCCTCATAAATATGTATATGCCTACACACCCCCAAGACCTACACCTAATACAAGAAATCCAAAATCAAATCCAAACATTAGTACAAAATCACTCAACACACCACATCATACTAGGAGGTGACTTCAACCGAGACATCCTCCTTAAAGGACGGTCATCCAACGGAATAACATCCCCTTCCAACCCACATGACCATGAATGGGCTCACTTCACACAAAGACTAGGACTTAAAACGATTAATAACCACGAAACATACACAAGGCAAGGGGGACACAATTACACCGCAACTAGCCACATTGATGGATTTTACTCTAACCTCCCAAACCACGTCTCCCTACAAAGCCACACAATCACCAACCTTAACCAAAATTCGGACCATTACCCGGTCCAATTACAATTAGCCCCAAACACTATAATTATAAAAACCAAACCAACACCTAATACCAATCCTAGGATCACCTATCCTATATCCCCGATAAATATCCAAAACCTCCTAACAACCTTCCTAGATAAACAAAATCTTGAAATATCAAATCTCATAAACACATTACAACAAGAACAACTCACTCAACCACAATGGGAAGAAGCCCAAATTAACTTCCAAAAAATCTTAAATTCTCTCAGCAGTTGTGTTGAGCAAACATGCATGACACAACCCACACCCCCTCTCCCAAACCGAGCCAAGATACAAAGCGGATTCCTCCCAAGAAAACAACAGAAAATTTGGAAATCACACCTCAAAGTATATCATAGCATCCGCAAAGTAATACATGCAGCCTGCCACTACCACCACACACAATTACATAATCACCCCGACATAAAGACACTCCTCTCACTCCACAATGTCAACATCCCCCCTCCCCACAAACCCCACCACCCACAAACAATGGATTGAGAACCTAGCCCATATAGGACAAACGGCCAAAATAGACGCCTACAAAATTACCTCCAAACAAACCTCGATCAACTGCAAACTCGCCATCAAGAAATATAGAGCCCCACTCAACACCAAACCTAAGACTATCCACAAAAAGATCTTCCAACCATCAACCGAAAGCTCGTTGGATTGCATAAAAGACTCTCACGATAACATACTTACCAAACCCACAGAAATAGCCAATGAAATATACCGTGCCCAACAAATATCATTTAAAAAACAAGCGCCCATTTGCGATGACACCATAGACCACCCACACATATGCATGTGTGCCATACGAAAATATCCATGGCACTCACAAGACGGGATCATACTAGACAAACGCGGACCTCAAAACCCACAAATAAGCCTACAATTCACTATAGAAATATATGACAATTGTGTAAAAAAATTAACCAAAGGTAAAACCCCCGGCCCGGACAACATTCCCAACGACATCATCAAGATATTACCCCCACAATGCCAAACCCTTATATTCTTATTCTTCCTACATTGCTACAAACAACAGGAAATGCCAACTGCCTGGAAACACAGTAAAACTATTTTATTCCATAAAAAAGAAAGACCCTACCCAACTCAACAACTATAGACCAATAGCGTTAGCTAATACAATATATAAATTGTATACTAGCACCTTAACAACCCTCCTTACAAACTACGGGGAAAGAAACCGCATACTACACTTCAGTCAAGAAGGTTTCCGCCCCCAACGTAATACCTCAAGGCAAATACAAACACTAATAGCCGCCTTCGAATATGCACGACTCACAAATAAAGATATATATCTAACATACATAGACTTTAAAAACGCTTTTGATTCTATACACCACGCAAGGCTCCTAGCTATCATGGCCGACCTAGGCTACCCCCTAGATGCCATCGAAATAGTAGGCAACATCTATAACCACTCTACCACCGCCTTCACGGGTAACTTCTTCGGAACCACAACTCCCATCAAAATTAACCGAGGTATCATACAAGGTGATACCCTTAGCCCATATTTATTCATAATTTTTCTAGAACCACTCTTAAGATGGCTAGAAAAGGGCAATATGGGCTACCACTTTAGTACGTCCCCATCCACATGTACCACATCGGCATATGCCGACGACCTAGCCATTATTATCGACAAAATTCAACATATTCAACCTCAAATAACTAAGCTCCAAAAATTCGTCGAATGGGCGCACATGGATCTCAACTTATCAAAATGCGCCATCACCGGATGTGCTAACAAGTCCAAACTCAAACCTAATACCTTTAAAGCGTTCATCCAATCCCAAAACATTATGTATAAATCCAAAAACTTTCCAACCCTTACACAAAATGAGCCATACACATACCTAGGCATCCAACTAGTGCCATCCCTAAAATGGAATCTCCAAAAAGAACTCACCTTAAATAAAGCCAAACAACAAGGCAAACTACTCGCCGCCTCCCCGGCAAGCTTAAAACAAAAAATCAAAATCCTTAATACCGTCATAAAACTTCGGATTGCCTACACATACTATGCGGTCCCCTTTTCAAAGCCCGATATTAAAAAACTTGATAAAATAATCAGTAAAATAACAAAAGAAACTTGCAACATACCAAAAAGTACAGCCAATATCCTCACACACCTATCCCACGAAAACTTCGGCATAAATATGACCTCACTACTCCCAGACTACATCCATTGTATAGGTCAGCAACTACTATAAGCCCTCAACGATCCAGGGCAACTAGGAACCATCTATCAAGGCCTAACCAAATACATATCCGCTAAATACGGAGGTTCCCTACACCTACATAAACTAAAACAACAAGCGTGCTCTAGATCCCCTATAGCACAGACATTATTCCTATTCAAAAGAGAATATGAAATACATGTAACCACCAAAAACAAAACCTTCCCAATCAAAAAAACCCCACTAGAAATAACATGGAGAACCAACCCCATATACAACACCCTCTCGGACCACTCTAAAATACAATCCCAAAAATACCAGACAAACTCTATACATATGGCATAACCACTCTATTACAAATCTTAAACAGAACTAACACATCCATCCTTATCCCCGAAGAATTCCGCATCACATACAAAAACGCACCCAAGACCATTAAAGCGGCACTACAACAAGCACAAATACTATTCCCTCAACCACAACAACCCGCACCCCAAACAACACAACACCTGACACAAACCACCGACCCCAACTGTCACCAAAAAGCCTCCACCCTTCAATTTCGTCCTAGCCCGAATGGAGAAGTTTATAATGACATGTAAAGATTTCTCTCTTTGTAACACAATGTATGATTCCAATCTATCGTTGGAATATATGCAACATAGCCAAGTCTATACTATGTCTTCTTACACTCCTTAATCTCGGGTAATGTCACATCCTTGTATTTCTCTAAAGTCCACCCAGCCGCTTTGGCCACGCATGCCTTCAAAGATATCCCTCGTGTGAATCGAGTCTTCGCCGTTGATTCCACACTACTGCACGAACCTTCGCTTGTTGATTCCATGAAGCACATAAGTTTAAGTATTAACAAATACTTGTGTAACTTATGGTGGCCTCTTCTTTACAGGCCTTCACATTCCATTACTAAGTTCAACCTCAATGGTCAATCACCAATACATTCAAAAGTTACACACACCCCTTCCTACCTAATGAATCCAACACTTTAAGTCTAAACATCATAAGTCAAAAACTATAAGAGTGTCTCACTAGTTTTTGGAAGTTTGGACATAGTCTCAGTTTTTTGGCTCTCAAAAATTCATATGAAGTCAAAAAAATGAGTTCTTGGTATCCATGGATAGGTAATGAAGTCCTCTACATGAATATGCAATAATATTTCTACTGCCACAAAGCATATGGTCGCAATTCTACGCTGTTCCCTTTGAATCTGCACTTTTTTCACTAGTTTTTGGAAGTTTGGACATAGTCTCGGTTTTTTGGCTCTCAAAAATTCATATGAAGTCCAAAAAATGAGTTCTTGGTATCCATGGATAGGTAATGAAGTCCTCTATATGAATATGCAATAATATTTCTACTGCCACAAAGTATATGGTCGCAATTCTACGCTGTTCCCTTTGAACCTACACTTTTTCACTAGTTTTTGGAAGTTTGGACATAGTCTCGGTTTTTTGGCTTTCAAAAATTCATATGAAGTCCAACAAAACTAAATACTCCAATAAGAGACTTTGCACATCCGCATAAGTATAAGGCTAATCAATGTAAATCCAAGTATTCAAACAAAGCCATAAATTGAACTTTAAATTATTCACGCCCAACTATTACTAACAAGAGGTCAAGCCCTCTTCAAGGCCAACTAGCCTTGGCTCCTAACCTTATATCTATGCACACACACGTGCTCCTATCTTGCTTCCCACGCACCCACACTTATAACACGTGGAGTGCCAAGGACCACGAAGGAAAGAGATGATGAGTGAGGGAAGAATGAGGGATTATATAGTGAGTTTGAGGGGATGAGCACCCTCAAGGCTCACGATAAGCCCTCGAGATTTCCTCCTACTTTGTAGGCTCTAATCTTATCTCCTAAGCTTTCCTCCCTCAAATGATCAACAAGGATCCTAATTCAAACATTTAACTAACCTTGGCTTTGTACCTACCACACTTTACCAAGGTTTGTCCTTCTCCTATTTAAATCCACTCCACAAAAGCCTAATGCTTCAAACTAAGTTTTTTTCAAGCTTCACTCTTTTTATATTTTTGTGAATAATCATAAATCACCAAAACACCACTTGTAATATTTTACAAGTGTTAACAACCAATGTGGGCATCAATTTTGGGCTCACACCAACCTAAACCCAATACTTGGGAACGCCATACATAAAATCATAAAAGAAAAAACTACCACAAGGAAGGACAAATGGGGAGCACAAGCCATCAAAACAACGTACTTATGCCAATGGCAAACCACGAACAACACCACACAACAATGGCGCACAGAAGAAGAATTACTCCACCTGGACAACATATTCTTAAACCATAACCTATTAACCATCACACAATACCACACCGCAACCACAACACAAAACACCACTAACACATATGCCAATTACCTTACCAATACCCAAACAAAAGACACTAAGTTTATACATCCACCACTAACAATCACCAACCTCACACTAAACATCCATGAATGTAACCCCGACAAAGATATCATAACCAACAAACCGTCCATAACAACACACGCATTAGGAGCAAATGTATATGACCAAAAATGAAACTACATAGCTACCCTTACCCTCGAAAGGTTACATTGGCTATGGAACCAATTCTCTCACAACACCCTTCAACACCTCACTAACTTCCTACAACCACCACCACAAGATTTTGAAACAGAAATCCTATGGCTCCTACAAAGATATATAACTATACTTCCCAGGAAAAAGCCAAAAACTATCCAACCAAACAACCTACACCAAACACTACCCCCCGAAATCACCAAAACACTCATAGAATCCTTCCAAATCACACACTCATACTATTCATCCCCCCTCACTTGCCCTACCCAACTCACCCAATATAACTCCCCACACACTCGAGACATACTATTTGGATCAATAGGCAAAGCAAACTCAACCAAATGGACAGGGTATGGACTAGCGTTCCCCACGGACCACAATACAACCCTCGAAGCCCTCCATTGGGCTAGAATGGCCGCTAAAGAAGATGCACAAACAATCACTATCCTAATAATAAACCACAAGGATTGGACACCACAACAAATACCACTCACAAACCCGGACATACACATCCTAGCCACAATCCCACCACATACTATAACATACAACCCCACGCCAGAATGGCCAAAATACTACCAATACACTGAACCATCCCTTACATCAATCATATGCGTACACAACCAAAGAACCATACTAAATAACACCCAAATACCAACCGCATTACAAAGAATCCTCAAAAACACTACACATACACACATAGACATCCACCCCATTAAACCCACACCCACACATTACAACGTTAAATTCTCTAACGCATGGAAAAATGCCCCTAAAACCACCCCCCTCCAAAACATAAACACCCACATAATACCCCTACCAAGCACATTCACAAACACATACCCCCTTAAATTCCACCCACAACAGTGCACATATACGGATGGATCATTCATCCCCCCGACCAAAAACTCCGAAGGCCAAATAGAAGGAAACACTGCAGGATCGGGAGTATATAGCCCTAACAACAACACAAAAATCTCAGAAAGATTACCAGGCTACCAAAACATACTTAGAGCCGAACTCAATGCAATTCTTATTGCCGTTAAAAATATACAACTCACTAAAATAGACACACACATATTTACAGATAGCCTTAACAACATATATCTAATTAACAACCACATCCACCGCCCAACATCACAACACCACCACCCAGACAAACTACTCATAGCAGCAATCATACGACATATATACTGGACCCCACACAAAATACACATACACAAAGTACAGGCTCATACAGGCATCACCGGAAATGAAATAGCAGATGCACTAGCAAACGAAGGAACTACCAAAGAAAAACCGAATACCACCCCACGTATACACACTGCCCACTCGACCCCATACTGGCTAGCAGGTTGTCCAACAGCCACGCACGACGGAGCCATCCGTAACCTGCGTACATTCATAACCAAAGAACACGAAACAAATGAAGCAGACCTAGCCAAACATAAATTCCCATACGTAGACTAATGGCTATCCAATACCCAAATAAACCAAAAACTCTCCAACCATTTTTGGCAAGACGAGAAAATCCCGGATACCCAAATCACCCAAACACTCAAATTCAGATACGCCCAATATATGGGTAACCACAGGAAAAACATATTTTGGCCTATCACACACCCAAACCCCAATTGCACGCTATGCCATAAAAATGAACGTGACACATGGCCTCACCTACTATCCACATGTGAGCACCCATTCCTTAAAGGACTTAGAATTGCACGACACAACAAAGCAGTACATCTCATCGCCCAAACATTACAAGCCAACAAAAATACCAGATTCTATACACTAACAAACGCAGGTCACTTTAATAACCAACCACAAGAACAAACAGTACCGGAATGGCTACTCCAATGCACTTGCCACCCAAACCCATGCCAATGCCTCGCCAAATTAAGACCAAACATCCTATGCATACTCGGAGCACCAAAACAAATACAACCACCAATATCACCCTCCCCCGAACACAAGATCCAATTCATTGAATTCACATACTGCCATGATAGATTCCCAGAACAAGCCATCACAAACAAACATGCCAAATATGACCCACTAAATAACATCATCCAAAACAACGGTTGGAAAACCAACCCCCTCATAACCATCACGGCAGGAGTAAGAGGAGCCATACACGAACACTCCATTGAAAATCTCACAAAAATAAACATCCCAAAAACAAACATCAAAAAATTGATGAAAGACATACACCAAAACGCCATCAAATACCTTACCTACTTAGCACTAAATAAAAGAAAACTAGACAACAAACAAAAACCCATACCCCCTCCTAATTAAAGATAGCTTGTTTGTATTAAAACCCCAGAGCCCACCTCCCCACAGGAGGCATAAAACCATACACTGCATCACGGAATACCATGATCAGTATATGGCTAACGGGCTCGCATTCACGCTGGTATCATATACTAGCGTTACTTTTTCTTTTCTTTTCTATATTCAAGCAAACCAAAAACAAATAAATACTTAAAACAAGAAAATGCGCACTTGGACACATCCAACGCTCCAAAGTGCCAACTCCTCAAGATCACTCCGCAACTCCAAACGTAGTCAAATTTCCAAGCACTTCATTACATGGTGGGTCCATAATTTATTAGAATCAATAGGGGATAAGATTGCACAAGCATAAATACTTATACAAAGGCATATGAACAATGTTTGGAGTGAGATGGTCTTATGTTCTCTTTGCTTTGTTTTTTTATTGCTTTTCTTCTCCTCATTAGTTCATACAAACAATATTGGATAAGTTTTCTCCCTCTTTGGACTAGCATGATAGCCTTATTCTTGCTAATGCCTCTTTCATTATGTTTTTATTAACTACGAGCAATCTAATGCTCTAGCCCTCTACACAACACCACCTATAAGATCTTTGCCAAAGCCCTACAACGACGACTCCAACCACTATTAGTAGAGTTAATCGATAGTGATCAAACTGCCTCTACCATTTCGATTAATTTTAGATAACATTTTACTCACATACGAATCAACTTAATGGGCAAAGAAGTCGTGTCAGGTGTTTATTTTCCTCAAACTTGACTTTAGCAAAGCCTATGATAGAGTTCTATGATAGAGTTCTATGATAGGGTCTTGACATTCCAAGTAATGGAGAAACTCGGAATGCCAAGCACATTTATTCAAATGATTAAAATGTTTTTTCATGATGCAATGGTCTTTGTCAATATCAACAACCAAGCAACATAGTATTTTGAACCGCATAGAGGAGTTCGCAAAGGCTGCCCACTTGCACCCTATCTGTTCATTATCATGGCAGAGACATTAAATGCAGTAGTAAAACATGCAATGGTAGTTGGTAACTTGAAAGGCATTACCCTTCCACAAGACAACTCCCAACATATTATTAGCCCTCTGGTATTTTATTGCGGTGTGGGTTGGGTCAAAGAAATTTCTTGGGAGGATTAAAGCTTTACTCCGCAACTAAATCTAGTCTAGATTGGAAAACACAGCAATAGCACATGTTGATTGGATGATTGTACTATGCCCAAGTAAATAGAAGGCTTTAGTCTTACCTTGCCAAAGGACGCCATGAAAGCCCTCATGAGTAAATGGGTTATCCAGGCCTTATTTCTTGGCAAATCGAACCTTCATATTATCCTGAGGCATTGCATCACGCATTTACAACCTTACCCCACGGTCCATGGGGTCCCTTTTCTTTATGGTCATTTCCCCCACAATTTTCTACAAAAGATGAATCCAAAGTTTGGCACCACATAACCCAATCGTGGAAGGTAATGGCAAAAACGGTCACATACCTTTTTCTGACTACTCTCGAAGACATCTTGCAACTCAATCTTTGGTGGAGGGAGGAAAACCAAGGACTACACTTTGGCATTATAATGAGCAAGGCATATACCTTGAAAATGAATGGTTTAAGGTACTTTATGGATATTTGGGATTCAAGGAGATACATTTTCTAAATTGGGAGGATGCTAAAGATAAATTCTCCTCACAAAAAGTTCACAGTGACTTTTGGCTTAAACTTACGGAATTCTATGAACCTCTCTGAGAAATGATACTCAACCAACAAAATGCCTAGCTCACCTCACAAGAATGGGTTGGTCTTAATAGAAATTAACACAAAGGACACACTATCGGAATGGGTAGTCTGCACTGGTTATCTCAAGGAATTTAGCCATGGAGTTGTTCAATTTAATGCCGAATTTATGGGCACTTTTCCTAAATTTATAATGGGATCGCAATATTTCACCCTCACCAAGATTAAATCTAACACTAAGAATACACCACCAACAACAATTTTCAGTGGTTGGATGATACGCATAAGGGTTGATAGGCTCACCAAAGGTAGTAGCAAAACTTAGTTCAATCTGCTTTTTGGGAAACTTGATGAACTTTTTATCAACCCCGCTCGCTGGTGGTGGCTAGAGATCACCCCCTTCTTCGCTTACTCGGCCAAAGAAGGGAGGAAGTGGATCACTAAGCAAATAGGCCTCAAGAAGTCAATCTCGCACAAGTGGCGAAACAAAATTTCCCCCTCCACCTCCCCTAGGTGGAATACCATTTGGCACAAAACTAAGGCATAGAAAGAGGCGGCATTCGGCTAGTCAGTTATTTATAAATCAGTGGCAGTTAACGAGTGGCGTGGTAAAATCTCAGTGGAGATCAACCAAAGTTGCCGCCATTGTGGCCCTCAGTCGGTGGAATCAGTGGAGCACGGGTACTACAATTGTCCCCTTACTCAACATGTGTGGAGATACACTGCCAACACCATTTGGCAACTCTTTGCCAAAAAAAGAAATCTCGGCCCACACAAGTCTTTTTCCATGTTGCAATATATTTTTTATCAACCTTTGTGCAAAACACTCTAACAGTTCAATCGCATCTAGTGCTTCTTAAGAAACGGTCTTCTATGGGTCATCTAGCGGCAATGGAATAAATTGGTTTTTAATAAATCGCAATGGCCCATTGAGAAAACACGTCAAATCATTTAGGATGCCTTGCATGATTACGGGAGGACTACATGGAAATAAACGCTTATGGACTTGGAAAAAGCCCCGGACGTGGCCTACCATGATATTCTTAACAAATTTGATTTGACTTGGGGGGTCAAAGGTCTTATTGTGACATGGAGCAACTTAGTCATTACTTGGAAGGATAGGCTTTAGATGAGCATTATATCTTGATTTTCACTTGGGTTGCGTTGTTTCGGCCGGGCTGGTTGTATATTGGGTTCTCTTTGCAATTGAATTTTTGATTTGTGCCCAATAAAAATAAAATAAAATAAAAATATTGGGGTCTACACAAGGCCCTTTACAAGCACTAGAAGAAAACTTGTCCATTCCAGCCATAGTATCAATGACTAGGTGTCCTAAAGAACTCATTTTATGATTGAGTCGCATACTTGGTTCATTTCCTATGACTTGTAGAAGAATTTAGTCATTGTTCAATTAGTGAAAAGATTCATGGATGAAATGTGTTCAATGAGACCCCAAATATTCATTTGTCGTCTCTTATTTATCATTCACTTCATTCATTTCGTTGTGACGTGCAAAAACAAGTCCAATGTGGCAAATGTGCAGTCATTTATTTGTTGGCCTTCGCTAACCCATACTAAACTATGACTTTCCAATAGATTGTAACTAAGACTTGGCCCACATCTACATTGAATGATGTGGCACATAGAAATTAATCAAATTATGAATATTCATTGTGGTAATGACGTGTCAATATAATGACTGAAAACACAACCCATAAAGACTAAACATGTTTGACATAATGAGGTACATCGGCAACTAACATGTATTGACGTATATGGAAGATATTCATTAACAAGATGCACATAAGAGTGGCGTTACTGTGGACTTCAATATCAATTACAGTGGTGGGCATTGGATGCAAACAATGCATTTTATATTATATGCCACATAGTCAATGATGTGGAGTGGTAAATCATAGTAAACTTATAGTTCAGTCATACTATAATTGAGCTCAATTTCATGCATTTCCTCCCCAAATTAATTTTCAACATGTTTCCACCTAAAATTTAATTTAATCTTGCATCCCTCTGAAATGGATTGTAAACAACATTTCCCCCTACATTACATTCAAACACATCCACTCCCTAGAAATCGACCCTATTATACTTCAACCATATGACACTCATTTGTAATGACAAACAACTAAAATTTAGCTAGTGCTAACGAGTTCTCATAATCTGATAGTTCTATGGCTCCCACTAAGGAAACGGTAGTGGGCGGGGGAGGTACATAGTTTGCAGTATGCATGCCATCCACTTCTTCAGTGGTAGGAATGAATACATCTGTTTTTCTTTGTTGATGTCTTTTTGAGCGTGCCTCCTTTACAAAAACTACTTTCCATCCCAGTTTGTCATTTTCTTCTGACCAGAATACTTGTGTCGTTTGGCTAGGATATGTCAATGGCTCTGACATCTTTGGTACTTTGTGGCGGAAATTAACGACCATTAATCCAACATCATCTCTTACATAAGTAGGATTGCTTTGATTGTCATATCGTTTCATCCACTCACACCTAAAAAATATAACAGGTGGTCCATAATTCAATTTCAGTATATCCTTTAGTACTCCCACATAGTTCAATGTCACCTCTTTTGACCCCATAGAAGGCATTTCAAACACATATTCAACATCATTGTCGTAAGTTTGAAGCATCATGGATTGTTTGTCCTCACACAAAAATGATTTCCATAGGCCTTCATCCTTGTATATCGCAAAGCTAGCTGAGACGGTCGGCTGCACATCAGAACTTTGTCCATGTCATCCACGTCATTGGGGTCAACAATGTGACTGTGCACTAAATCTCTAATCCAATTTTCAAACGTAGGGATGTTGGACCCCTCCGCTACCGGCTCCCTTCTTTGAATCATTTCTCAAAATTAAGGCTCGGGGGTTTCTCGGTTGAGGTGTCATCCTCTCGCTGAATTGACTGTGACGGGAGACCTTAAAAATATTTCTGGATTTTTACCATCGAGTTGACAAGGGGGTAAGTGTGTCGCGCACCTCTCCATGAGGAGTGTCTGAAATACCATGGGCACAAGGGAGATCCCGGAGTGACACCCGGGACTTGTGGCGAGAGGGCCCAAATGATCCTAATGTGGACGAGGGCCCCGGGCGTTGGAAACGCTTCCCACCCATGGAGACTAGGAGGCACGAGGGTATGGCCATAAGCTATGTGTAGCTTATGGCGTAGTGATTCTAGAATGCTCAAAATCACCTCAATCGGAGGTGTGAGCTAGGAGTTATGACAATTTGAGTGGGGCGCTGTCCAGGGACAGCAGTGGCCTGGGAGTAACTTCGGGACTGGCAAGGTTTAAGCAAGCATACCGTCCTCAATACTTACCTGAATGAGGCAAGTGAGGAGTTTATCGTCATGCACATGAAGCGTAGATGAAGATGGAGTGATGGCTTATTAACATTAGACATCATACAAGGAAGTTATGATGGTCTGAAGTTGCTAGGGGCTTCTAGGCCCAGCGGCTAAGGAAAAATGTCTACTTGGCCCCAACTCTTCGTAGAGAGACAAAAGGTTTCTTGACCTTGGGATAGGGGCCCCGCCTAGAGGGCTAGAGGCTTATATGGATGAGGTGGTGTGGCCTCATCCACCCAAGGCTGAACGGCACGGCCTCCATGAGCATTGGCCCAATGTGAGGCCATAGTTGCCTAGTATGGTTCGAGTTGTTGTAGTGTTGCTCCGGCAATGCGATGATCAACATAAGATTAGACTTCCATGAATGAAAGTTCACATCTAAGAATTGGTTACCGATTAAAGGGTGAGTCCCAAAAACAAAGTAGGAAGGTTGGTTCCCCTCTTATGAACTATATAAGGTCCGGGGTAGGCGAAACTAACCATTAGCATGGTGGAATGCGAAGGGTTAGCGCTCGTAACTTTTGCTAGAATTAAAAATTGGAAAAATTGTTAAGGGGGCTAGCACGGGTTGCGACAAAGTAGGCAAATAGCCCCCTTATTTTTTGGTTTTTTTTCTTCAAAAATCTTCATGTCAATTTCGCCTTCTTACGTCAAACGCCTCCAATTGTCTCGTGTGGCCCATCTTAACTAATAAACTAACATTTGCTTAGCTAGCATTTACTAACATTGGCTTAGTTAGGATCTACTAACATTTGCTTAGCTAGCATATTTTTTCTACTTCATTATTTTCTAGCACTATTTAGTTTTTATTTTGACCTTCCTTCTTCTAGGCTAAATGCTAAATGAACTAATTTTCCCTAAATTCCCTACCAACTCCCACTGAAACGGGATTATTGAAAGGAAAGATGGAGGACACACTTTGAGAAGAATCAACAGACTAAAAAATGGGAGTCATGAGACTTAACAAAAAACAGAAGAGAATAGTCAGGTGGAGAAGTGGCCCTGATAAGAGAGGATTAGAAATTAGAAGACATTTTCTCATAAAAAAATAACATCTCGGGAATGCAAAATATTTCATTTATGCATAGACCATCAGCAATAAGCCTTAGAAGTTGGATATTAACCAATGAATAAACACTCATGAGCCTTGTTGTCAAGCTTTGCACGAACTTGCTTTGGTACATAAGCATAACAAATACTGCCAAATTCTTTGAAATGACTAATATCTGGCTTGTAGCCATACCACTTAGTGAATGGAGTTTCACCATGAAGAGTGTGATTAGAAACTCTATTGAGAACCTAAACTATTGTATTGACAGCTTCACCCCAAAATTCAAGGGAAAGAGACTTTTGATAAAGCATGCTCCGGGCACATTCAACCACTGTCCGATTATCCCTTTCGACGGTAGAATTCTGCTCTGGAGAGTATGGAGCCGTGAGCTCATGGCGAATGTCAGTTTCCTAGATGTAGTCTTAAAACTCTCGGGAGAGAAACTCTTTCACATTGTCTATGCGAAGTTTAACCATGGATCGACCAATTTCTTCTTGGAGAGTTTATACAAACTCTTGAAAATGGACAAAATAGCAGTGTGGACATGATAGAAACAAAACGAAAGCTACTATGGTCATCTTTAAAAGTCATGAAATAAGAATGACCTCCAAGAGAAGGAACTTGAAATGGACCAGCCACATCAAAGTGAAAGAAAAGACCTAGAAGAGGAACATGCTTCCGCTCTGTGTTGACAAGAAAAGGTTGGAGATGGATCTTGCCATGAACACAACGAGTGCAGACAAGAGGAGTGGCCTTACTGAAAGAGGGTAGGCCAAAAATAGTTTCACGGCTACTCGTCGTGAATTGTGCAAAAGCTAGCATGACCAAGTCTAGTGTGCCACCGGTGAAGATTGAGAGTAGATTGAGATCGATGTCCCGAGGAGGAGTCAACTACACAAACAAGATTAGCCATGCTAGAAGGAGTGATAGAAGTAATATGAAGCCCCTAGAGACCATCAGACTTGGAGCCAGTCCTGAGGAATCGGCCAGTACCATTGTGGTTGATCATTTTGCACTCATCACGGACATGAATGATCGCAACATGCTTCTCTGTGAGCCGGCTGATATTAATCAAATCCTGTCGAAGATTAGGCACATACAAGACATTTTGGAGTTTAGAAAGGTTTGTCCACTCCATTGATAGTGGCATGCACTATGATATCACCAACGCCTCGCACATATAGGAGATGATTGTCAGCGATGGAGACACTCCAGCATTTGTCATGAACAGGATGAAAACTCGTAAACCACTAGCGTTTGTCAGACATGTGCTCAGTAGCGCCAGAATCAACAATTCAAAAAAAATCAGCCTCACTCAAAGGGTCAGGTATACCAGAGTTCACACAATATGCCTCACGAGAGACATACTCAGAGGATTCAGAGTGTAAAGATACAGAACTCGCAATGACATTAGCATGACTGCGCTTCCCTTTAGAGGTGATTTTTCGTTGCAAAAATGTACGATCAGAACAAGGTCCCTTGTGTCATTTCGAGGATTCGACAGAGGAGGATGTATCAGTATCGTGTGGACATTCTTTGCCAAAATGACCGCATATGCCGCACTTGTAGCAACGGGTGCGACACTTTTGTCGTGCCAAACGCTCCGCTCGTTCATGCTTTTGGTCAACAGTCTGAGAGGAGACTTAGATAGTGTAGGCAAAGAACCTTTAGCAAAGAACACATGTTCCAAAGGAGCCTCAGATCAAAGAACACGATCACAAAGTTTGTGCTGAAACTTTACAAGCCGTACTTGAAAAAAGGGAAGAGTCTGATCGGCAACAGGAACGCTATCCCAAGCAAGAAGAATCGGATCAAACGCCGAGGGCAGACCGCACTTTACTTTACTAATTAACTATTGATCAGAAATTGGTTGGCCAAGATCAGTCAACTGCTTTGCCAATTTTTGCAAAGAAGTGACGAAGGTGGCAATAGACTCATCAGCACTAAGCTTGCTCCCATAGTAATTTTCTTGAAGCGCAATGACTCACTCGTCGGAGTGTTGGTCATGATATGCTTGAAATTGCGTCCACATTGCATGTGAAGTTGTGCAGTTGATAACCTCTGCCTTGTGAAACGAATCGAGGGTGGTCATAATGGCCACAATGGCTTGCTTATCTTTTTTCTTCCACATCATTTTGTCGGCAACAGTACTAAGAGTTGAATTCTCCAATGTACCATTGACGATCAAAAAAAGTTCGCAAGATTGAAAAATGAAACTCAAATGCATCTTCCATAAGTGGAAGTTTGTGCCATTGTATTTATCGACTGAGCTAGACTCCCGGATGTCAGACATGGCACAAGTATCCATCATTATCCTCTTGGTCGTATCGAACCAATCGCAAAGACCTCTGATAATTCAGGAACTAACCCTAAACTATGAAACAACTTTCTGGACTGACTTTACCTTCACTATCATGGTACTAGCTTGACAATCATAATAGAATGTGCAGCAGATCGTAACTGGCGCCCATAACCTATTGCAACAATAGAACTAGACAAGTTTCCATAGCTCACACCTGAAGTGTATCAATTCCTATTTACTACCTTTATTGCAGTACAATCAACATGTCTCATAACCAACCTTAGCAACAATGAATCAAAACTACCTAAGAACTTGATAGTAATCCTAAGAACTTAGCTTCCAAAACTTTCCGCCTATGGAGCTTCCAGAACTTTCTAGCTTCTACGTTCTAAACAATGCTGAAACCCTAACTAAACTTACTAATCGTAACAATAATTTGCAGCACTTCTCTTCACAAAAGCACAAAAACAATTGTCCCAGTATGATCCCCAAGCCCACGAAGCGAGAAGTGCCCATGAGCAGTTTGACACGACTTAGGTTCGGGTTGTTGAAATTCTCACATTTGTGAGGTGACCCAATGATCTAAGAATGCTGTATGTACAGAGAGTGAAGGTTTGGAGAAGACAATGATCTAAGAATGCTGTATGTACAGAGAGTGAAGGTTTGGAGAAGACAAATACGCCACCATCATGAAGTAATTGCAGAGTCACAGATTTCCTTCATCCCAAAATGTGCACACGCATTGCTGTCCGTTGCACCATGGTATTCCACAAATGTAGCAAAAGCTGTGTCCACATCTGCAGCAGCCGCCAACAACAGAAGCATTTCGTGATCAGCAACCAGTTGTTGAGATCCTTCTGAGTTCATGTGAGTTGATTAGGCCCGGCCCCCACAGCCCGATCCAGGACAAAAATCTTGTTATAGGTTGCATTATGTTGGTTATATCAAGTTAAGTCATTTCTAGATATCTTCCCCTCCCCCCACAACCCGCTCCAAAACATGGCTGTTGTTTTGTAACACGCAGGGCCCCACGGCCACGGCCACATGACTTTTGTTTCCAAAAACTCTTCACAATGAGGTGGATTTGCAGATGAAATTGGAAAATGGATGAGATGTAGATAAAACCATAATCTTTTACATGATTAAAAAGAATTGTGGACATTAGAGTCACTTTTAAAATTTCAGGACCAATTGCACACCACTTTTGTTATGCAATTTTTGCATGTTAAAGGTGTGCTAATAGATGTTGTACTGTTTCTTAGAAATCCTAACAGGTCGCGAGAAAGAATCATGTTAAACATATAAAAAAAAATTAAGATTTGTAATATGAAGTAGGAACCAACCTTGCACAAGGAGAAGGAATTATTGCAAACGAGCGTATTTCTCGTTCATCCAACATAGAAGCCTTGAAAATAGTATGCAACCTTGAGTTACCTTTTTTTGAGTTGAGTTAGCTTTACAGACCCCGAATTAGTCTAGTCCAAATCATTTGAGATGAATTGGCCACAAACCTATAGCGGGTCAAGTTTTTATGTTGAATGGATGAGGAGTTTTCATGTTGTTAAGTTGTTATCTCCAATCTTGACAACTCAAGTTTTCGGCCAGGCCACTTTTATTACCTAGTCATCTGGGTATCCTACATAGTGGATTGCAATGCCTATATCACAAGGGCTTGTATGCGACATTTGTTTGTTTTAGGGTTTAGGGTGAACTGTGTTGTGACCAGTACTTACCGACAAGTCATGTGGTGACAACCAGTAGCAAGTTCCACTGTCATCTGACATCTTTCACAGCGCATCCATTTCTTCAATTGGACCAAGTGGATGAATTTCTCGTCCCCGGAAAGGCTTTCATTCTTGAGGCTGCCTTGGTACTCAGCACAGCTTTGGTCTCCATGCCAGGGCACCGCACACTCCAGGCAGAATCCACGGTGGCAAAACTCACATTCAACAAATCCAACGGCCAGTGAAGGCGGTGGGTGAGCTGAAGTGGATGGCGAGTCCGTGTCCAAGAAAGTAGGCTTCACGAAAAGGGTGGAGCAGTCATTGTAGGGGCAATACACCTTCTCACGCTCGGGAATCGCAGATTCTGTGAGCCTTGTTATCAGAAGCTCAAATGACATCGTGCTCAGTAGAAGTTGCAGCTGGGCGGAGGTTAGGGTTGTAGGACAACCGGAGTGAAGACATGTGACGAGATTTTGCCCGTCTTCTCGTACCCTTGCCTCCGCATGCTTCGCATTGCACAACGTGCAGAATCGGTGTCCACAACCTGTCCAAACCCCATCCAATTTATCATAACCACTTTCTCGTCCAAAAGTAGAAGGGTTTTAGAACTCATCACAATTTTGCATCATGGAGGTGCGATATTGTCCAAAATTCCCCGATTCCGACTATGAGTTGATCGGCTTAGTCTGATAACCATTTGGTGGCAATCTGTAATTGGGGAAGTGGGTGACGTTCCCAAAGCATAACCCACTCCTTCTCCCGGCCTTTAAAATCTAGACCATCAACCTCCATGATTAGAGGACCCAGAGAAGAAGCTTTCCCAAACGGTTATATCCAGTGACTCCTCTCGGACCTCCCAATCCTCGAGAATTACCTAGTCTATAGTCAAGTGGATAAGCCAAAATACCGGTCAATGTGCCAACTTACAACCCTAAAACTCACTTCTGCACCACTCACTTCTGCACCACTGGACTCAGGGCCAAGTTCCATGTGTCGGTTCCAGTCTGTTTTTTTTCAAAATAAATGGGTGGGCCGGTGAAAAGAGGGTGGTGCCATGTGCCCATCCCTCTCACCCAAGGACTGGTACCCCCCATGGATGGGTCTCCCACATTTTGTGTTGTGCAAGAACGGGTGCCAAAGGACCAGCGGTACTAACGGTCACAAGAAGGACATGTGCCGGTTAGAAATCTCTGGTGACCGGATCAATCGGTCACCCAGGGTACACCCTTGGATACTAAAGGCCACTTTGTTTTCAAGTCCTTTCTTTTGAGGAGTACTCCTAGGGAACGTGTATTTTATGATTTTTTTAGAATCTAGATCTTAACTATATATATATATAGATATATATATATATATATAAGGCAAACAAACCAAAGGAAACACTCATGAAATATTTAAAAGACTTTTTTGGTATCATTTAGGTGTCACAATTAAGTTTTATTAAAACAATGTACAATGACGATTACAACTAAAATAATAATCTATATAAATATTTACATATTTCCATAGATGACAGTAGTACCAACCTACGCATATCAACAACACATAATTCATTCAATAAATGTATGGAAATTGATGTGCAAATCAAATATGAAAACTTAAATGATGATGACCTCCATTGCCGGTGACCTTCATAAAGTATCATGTCTTATCACTCACCAAATTTAGTTAGAAAGTAGGAAATCGAAATAAACCGGCACCCCACATAGAAGTACCCCTCCATAAAATGGGTAACATCACTCATTTTTTGGATGATGTCACCTGTTTCTCACCCATTTAAAAAACGGACCGGGACCGGCACATGGAACTTGGCCCTCAACCCAATGTTGTGCCCTGTGTCAATCGGTGTTCAAATTGTTGTTTGAATCCTGATTCCATTTTCTTAAATTCAAAAATAAAATAAAATTGCTACATAACAAAACAAAACAAAAGTAATTTTGTTTCTTGATCATTCAGTATGTAGACGTCAGACACTCATCTCATCATGATCATCAACGATTAGGCAGGAGGAATCAGGGCAAAGCTCAACAAGCGTGTACAAGGCTCAAGAGGCTATCTGTTGAAGTAGCTAGATCATGAAATGGGAACTAAATCCGGAACTTAAATCCATCTGCCTCCGATCGCGAGCACGTGACATAAGGAATTAGGCGTCAGGTTCTGTACAAAAGTTTGAACCATGCACACAGAAGCTGCTACGATCACACAGCAGATCAACCGCTAACAAACTCACCAAAGTAGGTAATCTTTGAGTAGCTCCGTCACATAAAAACAGGGATCTAATCTAGGAACGATGGCACAACCTATTTCGAGATATCTGGAGCGTCAGAAGATTCAAAATACTAAACCCAGAGATCCGTAGATTGTATAACCATATGAACTATAGTACTCACACATACAGTCAGCATTGTGCAAGAAATCTAGCGTACCTTCGACACTTAAGAAGGGGCTCGTTGCCGGTGTAGATTCAAAGCAGATTTGGCAAAGTTCCTGGCTGCGGGCTCCGTCCTTGTCCTCCTCTGAAGAGATAGAGCTTGAACTGGCTGAATGGAACATGTTAGGATCTACAAACTCCGAATCTTCATCGTCGAACACGAGCTTCCCCTTTCCTTTATTTTGTGATCGACGCAGAATAATTTCTTTCAGTACTTCTTCAGCTGCCGATACAGAATCGTCAATTCCTGCGCCATCCCTACTAGCGGTTACCCGAATATCATCCACGAGTTGCTGAAGCCGTTTCTGGACGCGTTGCTCGAAGCTGTCAGTGTCGGGGTCGATTGCACTCGAAACAACTGTCTCAACAGGGGAAAAAGGGCCATCCTTCAACTCTTCTTCGCTACCCCATGCCTCTTGCGGTAAGTCTGCCAACGAACGAGCAAGCACCTCATCTTGTTCCTGTATGTAGTCTAAGTTGATCAATCTTCTCGCTTCCGCCACGGACGAAGGTGTGTTATCCTTCCATTCCTGCGTGAGAGCCTTGAGTTCCTGCAGCATAGTTTCTAGGTCACCGTGGTGATCGTCACCATCACCGGAGTGACGCTCTGCATCCATGCCGAAAATATAGATTAAATACCGCCTTCCACCGCTCTGTCAACTTGCGGCGCTCACAAGCTCCGAAGCCCAGACATCTCCTTTGCATTCAGATGACTTGAGCGCAAGCGTCATTGGAGGCTTCAAAAACGCCACGATTGCCGTCGATGCGTGTGACATACGCCACTTACTTCATATTTTTCAAGGTCATACATGGGTGATAGTCGTCATCACCACCGAATTGACACCCTGCATGCAAGCATGCATTTACACCCGCAGCTGGTACAGTTTAGAAACATCCTTCGATCCTCCCGCTCAGTACACCTCACTACTCTCACAAGCTCCGATGACCAGACATCTACTTTGGAGTCAGATGATTGGAATGCGTGTTTCGTTCACGCTTCAAGAACGTCTCGGTTGCCGTCGATAGAGTGACAAAAGGCTCTGCTTCATACTTTTCAGGTCATCGTGGTGGTAGTCATCAACACCAAATTAACACTCTGCATGCACGAATATACACCCGAAAAACAGATTAGAAACCACCTTCGATTCTAACAAGCTCTGTACAACTTACAATGCTCACAAGCTCCGATGACCAGACATCTACTTTGCATTTAGGTGAGCGGAACGCAATCGCCGTTCACGCTTCAAGAACGCCTCCAATGCCATCGATCGAGTAACACACGGCTGTACTTTCATACTTTTTAGGTCAGTGTGGTGATCGCCATCACCACCGAACTCACACTCTGTATGCACGCTTAGACAACCGAATATCCAGATTAGAAACCGCCTTCTACCGCCCTGTACAACTTACAGTGCTCGCAAGCTCCGACGACCAGACATCTACTTTGCTTTCAGATGAATTGGGCATGTCAAGCGTCGTTGACGCTTCAAGAACGCCTCGATTGCTTTCGATGCGTGTGATACACAGCACTACTTTGTGTTGCTGTAAACTTTCGGGGCGCTGAAGATGAACTAATAATTCGATCATTGGAAACCACGTTCCGCCCTTCTGAATACCTCACCTCTCGATATTCAGATAGTTTCCGTCCTCGAAGTTCAAAGCGGTGGCTAAAGGAACATGTCCCTTGCCAATTCCCATCGATCAAGTGAGATACCCCTCTACTTTCTTGGCTGTACAGGGGAAAATCCAGAGGGCGTGAAGGTGAGTGACATAGCTTGTTGCCAGTACTCGTCCCTCAATGCAACGTGAAGAAAAGGAGAAGGAAATTAGGAAGGGAGTAGGGAGCCTACAAGCACTACCAAAAGCAGCTGACAAACGGCCACCAACACCATCACCACACAACAAAAGCAACAACCAGGGAAATAAAGCCTAAAATTGGATACAAGATCTTACAGAAAGAATGACGACAACAACAATGGATATCAAGGCTTCATGTTAAACACAAAAGCTCACAGAATCAACAACAACAACCAAAAAAACTAAACAGAAAAACTAAAACAACGGAAATCAAGCCTTCATTCGAGAAAACAATCTCACAACAAGAACGGAAGTAAAGCCTTAACTTTCACATTAAAGCTCACAGAAGGAATGGATCACCTCGAGATGATCCGACCCGGCCCATGACCACGGACAGCAACGCCAACACAAAAGCCGCCACGAACTCTTCGTCGGAGTCAGAGTCCACGCTCACTCGACGTGAGGTTCTCGCACTCCAGCTCATGGCATGACCTGAGAGAGCTTTCAAGCATCTTCTCTATCATGATCAACCTCCTCCGCGATCGATCGCCCCTCCTTCAGCTTCTTTTATACGCCATGTAGCCGTAGCCAGATATCTCCAACTCTAATCATCTCGCAACTTTCCAACCATCTTCACTCCAACTTCAGCCGACAACCGAGTACTTTACTTGCGACCCAAGTCCGTAAATCGGGGAATTCATTTGCATCTCATGAATTCGCAGACTCTGTATGTTTGCAAAATTGCAGACTTGACGGTCGATATAGAGACAAGGAGAGAGAGAGAGAGAGAGAGAGAGAGAGAGACTAAGTTATTGTCGGCATGTTTCTTCAACTGTTGTTTAATAAGGCACTATTAAACCCCACAATATGTACCGTAATTGTACATTTAGGGGGCTTCATATTATGTATGGCTTTCGTAGATTGTGGTGGTCTTGCGTATGTAATTTCTACACTCATTGTAGATTTATATATTTATATATTTCTTATTTCTTATTTCTTATTTTTTTTGTAGAGACAAGATCATGTTGGTAGTTGTGTCCAAAGTCTTTAATGGAATTGGTCAGTCGGGGATTTTCGGTGGTAGCCATGTGAGTTGAAGTTGACAACATGGAGAGACCCCACACTAATTTAGGCCAATGTAGTGGGGAGTAAGTTGGGATAGATTGGCCATAAATCTGGCCTCATAAAATTTTGCGTTTGCATAAATTAAATATTTAGCTTAATTTATATGCACTGTGCCTCTGGGGCACCTAAAATAGGCGTTTTTCAAGAAATGATTGGAAAATGTTCGGAATTGGACAACTGGAGTGTGTGTTTCACATGACATTGTCTTTGGCGTGTTTTATTGTGTTCACAGTGAGAAGGCTCTAATCAACGAAGACGACTGCTAGGAGTGCGAGTTGCGCGTCGAATTGCGCAGACTCGTCGTCGAGACAGGTCCTGGGCATTTTTGGAACGTTTTTTCCCTTAATTCATGCTCGCCGCTTTAATTATTTTTAAGCATTTTATGCATTTGTTTATAGAATGCCTAATTTAACGAGGCCTACCACAAATCCATAGGGGGGGGCATGTTTTACATGATTACCCTAGCTTGTAGTACATGGCTACCATGCATCCTAAGGTTTAATTCCATGATTAGCAAAGGATTTTGTGATAGCCATGTCACTGCAAGCTTAAATTTCTTGGAAGTGTTTCTATAGTTCAACAATTTTGGTTTTGCTAAAACTCGTATTTGACCCACAATTTGCATCAAAGATCCCATATTAGTCTATTGAGATTAAGTTGGGATTAATTAGTCACAAACACATAGGTAGTAGATTTGTAACATGGGCGCCAAGAATCTCAAACCTTCATAAAATTGGTTAGCCAAGGACTTTTGGGCACCATGTTACAATTTCAAGGTGAAAATGTTGAGAGCCCTTCTAGTTTGATTAGGATTTTGTGCCACAACCGTGTAGGTTGAAGGTGCAAATAATATGATCCCTTATTGCTTGGAAAAGGTCTTCTTGTAGCAGGTTTGAGACCAAAAAATACTATCAATAACCCCAAATTGGTCTCTAGTTAGATTAAATATAAGATAAAATCAACCATAAACCATATATATCATCCTTCAATGATGGAGATCAAATCATTTATGAAGATGTTGAAAATATTGAAAATGTTGGAATGTGCTTAAATAGTCAAAATGGAATCTAGGATTTATTTAATTGTTGAACATAACATTACTTAGCATACGTCTTTTGTTATATGGGCCCTCAAAACATAATAGTGAGATCCTCTAAAAGTTGTGTAAAGAGACTTAGATGCAGACAAAACTCTCCAGCATCTCAATGTTATATTTTGAGAGCCCACATCACTAAGTCATGTTATGAAACCACTAGGAAATATGATTATATTTTATGTAAGATACGTAGTGACTGAGGAATTTTTTTGGCGTAATTGGTCAAAATGTTGGTGTTCTTAAGTTCAACAAGTTACATGTTGTGATCTTTCAATTTTCTTTGTTAATTTAAGATTATTTTCTAAAATGATGGGTAATTATTCTAAAGTCTTGAACTTCAATTGGTTATTTCTCAAACTCAAGCGGTTCATCTGTAACTACTGGTCGGTTCTCCCCATTTATTGAAGGTACATGAGAACCACTAGTGGAATCGGACTAGAAATACATGTATATAACATATTTGATTATTCAAAACACACATCTAGGATGATAAGCAAGGTTCTATTCTGAAGGTTTCAAGGAATCGCTGCCATATATATATATATACCGGTATATAGATTGTCAGCATGTTTTTTCAACTATTCTTATTCATCGTAAATTTATTGTTTAAGACAACATCGTGTTGGTATATGTGTACAATCCTTGAATGGAAGATGTCCACCACACTTTCCACTTAAGCCTACTATTGCAAACCCCTCTCTCCAATATCCGAAACCTTGCAAACCACCGCCCTTTTTTGATGAGAACTAAGGGTTGACTAGACCTTGAGGGCCCTTGACCCACAATAGGTGTACAAATTATGCAATTGGTCGAAAAGCCAAAGACAATCCAAGTTCACTTTACAGTAGACCTTGAGGGCATGAGGAACCAAAAAAATTTGGATGGAAATTTTACATGACTTCCAATAGATAATGTTTTGTGGTATATTGGATTTTGCATTAAGCCCATCAAAAAGAAGTGGGGTTCAAGCAAAACTAAGGGCCGTGGCAAGCAATTCAATTGCAACTGACTTCTAAAAATATTATTTGGACATGGTGGGGTTCTAGACTGCCTATTTTTTGAGTTTACATCCAACAAATATGTTGCAGTTCCTCAAAATGGTCCACATTCACATTGTTCTAAGATTGAGGCCCATCAACTGCAACATTGGAATTCTATTTCCCCACAGTACGGTCTTTGGATGATTTCAAGGACCTAAATTTTCATTGTGATGGATGTTGGTCCATCTGTAAAGCGGTCCTTGAAAGTCTAAATTATTTATTAAATCATGAGTCCTAAACCCTAAACTTCTTCTTTTTCTATCTCACTTCAAAGGCATCTTATGGGTCATTTTTCTTCTTGGCCAATTCTCAATATTGAAGTTATGCACCACCTCTATCAATTGGTGCCTTATAAACCTTAGACTTGAAGGGAATGGATGTTCCATATCCCGAAACCCTAGAGAATGGATGTTCTCAATTTAAACCTCATTCTTTGTTATCACACTTCCTTCCCCTATATCATAGGTTTTATATCACAAGAGGTTGTATGTATAGGTATGCTTGAAATATACTTGGCATGCAAACTCTTATTTGAACCATTGATGGTAGTTGGCGATGAGAACTTCTACATGCAAGCTATTTCTTATAAGCTTTCAGAGTGATCAATAACATTGATGTATCAACATCAATTCATGTTGCAAGGATCAAACTTTTGAATGATCCAAGGAAAAAAATCTTCCATGTTTTGTTCACCCAATGTTGAAACCATGTTCATTGGGATTTACGGGAGAAATGTTCTTGAAAAAGTAAGAAGTTTTAGAATGTGTTGAATTGCCAATCGATCTTTATGAAGTCCTGCTATATTTGAGAAAAAGATAGAGGCTAATAAATTTGAGATTTTTTAATTGTTTATTGTTTATTTTGTTGTAATTGCTTAATTTCATGCTTCCTTATTCTTCTGAAAAGTTTTATTTAGGTTCACAATTTGGAAGATTGCTACCTTATACCTCATTGAGTGCAACACCTTCAAGAATTTTGGGTTGTGAGTTTAAGACATTGGGCTTTAATAGTCTCAACTCTATTGATGTGGTCTAATTGTCACCCTTCGTATTGTCTTGTATATCTTAAGACTTTAACATACTTTATAGACTTCTTTGATTCGTGGTTATCTCACATCACTTTTAAATGTTCAATTATTTGTGAGAATGTCGAAACCCTAAAATGAAAACCATGATGTATATTAATTATCTTGTGACACATTGTATGTTTCCACGACCACTGGAATAGGAGCTTAAAAAAAAGTATATAAAAAGTATATAAAATAATAAAAATATACCTCAAGTATGCACAAAAATAAGACATAAACAAACAAACTCAAGAAACAAACACACAAACAAACACACAAACAAACTACATAATGGGTAGACCTACTAGATGGAGCCATTCATCCAAACCCGGGCCATGTCATAAACATCTTGAAACACCTCCCAAAAGAATGCTCGTAAAGGCAAACATAATATTTCACTGCACCCTAAACAGTACACTTAATATGATACTTAGTGTCACCAATTCTAGTTCTCAATCTCACTCAGTACTAATTGTAAACCGCGGTGTAGTGTCACCAACACTAAATGTTAACCCACCATTATTTGTCATTCCTTGTAAACTTCTTGGTTGGATTATAGAATTACAGTGTTGCAATTACTATCACTTACCAAGAGATTTTTCATCCAAATTCCAAACATCCATGACAATATTTCATCACAAGTTGGTGACAAGAGAAAGTAGGGTTTTGGCCAATGGATGAACTCATCCATCATCCATGACAATATTCATCATGTTATTCATAAGAAGTGTCATCCGAAAAGGTTACCATAGTGACATTAAATATCATATTTAGTGTCATACTTCATTGTAACATAAACACTATAACTCAAACCTCACTACATCCACCTCGCCAACATATTTGAACCCTACCCAACCCACCCTTCCCATTACCACAAGCAATAACCCATAATGGACTTTCACACCCGCAAAAACCCAACACTCTCCTATCATCATAGGTATTCTCCACATTTTTTTTGCCTTTTCTCATTCATAACCGTAATAAGCCCAATCCCTTAACAATGTAATTAACAACTAGCATGAAATTGATAGCCTCGACATGCATAACATGTGTAACTTATCATGAAGTGTCTATAATGCTAAACAATTGAACTGCGACAATGTTTGTGCAAAAGAGGTTATGAACAATGTCAACATGAATAAAAAATTTAGGACAACAAATGATTTCATTTTACACCGAATCTCATGCGCATACCACAATGTAGGTGCAAATAGCCCATGTATTGTCTAATGGATGGGCTAGAGCTATTATTGTTAATGTCTCACTCTTTGTTTTTTGGAACACATGAGGCGCTTGACCACCTGCTTAGTTTTCCGTCAAATAGAGAGACAATTTCACAGCCGGGAATCGAATTGCCAACCACTTCGTTCAGTTTGGATACCTCTCCACTATCATTCAATAGTTTAGGGTCATCTTGGACCAACATGTCTCACTCTTTGAGATGAAGCCCTGCTAAGTTTATCGAAGTCAAATTGGTGTAGTAGAACTTGTGGTTAAATCATCCCATCATGCCTCTTGCTAGACTAATTTGTGCCTCTAATGCTATTTTAATTTGAATCACATCAACTAAAAAAACAAACTATAAATTTCCCAATGTTTACTCCACCTACCTTGCACAATTTGCATGTGAGGATAAGTCTTTACAATGTGACTCCAAAATGAAAGCCCACACTAGTTGAACTATATAAAGTACAAAGTTACACTTTGCTATACATGTAAATAAAACTAACCTACAAAAAGAGGATTCAAAGAGTAATTTTATGAATATCTATAAATAGTGTCAATCAATAACAATTGGCATGGAGCAGCTTCAAAATTGATTGAAAGGAAACATTATAATAAATGTTTATTGGAATGAAAATCAAAACCAGCAAAAATAGCCTAGAATCATACCATGTCTAGGGGATAATTTTTAGATGTTTGAATATGGATCTAGAGATGAATATATTTGTTTAAAACCCTAATACATTCTCACCTTCATAATATGATACTCACTATATGATGCATTTCCCATTGACCAAACTTTGTAGTGTTAATTTACCTCCATATTACAATTTTTAAGGCCCAATATGTCACACAGTAGAGGTCATAAGTGTGCATAAGTGATGGGACAGGGATGGGACCCACACTAGGATTTGTCCAATTGTGGTGAAATTCTTCAGAAACCTGTAGGAGTTTCTGTGGTGAGGTAGTGTATGATATTTGAAGAGAATTGAGTTGGGTTAGGGGTTTGGAGTACAAAGACTCCTCTCCTATCCAAATTAGGTTCATATTCGGAGCTGGGATATGGGAGCGATAATTGCTAATGATTCAGATGATTGGGTATAAATCCTTGGAATCTTGCAATCAATTGATGGATTGCACCTGCTAAGATCAATCTCACAACCCTAGGTTTAGTCTTCAATGGTGTGATGGGAGGGATGTGTTGAAGGCATGGTCGAGTTGGTGTATTTGGCAGGGGGGTAGAGAAGTCCATTTGAGTTTAGAGATGAATGAAGAGCCGATGGAGGGAAAAAGATGTGGATGACCAACCAACACCAATAGTCAAGCGTCCTCAAGGCCATGAGTATGTGCAATTACTACCATTTTTTTTTTTTTGCAGTGGAGCATTCTTCGGAGTTTTCAATTTGCATATGTGATGAACATGCAATCTTTTATGGATAAATCGAACAAGATGTCAATTTCCAACATCTAGAAATTTCATTAAAAGACAATAGATTCTTACTGTCATATTGTGTAATATGATGTAGACACACACATACACACTTTAACTCCATACTATATAACATTGTAAGCATAAATCTTCCACAAAAAACTTAATTCATACTTATGAATCTTCTTTGTATATATAAAATGACATTTTACATTGAAATAGGCAATATCCTTGAAAAACCTTGATAATATGACATTTGAGGCCAAAATGTCATACTATCAAGAACACAATATTTGGATAATGTAAAACTCTTTTGTGTGACCATACGTGTAACATTAAAGAGGGTACACTATATATGTTGACCCCACCCGGGCCCCATCAAACCCATCACAACCCACCCCATTATTCACGTGAATGTCCTCTAACTAAAAATAATAATAACTTACATCTAAGGTGCCGAGGCCTTAAAGTGACACCTTCCTTTTGGTGACACCTATTTTGAATCCTTAAGATGTCAACAAGCGAGTGCAAAGGTGCCATTGAGAAAGTCATTGTTACAAGCGATTATTCATATGCATCTTCAAGTTTAAAATAACACCACTTCAATCATTCATAACAACGATGTGAGAAAGGTGCAAGAACGCTTTCAAAGGAGCACCAACTTTGGCATATCACAATGGTTATTCAAGGATCTCTTCACTCAACGAGGCAGTGTAAGAAGTGATTCACAAAAGGGGGGACAACACCTTCATTTAATAAAAGATCCTCACACGTAATGAGGTTGGCTTTGTGGTGATTCCCACTTAGTAATCCAACATCAATAGACCTCCCCCCCCCCAGTGGAGAGTAAGAGGTTATTTCCTTAAGACAACTTTGCAAAATTGTGTAGGTTGCATATGATTTATTTATTTTGTAGACTCTACATAGATTTGCTAACCTATGGATTTGATTTGAAAATTAACCAAGCTACTTAACATTCATGTAATAGATTTTTTTTTTCAAAGTGTTGCTTTAAGGCCTCAGTGCCATAGTATAAGTCCATTGTGTTCTCATCTTGGATACGACTCAATTGGGCCCAACTCAAAGAGCCAAGCATCTAAATTGTTAGTGGTATTTAATGCCACTCACGATTTGAAATCACATGATGTTATGACTTTCTATTATAGACATAATTTCTACATATGAATCATATTGAAGTATGCTAAATATAATACAATTTGGTGTGCCCCACACTATTCATCAATTCAATGTCTTGCAGTTATGAAGTGACAGTTAAAGAGGGTGTCACATGACACTCAATGCTACATGACAAACTATCTAGACCCCCTATGATTACAAATGAAACACCATTTTTGATGCCACACAGAAATAGATGTGTAGTAAATTAATGTGGACATTGCAAAACACAAAATACTTTGCTTGGAAACCTACTTAGATATGAAGCGATAAAAAATAGTGCAACAGAGTAAATAGTTTTTGGAGACAAATCCCTTCTATCCTCAACACCTCCTCACACAAGGTTAAGGATATTTGGCATCACATACGTGGTATTGCACTTAAAGTCATATGACTTTGTGGGTTTGACAAAGTTCTCAATCACAAAACTTGGCCCATCGCCAACTCAAGATTATTGTTTAGAACCACTTGAAGAACATGGCCGTTTGGCTTGGGGCTAACACCCATCCGTATTGCTAAAGCTATGCCTACATGTGAAGGTTGGTACCTTGAACACTTTGACAAATCTTGGGGTCTACACAAGGCCCTTTACAAAATGTACATGTAAGATTGTCCAATGGCATGTATCCTAGCCCCTCTTGAAAGGAGTGCGCACTAGTTCTTGTTTTGTTTTGTTTCTTTGTTTTTTCTTTAATTTTTAATTTTAATCATTGATATAACGTTGCAACCATGCCCTTTTCCTTGGTTTTTCAATCTTGGTGGACGAGAGTGAGGGCTTCATATATCTTCGGTGGTTTCCTTTCACTTGGGTTTCATAGTACAAACATCTATTCACGATCAAGACCCCATCGGCAATTTATAGGGTACCGGAATTTCAATCATGCAAGGACTGGATTTCGATCAGCGCGAAACCAATAGTGTCATGACACATGTCTTGGTTTTGAGTGCTAAAGAGAGGAGGAACGAGTGGTTATAATAAACATCTGACATTGGTAATGTGTTTGGGTTAACTTTAGCTCTAAAAATTCATAGTAATTTCAATTTAAAGAGTGAAATTACCAAAAAAAAATGTAATCCTCTTGATTTTTAACTTCCTAACTTACATGGGGAAATTTTGCACCGCATATATTTCTCTAGATCTGGCACAAAATCTCTTAAGTGATTGGTTATGGGCACCTCTACTCTACTCTACACCTACAATCTATTTGTCAAATGTCTTGTCCTCCAATCATCATCCCCCTCTCTAGCGAGTTAAGGTCTAGTACAATACGTCACGTCCTTGTTATTTTCGGCTACATGTATCTATGTTTGGCCATCAACCATCCCACAAGGTCCCACAAAGGGCGTTGGCTCGATGTTCAAAGAGGGAGCCGGAGCCACACACAAACTAGAGGGTGCTTAACCCAACACTTTACGCTATTGCACATACATATGTCTATGTGGTTGACATTTACAAAAATAAAATCATGTTAGCCTTTGGACTAAACGTATGTATTAAGACCCAAAAAAAGCTTCGATTTAATATTTGATGAATATTCAAAGTCAAATTACTAGTTTCCTAAAATCAATCTAGTAATGATGTACAAAGTCACATGGCCACTTCTGTAATCTCATCTGGTTTAGTTGCAAAATTGTCACCTTGCATCCCGGGTGCCAATCCCCTTTGTGCCCATGACTAAGCCCCTTTGTGCTTTGTGGGCCTGCCTCCTTGGCTTTGTGAATAGAATGGCTATAATTGTCTTCCCTTGTGAATAAGACGGCTATAATAGGCACCGACAAGCCACCCTAAAGCCACCTTGACCCCACCTGGGACAAAGTGGAGCCCGTTACCTAGCGTACATGGAGGTAGTGGAGGCTGGTAAGGTAGAAAAACAAAAAACAGTGAATAACCACTATTGGTGCACTAGACTAGGGGTAGAATGATTACTGTGTGTACCCAAAATGACTGAATAGATTAGTGGTGGTCCAAAAAGGATGTTGTGATTGACCGGACATGTGTTGTTTCACACCACTTGTAATCACTTTTGGGTGCCATTGAGTTAACCATTTTGTGTGCATTCGTATACAAAGTAGGATATTTTAGAGTAGGGAGACTCTGGTGTACAAAGATGGGGTTTGACTTACTTGCCTCTTTGGGAAATTATGACTAATTATTTACAAAGAACAAAATTATGAAACAACTTGCATTCCTCATCATTTCCTCTACTTCGTCTTTGAAATTCATTGCACAAATTTCAAGCCATGCTTTCTGGCTGAGTTAGCTTATTATCATTGTTTTTCATTATCTACCTTACGAGGTGGCATCACTAATGGCACCTAAAATTGCCACTCCATGAGCCCGGGCACTCCTACACCATGGAAAACGAACGGGTCAAGGTAGTAGAGTGTTGGCGATTGGGAGACGTTTATAGGTGTTGATTTTGGGTGGAGTGTTGGTTTCAGCACCCTCTACCTCATTAAGGTTGCAAGAAATCCATGCTCCATACACAAGGTGTTGTGGTTGGGGCGAAACAACCTGTACACTCGTTCCTTGGAGACAAGGCTACAATCATCCAACAACAGATTATGACAAGAGTTTCATGCGTAACAGACTCTAAACCGTTGATCTAGTTCATGATCTAATGGTTTGTAGTTTCGCACAAGATGGGCGGGAGCCCGTATCCGCTTAATGTCCCGGTCCCAAGGACCTTATCTATTACCATAGAAAGAGTACCTATAGCCGCCTAGGGGACACGAGATAGAGTGCAAAGCTGCTAAAATTAAGGTCAACAGTCGGGTCAGCAAGTTTATCCGGCGTCGCGACCGTCGTGACGACCGGTCTACGTGGCACGACACGTGGCATCTTTGACTGAAGCAGTGAGAGCCAGCCAGCTATGGCGGGCCCCTCGACCTCCCCTCCTCGCTCGCCATGCCCATCCCCTCCGGCCCGATGGCATGCCGGACGGAACCCTCCGTCGCTCGCATTGCTCGCCCCCTCGCATCCCCATCCCCTTCCCTCTTCCTCTTCCTTATTCGATTCCGCCTCCCTCCCCCCGCCTGCCGATGCTCCTCGAAATCCCCGTCCCAACGACCCCCGCCGCAGCTCAAATGGTGCATCGGGGCCGGAGAACCTCGCGTTTGCGTCAGCGGTGATGGCAGGAGACAGGGTGCGGCTGCGGGGCGCGAAGGAGTGGTGGAGTTGGACATAACAGGTTAGCATTGCGGCGTCTTCATCCCTAGGGCTACTACTTACTTACTGGTTCGAGCAATTCGTGTGGCCGTTCCGTCATGGAGCTCCTGGTGTAGCTCTCCGGGTCGTGGTTTGGGGTTTGAAGGTTTTGAAGATTTCGCTGCCGTGCCTTGTGAGCGACGATACTTTTGGCGTGATCATCACTTTGCCGAATTTTAGAGCTATTCAGACGTTAGGGTTAGGATGGTGGTGCACATAGGCGGGCGCATGAGAGCAGTGCATTTGTGATGGTCCAGAGAGGTGAAAGATAGGTGGACATCGGAGGGGACGGCTGTTTAACTTCCTCTTTGTCATCCGTTCCATTTTGGTATTGAATTCAACTTCATTGGAGATTTTGAGAATTGTGTGTGTGTGTGTGTGTGTACTTTGTCTCTGCTTCGGCTGTGAAATTGGTTGAAATTGTTCTCCGACTCTGGGAGTTCTATGGCCATCCACCACATCAGGGTTCTGAATTTCGGTTTGGTCTCCTGGCGTTGAGAATTTTGTGTCTGGTGCGTTACCACTGGACACAGATGAATTAATGTGGTAGTAGTGGCCTGGATTATACAATGCAAGAGAGGTCTTGCAGCAGCAGCAGCACTCACGATGATGATTCATTAATTTCGGTTTACTACTCGACCCCAATGTTAGGTCTTCGTCCTTGTGGTACAGCTCTGGCTGGATTAGGAGTTGCAGTGACTGGTGCATGTTATGTCAATTTGTCAATTAGGAGTTTGTCAATTTGAATGCATGTTATGATTCGATTTTCTAGTCAGGTTGATGTTTTTGTCTCTGCTCTAGAAAATTGGATGGGTTAGATACTGGTAATTTCACGGCGTGAGTCTTGTCCTCTCGCCCTTGGAATCTTGGAATCTTGGAATCTGCTGCTGTCCTGCTCGCAATAAAGGTGTGCTCAAGGGACGTAAATTTTTTAGGTCTTCCAATATTTTGAATGCTCGCTGTTCATGAAGGAGAGTGTAGTGCCTTATTGGTTTTCTTCAGTATGTAAAGCAGAAATGAATCCTTGATTCTGTATGTTGTGTCTTTGTATTTCAGGTATTGCGTGTCCAGTACAGAGAAGTACAGGTGATCTGGTAGTCATGGCTATGTTGACCAGAGGGAAGAGTATGATAGACTCTCTGATTATGGGAGACACCACTTTAAAGGAGTTTTTTGGAGGAAAATCTGTTGCCGAGAAGCCTCAATTAGAGCGCAATCCCTCAGGAACTCGAAAGTGGATAAAAGAGCTCTCTTCACTCGCCAATGTTGTGGTTGGGCATTGCGCAAGGTATGACATCTCTCACTTGACATGTATTCATCACTTTATGTCCTTCATTGTCCATGTGTTGATTGGGGAATTAGAGCATCTGAGCTTATAATGCTTTGTTATTTTCCAACAAGCATGTAGTTTTAGATGTGTTGTGTTTTGGGGTTCTCTATTGTAGTCCTTACTGTTTCCAAATTTAATCCTGACAATGGGATTGCTCATCAAGCTAGTATGGTTGGTGGGTTTGTCAGGATATTATTGTTGCACCCAGAAGAGCTCCAGAGACATTTTGAGGAAGAGGCACCAGTGTCAGCTAAGCATCCATCAAAATATGCACGTCACCTCCTTGAGTATAGTTGTTTCCGTGCCCTGTCGGTGGCTGCTCAAGTGACTGATCATTTGAGTGATAAAGAGTTTCGACGCCTGTCCTTTGACATGATGCTTGCTTGGGAGGCTCCAGGTGCAACCAACAGGCCTGTTGTAAAGGTCGGGCTTCTCAACAGTGTACTTTGTGGCAGCATTTGCTTGAGTTGCTGCCTAGAAATGTTAAAATCAATGCCAAAGTTTATGGTAGGGTCTAGGGACTGGCTTTTAGGGAGCACATAGTGCTCCACATGCTTTGTACATGGGGTGTCTCTTCTTGGTGGGGGTTGGAGGGGAAGTAGTTAAAAGGTGTTAGATAGGGAGTAGGTCTTTATCCTGGCAGGTGCTTGTATTTAAAAGCTAAAGCTAGATAGCAGCCAAGGGGTTGGGATATTGGTGATTCATAACGGGATTGCTAATATCCCACCCCCTTGTTTCCTGTGCGTGACAGAGCGAACCTGAATCGTCGAGTAGGGACTCTCGGGCGAAGGATGAGGAAGATGCAGCACTTTTCTATTCTGACTTGATGCCCATGATGGTCCAAGTTCCATCCCCAACCCTTGTTTTCTGCTAACATCAGCCTCTAATGATTGATAGTAGTTACTGCTAGCACCTAACAGTATTTCAGAAGTTTCATTATGACAATGTAGACCTCTTGATGTTTATTTTGCTGATATTGGATTCTGTGTTGCATTCAGGTGGATGTGGAAAGCACTGTGGGACTTGATGCTTTTGCACGGATAGCACCTGCTATTCCCACCGTTGCAGATGCCATTACCGTCCACAGCCAATTTGAATCTCTTACAGCAACTACTGGAGGCCGCCTCCCGTTCCCTATCTATGATAAATATGTTTCTGAGCTGGACAAGTGAGTCTCACAGCAGCCTATAATCTGATTATATCAGATAAGTATCTACAAATGTATTAATAATTGAAGCATTGTCCCTGAAAATATCTGCGGGACCCACTTTTGAGGCCTCTAAGTTAAATGATGCCTTCGAGGTGGTAACTTGCAAAGGGGAATTCGGCTGTGAGATTTGTCAAGTTGTGTGATGTCAGATAATGAATCATTGAATATGTCAGATTTCATAGCTTTGAAGTCTTGTTAAGGTGGTGGGGAAATTTAAAATTTTGACAATGATGAGCAACATTGTAAATATGTTTCTGATCATTGATGTCTTATTTAAGAAATTCTTCAGTCTTTTGCAATGATTTAAAAGGAACCTAGACTTCTGCAAGTTGCATTGAATCATCTTAAGGTAGTTACTCTGGAGTTTGTGTGCAAAGATGTTTTCATGGCTTGTTAAAAGTTTCATGCCAAAGTTTCCAGGAACATTTGCAACTTGTGGAGGTTGCAGCTTTGTAAAAAATAAATTGGAAGTAGGTTTCTAGGCTCTCAGAAGGATGTTGTTTGGGCCATCATATTGAAAAATATGATTCATGTCAATCTGCTGTCACTCAAATCATTCCTTGAAATCTATTTATCAGGTCAATCAAGAGTATAAAGAACCAACTTACACCATCGCTTCTCAAAGCTCTGCATTTAGGAAAAGGTGAAACAGTGATTGATATAGATGGGACTGCCACGACACAGCCTGTCCTTCAACATGTTGGTGTATCAACTTGGCCTGGTAAGTTTGACATAGCTTGCCACCTGTTTTCTAGAAGAATGTACAACTTTGTTCATAAGATGAAGTGAGCTGGTACTTAATGTAGATGTGTTAGCTGCTGAAGCAATGCTTGCGCTGATTCCTCTTTTCTGGTGATTTTGAGCACTACGGTAACCTTATTCGACAACATTGTAAAGCACGTAAATGACCACATTGTTTTGTGGGGCTACTGCACCCTCCTATATTAGCATGTCTCCTCTCATTAGTGGAATTTTAGATATTGGCATGTTTGTACGAAAGCAGAAGGTGTAAATGTCTTGTTGAATGAGAAGAAATATGTGCTTGGAAAGACCAGAGAGAGCATCCTTTGAGAATCCATAGCTCATAGGACCTGGTCATCAATGGCATATGGGTAACGAATTCGGTTCCTTTCCTTTTGGCTTTTTCCTAGTCAATAGAATGCTCCTACTAGGTTGCATTCCAGATGTATCATGAAGAACCAAACTTGATACTTCCTATGATACTTGATATCAAGTGCCATGAGGAGATCCTATAACACATGAGGGCCCTGGTTATGTGCTATTCATAATCACCTTATCCTTGACAGTAGAATTAGCCACCACAGTGTGTTGGCCCTTTTTACACCATCTAGAAAAAGAATCGCCTTGCTGCCAGGTTTACTTATGTACCTCTGCGCAAATTTTGCAGGACGATTGAGTCTAACAGATCATGCATTTTACTTCGAAGCTACAGGGGTTGTCTCTTATGACAAGCCCAAGAAATTTGATCTCTCAGCAGATTTAAAACATGTGGTGAAGCCCGACTTAACTGGCCCTTGGGGTGCACGGCTTTTTGACAAAGCTGTTATGTATAAATCAAGTGTCACGTAAGCCCTTATTTTACTCCAACATACATCGTCTTGTGTTCAATCAATCAATCAACATACCTGAGGATTTTTGAAGATTCTCTTGCATTGTGAAATTTATTGTATTGTTTGGAGCAGTCTCAAAAGAACATGAACAACAAAAAGGTTTTTTGCTGTTACAGCATCTGGGGTGGTCAGTCACTGCAGAGTGCTTTTGTCAGGGCTCTTGACCTGTGAACAAATGTGCAGTTGATCATTAATTGTTTTGGCTGTGCTATCACAGGGTGGACCCTGTAGTGCTAGAGTTTCCAGAGCTCACAGGGCGCACGCGTCGTGACTACTGGTTAGCAATTATTCGGGAAGTAGTGGCTGCCCATCAATTTATCCGCACATATCAATTGGAAGGTGTTGGAAAAGCGGAAGCTCTAGCAAAAGCAGTTCTGGGAATTGCTCGATTAAGGGCCACCAAAGAAACCTTTCATGTTTTGCCACCAAGACCAGAAAGTCTACTCACATATTCTCTGGGAGCAGAAATGCCTGGAGGAGATCTCATACTTGCAGAGTTAGCAAACCTGCTTCGCAATACTGGACATGTTGATGGGAAAGTGGATGGAGAAACTTATCAGGGCAGCAAAGTCTATGCTAGCTCAGCTGCAGCTGTTGTAGCTAGCTTCGGACCTAAATCTCCCAAGGGAATTGAGAAATCTAAGGAATCACCAGTGCCAATTGGTGAAATTCTGATTGGTGAAATCACCCCCTTAGAGAAGGCAATCGTGCAATCACGAGATAATACCAAGAAAGTTTTGCTAGCCCAAGCTACCATAGAAGGAGTGAAGGTCGAGGGCATTGGCACAAATGTTGCTGTAATGAAGGTAGGTTCACCTCAAGAGAATGATAATTGTTTCTGTGCGACAGGAAGTAATATGTGCAATCATTGAATTTTGGTCTCTGTTCTCTGAGTGGAGTTTGTTGTTACTGTTTGCACTGACCATTTGTTTCTAGGAGCTTCTGGTGCCTCTGCTAGCGGTAATTACTTGGCTTCAAGCAGCATTTGCATGGGAGGAGCCTTCAAAGTCTCTTACGTTCTGTGCTTTCGGCTGCTACGTCATTTACAAGTAGGTGTTCACATATTCTGCTCTAATTTGCAACGAATCTCTGACTTTTATTCCTTGGGCCAGACAATGGAGTTTGAAGTTGTTACATTTTCATCATGTTTCTCTCCTCTCGGACAAACTTTAGTTTGATGAAAACGTTTTGAAACCAGCTTATCGTGGGGAAACTAATGAACAACATACAGCTAATGAGGTCATATTCATGTTGGTTTTTGAAACCAATATTATATTTTTCTTTTCCATATTTTGAAAGCAGTTTTGTATGGATATGTAATGTTTTCTGTGTACCCTTTACAGAGGTTGGCTTAGCTATGTACCTCCTGCAGCACTAGCACTACTGGCTGCCTACATGGCATATGTCCGGCATATGCGCAATAACAACAACGAGCCAATCAAAGAAGTTGTTGTTTCCACACCCCCCAACCAGAGTACTGTTGAGCAGTTGCTTGCACTACAGCAAGCTTTGTCACAATTGGAGTCACTGATCCAGGCTGGAAATATTTTTCTGCTCAAGACACGTGCTTTGATCCTATCCGCACTTCCCGAGGTTTCTTACTGAACTTCTAGTAGTCTTATCATTCTTGAACAGAAAAGGTGATTTGGCCTTGAATATCACTGGGGAGTGGGAGTCTTCAACAGTTCTGCATGTGGTTTACATGGACATATTGGTTTCTCATTTATCAAGGTTCTGGACCTCATTTAGCAGTACTGGTATGTATTCCTGAACACCTGCCATCATATCTGTGATTGTCGATCCTTATGAAGGTTGGGGGTATCACTTGCAGGCTACGAATCAGGTGATGATGTTGCTGTTTGGATTGGCTGCAGCTTTGCTTATTCTTCCAACTCGCTGGTTGGTGTTGATAACCTTCTTGAATATTTTTACTAGCGAAATGCCAGCAAGGGCAGAAAGCACTCGCCGTTTCACACGGAGGATCAGCGAATGGTGGTATGGCATACCAGTTGTCCCGGTCCGCTTTTTGAAACCTGAAGAGAGAGAGAACTCTCCAAAATAGACATTGCTTTGCTTTCCGTTCGCTTTCAAGATTGTGCATATATTCTTGTACGTGACAGGTAAAGAGGTACATGAAGTCACTTTCCTTGTGAATTGCTGACGAGTTTTACTGTACAATAGATGCCTCCCAAACCGATTGGCAAGAGGCCTAGGTACCCATATGAGCCAGAAACAGGGAAAAAACTCAGGAGTTTCACATCCCCGCGAGTTGGTGACTGTGTAGCTTGAAGATTGTAATCTATGGAGAGAATAGACTAGACAGATTGTAGGATGATCAACAGTGAAATTACGACTTGTAGCTCTGTACAGCGGCCCTCAAAGTGTGTTGAAGATGAATAGCACCTACACTGAATTGCCAAATGTTCAACAAGACATTATTTTCTTGGCATCTAATATATGTCAAGTGAAGTAACTTTTCTGTCATCTAAGAAGACAGCTCTAGTCCACTAAAAATTCTGGTTGGATGTCTTTGTCACTGGCAAGGCTTGGATGTGTTGCTGGAGGAAGTCAACAAAGAAACTTTTGCAGCATTACTTAATGCTGCAAGATTTATGAAGCTCCATACATATCAGTGTTTTTATTTTAGTTTTACAAGTACCTGCATGTTGGCTGCTCAATGCACATTCAATACTGTCATGTCGTTTTTTTGTTCAATTTTTTTATTTTATTCAAATTTGAAGTTGGCCATATGTAGCAATTTTTCTTTAAGAAATGGATTCAGATCACAAGCAGATTGCTAATATGGCAGATGTGTTGGCTGTGTACGGAGTATACTACCACCCGCCTCCTCATGAAGACGCTAAGTGCACTAAATATTAGTGTGGGTGAAAAATTAGCATTTAAATAATTAGCATGGGCCACACTAATTTTCTAGTCCAGGTGGAATTAATGTGAGTCCGAAACCCGGGATTCCCTCCTTAGCCTTCATGAAGACTCAATCAACACATTGAATATTGGTTATACGACAAAAGTAGCACAACATGCAATTGTAATCCACATTAATGTTTTTAAGGAAACGATCAATGTGGCCCACAATAACTCTCATTATGAGGATTAGCATGGGCTCTAGAAAATTACTGTGGCCCATAGCAATATGACTATTTAGTGTAGTGAGCACCGTACAATAGAAAACGCCCTCCATGTCTTAGTTAAGAATTTCCATCATTCTATTATGTGAGATGAGCAAATAGTGGGGGAATATTGATTTCTCTTCCACAATTGAAGTGGATTTCACACTCTTTGGAAGGTAACATTTCAAGAACTTTATTATGAAACAATTGGTTGTCAATGAGGAATACCTATGTGTATGTAAGATGAATGAGAAGTGCGCTCATATTCAATAGGAACAATGATGAGGCAACATGGTTCGGTGTAGGGGGAAAACATGTGGGAATCCTTGGTCCTCCACATCTCCCGAGATATTACATAGCGTAGCATTCGAAGCGAGGAAGGGGATGGATGGTCACCACAAAACTTGTTGTCTTGGAATGTTAAATACACCCACTCTTGAAGATCAGCAGTGACTTTGTAGATTGGTGTGGACCACATTAAATACACCGTATTTTTTAACTTACATAACCAACAACATGGTGACATGTATTGCACTTTCCATATATCGTAGACATGCTACTGACCGTGCAGCACCACTTACCGTGCATGTCACGATACTCCACCATGCCACTTACTGTGTACTTTTAATCTCGGCCGTCAAATTATATCACATGCAATCTCAACCGTCCGATGTCTCTCAAACTCAATCATGACCGCGCCAATGACCTAAAACATCACTGTCAACTCACACTCATCATGGAGTTTCCTTCAGTCAAATCACATAGCAAGGTGTAGATGTAGCAATTTGATGAAGATGAAAAGAGCAGACCTTGCTAGGGCCAAAAAAGAAGCAAAAATTCAACAACAACTTGAGAAGAAAATGGCTACACAAGTCAAAAGGACAATATCAAAACCTCATCAATTTCCTATGCCTACAAAGAAGAGGGCAACATTTGTAGCTCCTTTAGTGAAACCTAACATGCACGGTTAGTGAATGGCACATTGATCACACATTGATGCATATAGTTGTGAACTTGATTGTAGAAAGGTTACAACTTTTCAAATACAATTGTCATTTCATTTTACCACAACACTCTCATCTCATTTACTAATTACAAATTTTTTTTTAAAAATAAAAAAGGCTTAACCCACCTTGTGGAAAACCATTTGAAACCCAAATATGCACGGTTAGTAGCATGTCTATGATATGGTTGTGGCATCTCCTATATTCGCTTGTGCAGTTGGTAACCCAATAGGGGACAATATTGCACCACAGGTCCCTCGCAAGGTCTGGCCAATATGTGATAAGCAGATGTGTATTAATGTGTAATGTGTTAAAGTTGAGGAAAAATTATGTCAGTCGAGAGTGTCAATTATGTATCCTCTACCCCACCCATTGATGTTGTTTGAGAAGTTTGTGTGGATGGCTACAATGGATACGGGATGAGTAGTTTGAAAGGTAATCAGGGGAGGATGACATGGAGGTCAATGATATAAATCGATTATATTGTTTTATACATGAGATTGGTTGTATATATGATGATATTAAGAGTAACTAGTATTTAGGTGAAATCCGGACTTTTGGATATTCTGGAGTTATGCATGAGTTGTGTGATAACAAACAAAAACATAGTGCAATCACACAATTATATGGTTGTAAACGCATGGTAGTAAACCAACCAAAACCCACATATGACACACAACAACAAAGTTGTGGGAAGAAGTCAAGGTAACGAGGGGATTCACAAGATGGTGTCAACCACCGGTTTTGTCCGGAGGTGACCAAAAAGTCATGAATTACCAAACTACTAGTTGGGTTTTGTGTAGAAGGTAATAAATGTGTAAGATGTGAATGATCATTGAATCAATTAGACCATGATCACTTAAGAGAAGAAGAATAATGATAATATTAAAATAAATTTTTATTTCCAAAATCATTCTAAGATTTTAATCGGAGTTTCTTTGAAACAATGCCTTGGAAGGGGGGGTAGTCATTGGTTGGAGTAGCAATATACGTGCGAACAAATGATAGGGTATTTTAAAAACATGGGGGCTAAAAATTATAATTGGACTTAAGAGTAATATAGGGTATCAAAAATGGCATTAGACATCTTTAAAGTACTATAGGGTATGGAATAATAGGTAATTTGGAATTATAAGTAATGCAAGCCATTTTTCTATTAACCCAAAGTAGAAATTTACATAATGATAGCATGTGAAAAAAAGAAGAGAATTGAAAGTAATACCCCCCTATAAAATAGTGGTTGTTCGCACCTATATCCTTAACTTTTTAACACATTGCCCCCCCCCCCCCCGAGAACAATGCCTTTACAAACAAAATTGCAACTTGTGCTCACGGAGACCATTATACAACCATATAAGTATTAGTTTTAGTTTTATGTAGCAAAGGTTGGTTTTGACATCATTTTAATTTTTCTTTTTTCTTTTTGTACATCATTCAAATATAAGGTAGATCTCTTTGTAGTGGGGATTTCAAAACGTACCAAACATGTCACCGGAAATTTAAATGTTGTGTTTGGCCAAGATGACAATTCCTTTATGGTGTAATGAACACATGTTAATGAACACATGAGCAACTCTCTTTTGTTGGCCAAGTCCATCGAGTCTTCTTGGATTCATCGATCCTTCATCTATTGGTTTGAGCTTTTGGACCCATTCTTTGCCATGACCTAATAGACACATGGTGAGGGACTTATACCACAAAGACTACATATTTCCTACACCTTGAATTGTGATGTAATAATTGGCCATGCATTTCTTTGTGTTTCTTATCAATAGGGTTGTGGACTTACTCCTTTTAAAGTCAGCTTAAAGTGTGCAATATTAATGTTGGCAAAAATATTAGATGAAAATTTATAATATAGATAGTGACATGTAACAATAATCATGGGTGAAGTTTAGTAGTATTTGCAAACTCAATACACTTACTTTTCATTTTATTTTTTCAAAATTCGGTTCGTATTTGTTTACTTTTTTGATAGAGCACGTTGAATAATTCAATAAAGTTGAGGGTATTGAGTTCACCCAATTCACAGGTGTAACAAAATCCTCGTCCTTTTGGAGTAGGTCATCCTCTCACTTGTACTTGTGTTGGTGACTCGGGGCGATCACACCCCCTTACGTTTTGTAACCATGTGCGATAATGGGGTATTTTATGGGGGATGTTTATGCACCCCTCAATATTTTTTCCTGCCCTATTTGTAGATATAAAGCAACTTTGACGTATTTTTAAGCACCCTATATTTATTTGTAATTATTTAGAGAGGCTAATTTTTGGCACCATATTTTTTTCTATAAATCATACAAGTACCAAATAGTGGACGGAAGACTATCGCATTGTAAAATCAACTATGTGAGCAACAAACATTCCATACCATCCATCTTGTCATTTAATTGGTTTTAAATAGTTATACCAATCCTAAACCATTCAAAGTACCATTCAAAACACAACCAATAGCATTTGGGTATTAGTTAAAGGGTTACCAATAAACATGGAGATAATAAAATATACAAGCTAACATAGACAAGTTGTAAACACAAATAAAACAAAACAAGAATTATAATCAGTTGTGACAAGACATAGAATTTTGCAAAACTACCTATCCAATAAGAAATTGCATTCAAATACAAGAAAGCTAAATACAAAAACCATAATTATCTTATTGATCCTACTACACACTTTTAGGGGGATCCAATATCTATAACCCTAGTTTTTTAATCTACTGATAACTAAAATGAAGGAATTATTCACCACCCTATTTTACGTATAATCATGTAGGGAACATATTTCCAATGCTATGGTAGATCTAACAAAAGTATAATTTTTACCCTCAACGAATTAAATTGATCCTTTTTTTTTTATCTCACATGGTTTCTAAAATTCCAATAGTCACCTCCCCAAGGTTGGTAAGCTTTTCATTCTCAAATTTGGGCGATAAATGCCTTAACATTATTTGTATTCTTTCGTTTGAGATTGATAATTTTGACAAGCTAACTCTAATAGGTGAATTGGATTATCAAAGTGACGGATGAGTTCCTTTTTTTCTTTTAAAGGATGAAAATACAATTCTATACCATATTGTATTTGAAAATCCTCTTAATGCATTGTTCCTAAACCATATTCAATTGTTTCATCCTCAAATTTCATGTGCAAAACAATTATGAAGACGTTCAAGCTTCAAAGCCCTTAAGACCAAGACCACCTTGGTCGAATCATGCAAATTGCATTGTGCTTGGTTTGGCGAGTCTACGTGGACCTAGTATTGACCATTAAGACATCACCACCCACACACGGCATGTTGACTAGGCTTGCTCCCTGCGCATCTACTCCAAGATGGACGACTACTGTGTTGAGGTGCCTACAAACATAACAATGTGGTTATTAGCCCATGCTAACACTTAAGCAAGAACTGGTGTGAGAACATTAACTCATCAAGCTTGTAAACTACTAGTCATAGTGAGAATACTTATAAGAGGGTGGCAATCTTGACCTTTCAAGGTACGAAACAACAAGCCATTCTACCATCATACATAACATTGAGCAAAAGCGTATGACAAAGTATGAGACTATAGTTTACTTGTTTTATGACATTGATGGACATTAGTATAGGCTATTGCAGAAGAAGAAAAACAATACAACATAACTTTGATTGAATGTGACAATAACTGAATAATTAGTCACTTATATGTGTACTTTGATTATTTAACTCTACTTAAGAAGATTTAATGGATAATTGAGAATTTTGGATAAATTTCCTCTTCATATGTGCAAATAATATGATAGACCTATACATAACCTATATGTTTCTATTATTAGAAGTATCAAGGTAATTACGTTTTACATTGTTGAATTGAGTATTTCCCCAAAAAAACATCTTCACATGCCAAAAATTACATTCTCCAAACTTCTAAGCATATAGTAATTTTTATTATAGCAAAGTGGTATAATAATAAATATGAAAACTCCTCTCATCTCATTTTTTGGTCTATTTTCTTATGATTTATGATTTATGATCTTAACAAATGTATAAGTTGTTGTGTATAAAGTGAAGTTGACATGTCGATTGTGAGTTCGATTCTCTTGCCCTTGCCTTCTATTAGTTGGTCATAGTCAAAAACATGAGGATTCATTAATTGAAATTGTTAGCTAACATTTAAATTATGTGTATTATTTATAAAATGCTCCCTTCTTTCAAGGAAAACTTTTTAAACAAATCTTATGGGTTTTATGAAACATTGCAAATCGAAGCATCTCCTAGAGAGTTCAAGGTCGTAATTGCTATTTTCAAGACTCGGACACATCATGAGATTCAGATGTGTCAACAGGTGTGACCTTCTTCTTTTTCATTGTGTGAGTTTTGTAAGATCTTTGTCCCTAAAGGTATTTTTGTTGTGGCCATGAGTGTTACTTTTGTTGTTGATTTCAGTCTTTAATATAATTTTGTATGATATGTGAGTGTCAAAATTGTACGTTCCTTGACACGACTTCAAGACTTCCGCTTTGTGTTGGTTCCTAATCATCAAGTAAGAATATATAGAACGAAAGTGTCCAACATTGCCTTCACTTTTATCCTCAAAAGATCTTTAGGTCAAACTAGGATCTTTCAGCATACCAATATTCAATTTATACTTAAGCAATTATCCAACTAATAATTTATGGTTACTTTTACTGGGTATTGGTCACTAAAGTGTCTATTCTCGGCAGGGAAGAGTAGTTTTGTTCCAATGGCCTTTTGTCCGGTGGGCACTGGGTCGTTAACATTACAAACAAACACTTTATTCACACCGGCCTTGAAAGAGGTCCGGAGTTTCTATCTATCTATCTGGCTAGGTCAAACTATATAATCTCATTATCCCATTTGAAATGATTGGATGCAAACAATTTTTTTAATTTTAATTTAGAAACTTGAATTGTTATCTTTCAAGATCTAGTTTGTTTGAGATTTTTTTTCCAATATCCAAGTAATGTTCATAAGAAATAAGAAAGTAAAACACCATTTTCAAACACTTGAATTTTGGGTTTCCATTGCAATTAAACGTTATATATTCAAAAAGCAACAAATCAGTTTGAATCATTTCCTTGGCAAGGAGGACATGTTCTAAAGGAACTTCAAGATATACAAAAAAAAATTACATTTATAATTGTCGTCTTTATACTATCGTCAAAATATAATGAAGAAATGTAGTATGAATATCATGGGAGGTTCAATTGAAAATTAGATTTTTATTTTTATTTAAAAAAAACTGAGCTAATCTAAGTTTAATCGAGATCGGCACTCCTCTTTGTGTTCAATAAGACAAGAATAGGAAGAGGCTATAATAACCCACTTGAGAATCATTGTGATAATATTCCAATAGTGTTTGTTAGTTACCGTAGACTACCAAAAGTTTGCACACAATGTGGAACTCTCGTTCACTACCTTTGTTGATTGACGCATGAAGCTTCCAATCATCATAAAACATCAAAATCTATGTATGAATGCGACCATTGTGGAATGCAAAAAAAGACTAAATTACAACAAGCCCGAAAATTGGTGATGGACGACAAAATTGACGATCGTGTCGGTGGGAAAGTTCACTTCTATCAAATTGTTGCTTTCATCTTCAACAAAGTACGATTGAAAAGTGAAGCACCACCGTCATCAAACGACAATGTCATCTTAATATCACTCATGTCGGTTGCCGAGAGTATACAAGGTGTTGGTCATATATATATAGATAGATAGATAGATAGATAGAAACTCCGGTCCCTTTTTAGCAAGGGGCCGGCGTGAATGAAGTGTCCGTTCGTAATGCCAATGACCCGATGCCCACTGGACAAGGGGACATTGGGACAATACTACTCTCCCCTTTCGAGGATGGACACTATAGTGACACACTATACTAGTTCCTAGCTAGCCACTAGTGCCTTGAAGATACCGGACATGGTATCCCCCCAAAGGGCTTTGAGGTACCCATACAACAAGGTCCAAGGACCCCCCACCATAGTTGGGTGGACTAAGGTGGTGAGCACCACGCCGGCATGGGGAACAGAACCCACCACCTCCTCATTGGGGGCCATGAGCCCTAACCACCAAGCCAAGGCCCGTGGTGCCTTATATATATATATAAAACCATCCGGATACATGTAATGAGGATTTCACCTTTTTCTATATGGGTATGGGCATTTAACGGTTGTTGTTTTTTTTTCTATACCATTCAAGTCTATATAATATGTAAGGGTTTTCATACTCATGTAAAATTGTTCTAGTATCAATATGGTTTAGAATGGTATAGATTCAGATAATAAATTGGGTATACAAGAAGTCTCTCACCTTGACATACCCTTCAACTGTCAATATTTGACTAATATTACAATTTTGATACCCTTTGATAAGTTATTTGATATCATTACCGATGTTTGATTATTGATACCATGCATAAATACCGGTCCAACATTGATATATTCTCATTACATCAATTTGGGATTTGATTTTGAGATTAAAATCATCTATTTGAATTTTTTTTTTTGAGTAAGCAGTTTGGTTGTCGGCATTTACTATAGGTCAGAACACCATTTTATTTTATTTTATTTCATTATTCTCATTTTCGTTTTATTATTCTCATTCTCATTTTGAGATTGACCGGTGCTCAAATTTGCATGTTATCCCACGTTGTGAATGGTTGGGAACACAATGAACAACTCTATGAGTCAATTGAGCATGAAACCCACACCATTCGCAAGACACGCTTGAATAGAATCTAAGGGCAATGGTATACATTTTAACACACTTGTGAAGCAATGAAAGTTAATCACGTCCTTCACGGTAGGGCTTGATTTGGAGGGCATTTCATCGACACCAAAACCTTGTCAAATTAAGTGTTATGTCTTGACAAGCATATGACTTAACATTACTTAGCTCCTTGGTTGTGTATCGTAGGACCAAGTATCAGAGACCATAATTATCATTTAATATCGGGATCCCCTGTCTATGGAGAGCGCTCGTGTTGTATATTCTAGTGTTTCCAACAAGCAACTATGATTTATCATGGGCTTTTTTAATCACATCTTCTTTCTTTGGAAAGAGATTGTCATCTAGTTGTTGAGTAAAAGTTATAGGGTCTTTTACAATTCCCTATATCATTAAGGAATTTGCCCTACATCATTGGAAAATCTCCAATTCTATCATTGTGGTAGACTTGCAAATTTCTTTCACAAACATAGACAATTACCTAAGGGCCACATCACACACGAGACTGAGAGCCCGTGATCATTACGCTTCAAGCACCCTCATTGATGGAAAAGGTGGAGTTGGTCCAAGTTCGCTTCACACTACGCTTGAGGGGCCAACGGAGTATGTGAATGCAAGATGGATGTAAAGCCTACATGGATTACTACATGGCATCAAATGGATCATGTTTCATGGTCACTTGGATTGTTTTCAAAAACCACCTCTTGGAGTAGGCCTAACACAAAACCGGTAGACCATGGCACTCTGAATGCTCACAACCGTTGATTTATTCTATTTTATCATGCGTGAGGACCCACGTGAATAGAAATTCATTGAAATAACATTTGGTTGAGGGCCCTGACACATATGACTTCACACTACACTTGAGGATCTACGACCACACTACATGATTTTGGAGGTGTGTTGGGACGGCCTTTGGACACTTTCTTTTGGGCTCTCATAATCTCATGCTCACGGCACTTGGCTCGTGTGTGAAATGGCCCTAAGACTCATATTATGATGGTAACGTCACATGCCAAAAAACAAGAACAATAATAACACTAACTAAAATTCCATACCACAACAATCTTTTCTTAAATTGGATTTTTATTTTTATTTTTATTGTTAAGATTGTCCCAAGTGAGAATGGAATACAGCCTTTGATATTTATTGAAGTGAGAATTAGAGATTTGATTCATACACCATTTACAGATGATGCGACCCTCACCAAGCGACAGGCCTTGAAAAGCTGCCAGAATTGGGACTCTTGGCAATGATTTTTGGGCATTTACACAACCATCCAAAGGCTCACCTAATAATTCATATTCTATATTTGTGGGCCTAAAATCGATGGCCGGGTCTGGTTATAATATGTCTCTTATTACATCGTCTGCCAAGATTCTTGGACAAAATCGATCAAGATCCTAGTGTTTTTCCAAGTCCAACTCCGGAAGAGGTTGGCTGTTCGATTCCTGGCTATGAAATCTCCTCTCTACTTGACGGAAAACGTGCGAGGTGGTCAACTACCTCCTGTGCTTTGGCGCTAGCCTATCGGCCTTTTGTCTCATAAATTTTTTTTTAAAAATAAAATTTCAACTGGATACATGTTGGCACCTTTCATATTTTAATTTATTTTTTGAGGAATACACTCAACCTCTGTAATGTCACTCCCTCTCTTATATCCCAAAACCTTAGGGAACGGATGTGCTCAATTCAAATCCCCCTCCTTGTTGTCATATTTCCGTCTCATACATCATGGGTTTTGACATTCAAATAATCCACCGAAGAATTCAAACCACACGCTCGCACACATCACGTTGTCGTCATTGTCATTATTGCAATGTTGACTTTGTGTTATTTCATAATGTCACAAGCTATGATAATTCTTCATAATCATGCATCCATGTTACCACTGCAAACCTCCTTATTATCACATGCACTTTGATTGCCACAAGCGTGCTCATAGGGAAATTGGAGTGTATGCTTTAAATTCCCCTAAAGTGAACAATTTATTTTCTAAGTTTTGAACTCAAACCGGTTATTTAACTTATAGCCGGTTCCCCTTGTTCGTTGCTCCTATTGCTTCATCCCCAATACCATCCCCAACTTAACCCTTCATTGCCATATGGATGCATTCCAATGAAATGAAATGAAAATGATTTTAAGTCCAAGATGAAAACATGCTTAAGGGACTGTATGTACATCAAGATGGTGTTGAAAATGAGTATTACCTAGAGTAACGGAGTGTAGGGGCCTCGATAAGATAGAGACTCACATCAACTTGATGGTCTAATTGGAATAAAGACTTGAGACTACATATTACTATGTTTTGAAATATGGTAGGAAACACATCTCTAATGGAGTTGTAGAGGGGACGCTCCAGCACAAAGCATGCTCAATTTTCAACCACATTGTCATAGGTGGCATAATCTTGTGTCTCTAGATATTAGAATAGTTGAACACCAACCAATTTTGATGTCGAGTCTATGATTTGAAGTGTGGCAGCAAGAAAGGCATGCTTGATAGCATCAAATGTGGGATTTTGGTGGTGTGTCATGGATTTTCAGTTGTGGTAAACCCCACGAGGCCTTCCACATGGTTGTTGTTTTGTGCCAAGTATCAAATCCTTGTTTGGCTAGGTGTCAAGAAATTGAGGATGCTTAACTAACTTACCAAAAGGAGGGCAAGTCATTATTGGAAACCTATGGCTAGTTTGAGTGCATATACTTCTATGGGGACTTCTCCAAATTCAGCCAATAATATATGGTAGAAGGCTAAAAAACACACTTTGACATGAATCGTCATATGTATCTTCATGCCTTGATTAAAATCCTTCCAATGAGGATTGTTTTTTTGTGAATTTTCTCCCAAATTGATTGCAATGTATGCAATAGTTGGAAGCACGAGAGCTTTTAATAGATGGGATTGAGTTCCCAACATGTGACTCCAACTACCGTTTCTTTCCCCAAGGTAGCCGTCAAAGCTTTCACACATACAATTTGTCACCTTTTATTTCATGGCTGAAAGCAACCATGAGAGTAGATATGAACCCTAAGGTAGTTACATTAATGGGCTCTCTTGATTTGGTCCCTTGCCTAGGTAAAAACCTTCTTGGTTTAGTTTCCTTATGTTTTGGCTAAAGATTGTGAATTTGGTCTTAGATAAACTAGTATCACGACTAGAAGAAATTCAAGCTTGCTGGACTCTTTGCGAGCATGATCCTAATTTAGAAAGCATGATAACATTGTCATTACAAAGGAGAATGGCAACCATTGTGTTGAGTAAAAACATAAAAACCCCATTCATCTCATCCAAATATGTCTCAAGTTCATCAATGTAAAACCCACATAGTGTAGGAGAAAAGAGGCATCCTTGTTTGACACCAATGTTGGATACGACTCCATCACATGTGTCACCATTGATTTGTGCTTTGCGCAAATTGTAAGTATACATGGATTTCACAACCACGGGTAGATCACTTAGTGCATTTTAAAAACGACGTGCGGCATAATATAGAGAGGTCATTAAATGTAGATACATGGGCATTTTATGTCCATCTAACTTACTTATAATGTATGTTTAGTATAGTATGTAAACGGGTTTAGGACTCACAGGGATGGATGATAATTGGGATTTCCGTCTGTCCAAAAATGGCTTAAAAGGAATATAGAGTACAAAAAATTGCAGTGACTTGGACAATATAAGTAATAAATGGGTGCAAACGAATGGGCCATTTTTGAAATTTAAGTAATTATAGGGAGAGTTTAATTCAACCTTTGAAGGTAAATAGCCCCAAAACAAAAAAAAACCCCTAGCCGCACGTGGTGCACAAAAATGCCTTAGAGTGATCTACCCGTGTTCACAACTTGTTGTGAATGAAGTGGTACACCTAAGTTTTGGAAGTCCTCACAAAGTTTGTCACGTGAAATCGTGTCAACCACTTTTTTGAAATCAATAAAGCAAGAATATAGACATTGACCAACATATTATTATTATTTTCAATTAAAGTGCGTAACATAAGGAGATTCAAAGTATATTAACCTTCCCTAAGAACATGTTTGTCCTCTTGCTCTAACACCTTTCAATTATGCCCACCCAACTGACTAATTTTTTGAGCAATGTTGGTGGTCCATGAGGCTAGAAATCCTCTCCAACTACTAAGTCAAATAGCTTTGTGATTGGCTCACATAGAACATTTGTTGCTCTTTTTAATGACTCAAGTTTCACCCAATGAAATTGGAACTTTCATACCGCCCTCAAGAGTGTCCAGGGAGGGCAACTCAAGTTCAACCCACTATCACCACTAATTTTATGATTGGGCACTTGCATGTGGAAAGCAAATTCATTGCGAAGATCTTAAAAATAAGTTGTCTTTGCATTAACAATTTTTGAAAAGATTCAATGGTTGCAAAGTTGAAGTTCCCAAATTGGGGCCACTTCTCAATTCCTTTCCTTTTCAAAACTTGGACGATGAGGTAGATGAGGATCATCAATTTTATATATATATATGACTTTTCAAAACTTTTACAAAGTTTGAACTTCCTCTTTTCATAGGCCAAATCCTTCAATTTCTTCCTCTTTGCAATACAAGGGTGGGTGGGTGGGTGGGAACATCCACAAGACTCTCTCTATATGTTTCTTGCCTTTTCCTATTTGATAGTATAGTACCACATTGCATAATAGAGTCATTTGCCTAATGTCTCATAGTATGTGTTGTACTACACATATACACCTTGCATACCTAGTTTGCCTTGCAAGAATACATACCTTATTTGGATTTTTTGCTATCATATGGTATTCATCTCCCAATGTTTGATTTTTACTATCCCATGCTTTGGAAGTTAATTGCCAACCTTCTTGCCTCTTTATCAAGTACGTCTAACTAGATCACCACATGTATGTTGTACTTACTAAGGAGATGTACCTAGTAACCTCAACCAATATCTATGCATAAAATGTCATGATCACAATACATCATTGCATTGACTGTGTGAAGGGCATGCCTCACATGTGCCCATGCAACCAACCAACAAACAATTGAGGATTAGTTACGTACACGAGGTAAATAACAACATGACCCAAGTGTTATCCATGTCACACACACTTAGTTCATTTCAAATGCACCAAAATATTTCAACATACAACACTCATTGTAAAACAACATATGGGTGTTCAAACATGTTCTTTGGCCATGATTGGGTTACTTCAAGTAGAAAACTCCTCTTGGTGATGATCCCTAGTTACTCTTACTTCAAGCACTTATCTATTACCCTAATGTGTATACACAGAGCTCGCCGCACCTCTCACTTGCGTGAATGCTAAAAAAGAGGTATTTTTTAAGGTTTAGGGCTTATATTGTAGTACTTACGTATGGTAAGTTCGCGTAACCCTATTTTTACTTCATTCATCTATATCTCTGCTACATCCATTCCATGGTAAGTATGACTTCTTTCCATGTGTGTAGATATAATATAATCAGAGTTTATATCATTTGTTTTACATAGGTGACCTTTGCTAGGTCTATTAATGTAAGAGTTTAAACTTGAATTTTTATGTAACATGGCATTAATAGAGAGAGAGAGAGAATTCACTTACAAAAAAACATAGAGTTCATAGCCTAGTCTAAAGGTTGTCAATGTTCATTGATTGGACGACGAGTGTCTCTTATAATGAGCTTGAATTCCAATATTAAAACATGTTTGGTTGGGGTGTTGCCCACATCATTGAAGATGATTGATCCTTCCTACGAGCCCTTACTCCTTCAACTCATGATGACCTTATATGATATCCCCAAAAAAATTTGGAGCATAGTTCTCCTTCAAGTTAAACAAAGTGGAACAAAGCTTGCACCAATATGTTGATTCTATTCTTGAAGCATTTAAGATCTCCATGCCGAGGTGGTGCCTAAAGGAAGACATGATGTAGCTCCACGGTGGCTTGTCTTTTAAGAGAGAGCACATGGGGTTGTAGGCTAGTATCTTATGTTGATTTGGGGGTCAAATCGTTTTTATAAATCGATTCATCAAAATCAAAACATTATTATTATTATTATTTTCAGTTGTAAGGGGTTCCAACATTTTCACCTCCAACTTAAGGTAAGTGGGTGTTAAACGGACACCTCTAGTTGTGCGCGCTTCTCGTAGGATATGAAACACAAAACTAGTGTGAAATAATTAGCAGACCCTAATTGTGGCTATAGCCATTTCCCTCTTAACTAATGGCACTCGTATAAATATCTCATTTCTTATGAAAGTCATATTCTCTGAAAGGCTCCCCCACCCCCCCCCCCCAAAAAAAACACACACATGCTCTCCAACTATATATAATTCTATGTATGATTATCAACAACTTTTGAGCACGCGGTTCAACCTCTTATTCATCCGTGTCTTTTTTATGTATGTTCTTATATCCACACCTAACCATACACCAATCAAATATAGGTATCCATTTAAGACAAGTAACCAAATTAGGCTTGCTTATTTTATTACACGCAAGCCATAAATTCCTCAACCGGTTTAGGGCCAATTCACACACGAGCTGATAGTGGTGACCGGGAAATTGTAGAGCCCAAAGAAAATATGCAAAGGCCATCCCAACACACCTCCAAAATCATCTAGTGTGGTCACGGATCCTCAACTAGAGTGTGAAGTCATATGTGACTGGGCCCTCAACCAAATGCTATTTCAATGAATATCTATTCATGCGGGTCCTCACACATGATAAAATAGAATAAACCAACGGTTGTGAACGTTCGGATCGCCATGGTCTTCCGGTTTTGTGTTAAGCCTACCTCCAAGAGGGCTGGGGCAAATCAACACACTAGTTCCTTGGAGGCAAGGGTTTAGACATCCAACAAGGAACAAGTGTATGGGTTAGTTCAACCAAATCCCTCTAAGAGGTGGTTTTGGAAAATAATCCAAGTGACCATGAAACATGATCCATTTGATGCCGCAAAGGAATCCATGTAGACTTTACATCCATCTTGCATTCACATACTCCGTTGGTCCCTCAAGCGTGGTGTGAAACGAACTTGGGCCGGCTCCGCTTTTTCCATTAATGAGAATGCTTGAAGTGTAATGGTCACAGGCTCTCAGTCTCATGTGTGAAGTGGTTGTGAACGTTCAGATTGCCATGGTCTCCCGGTTTTGTGTTAGGCCTACCTCCAAGAGGGCTAAGGCGAACTAACTCGTACATTGGTTCCTTGGAGGCAAGGCTTTAGGCATCCAACAAAGAACGAATGTATGGGTTGGTTCAACCAAATCCCTCCAAGAGGTTTTGAAAAATAGTCCAAGTGACCATGAAACATGATCCATTTGATGCCACGTAGGAATCCATGTAGACTTTACATCCATATCCTACATTCACATACTCCGTTGGTCCCTCAAGCGTAGTGTGAAACAAACTTTAGCCGGCTCCGCTTTTTACACCAATGAGAGTGCTTGAAGTGTAATAGTCACGGGCTCTCAGTCTCGTGTGTGAAGTGGCCCTTATACATAGAGGCCAAGGGACAAAATGAAGTGACCCCCGAACCCCTAACTTATCCTAACCCTCGCATCATTCACATCCACCCGGAGTGGATGGGTCCCCAAACTCTAGCTTATCCGCATCCTAGGGTGCATCCACCCCTTCCATTCATATTGGTTCTCCTATAGGCCCCTCATAACATTCTATTTATATGCCAACATTGGAACCCTATTTTGTGCTCAAAGCATACATAATGGTATTCTATCGTATTCTTGTCATATTACACTTGACCATACCCATCCCGGAAATTGCTAAGGAAACGAGGCAATGGGTTCCTATGTTTAGAGAGGATGTGTAAGAAGCATGCATGGCTTGGGGAGCAAGGCCGGGCCGACTATATTAAATGGCCCCTCCCTCGAGCTATTTCGGTGAAAGGCATGAGACTCCATGAATGCACCCACGTAACTTCTCCACACCCGGCCCATCTTCAATGTCCAATATTATACTCGGGAGTTTCTATTAAAAATCTTCATCTTTTGGCCTTCCAATGGTACACTATTTATCCCAATTTGTGCATGTTACTATTTGTAATTATGTGTTTGGTTATTTTTAATGTTGTTACCACCGTACCGTGCTCAACACTAATTTTCAATTCTTTGACAATTAGTGTTAGGAGATATGCTAGAAGATATGCTAGAATTCTCCTTTTATCATTCTTTTGTTCTATTTTTTCATATCCTTACTAACACAAAATTCAAACATGTAACTTCCACATATTACCATAGTTGATATTCAATGTTTGAGTTGAAATTTAATGTTACTTACTTTCATAGGGTAATTGATATTTAGTGAATGTGTTCATATTTGGTGTATGAAACTCTGAATATCATGTTAACTATAGTGCTACAACTTTTTAATGAGAATGTAATATTTTAGCATCCAAAGTCATTTATGTTCTATAATGTCGATTGAATAACCTATTGAACATTCGTTAGTGAAAACCAAGATCTTGATTTAAGACATTATTGCATTGTGTAACTTTTGTATAGTATCACACACTAATTGGGATAATCATTGTAGCAACCTATTAGTAAGTTATCTTCCTTTGTGAAATTTAAGTGATTGTTTCATGTTTGCACATAGTCTTGTATTATACACTAATAGTTTCCTCACTTCATGGTGTTTACTTTGTACATAACATCATTGAGCAACTACATGTGGTCTCTTTTTCCAAAGAAAATCGTTGCAATTATGAATGTCTGATAAATTTACAGTTGTTTTGTTTGTTGAAAAGTTCACAATACACATCATGAATGCTCCCCATAAACAAGGTGTCCCGGAATTAAAATATAATTATACTCGCGTGATACCTTGTTCCACAAAACGCAATCAAGGAGTTGTGCAATGTTATATGCTCTTGGTAACTTTCTCAAGCTACAACATTCACACCTATTACTAGGGGTTGAAAGTTGCCGTAGCTTGAAATTGTTGTGGTTGTCTGTATTTTATGTGTGGGTTGAAATTTAGGTTGGCTCCTAAATTAATAAATTAATAATATGGAAATCTAAAATGATAAACATGTCAACAAAGTCATAAATTATAGAATAATATTGATGTTTCGTTGATATTATAATTCTCAACCCACGGCAATTTATTCATGTATGTGTAAGTGATAAGGATTCCATATTCCTAGTTTTGAATATATAATATTGTCAGCTTTAAAATGAAGTGGGACAAGAATACTTACATTGACTGGAAATGTTATGGTATGACATTTAGATTGGAGTGGCCACAGTAACATGTAGAGAAGGTGTACTTACCTTCAGTTGTATTGATATGCACTTACACAAAGTATTTCCTCAATCACTATGAAATTATCTCTCAAATATGGGTAGAGCTAAGGATTTGGGGTGTCTACATAAACTTATCTATTATGAAGGTAAAAATGTTGTGAATTGTAGCATAATTTTCAAATTTCATTTCTTAGTCTAAAAGAGTATTATTCATATTGATACAACCCTTAACATTTAAGGGACTTATTGTGACTGTAATCCCTTCATCCACAATGAATGAGTTTACATTGCACACCACAAACTTTGAATTACAAGAGTAAGATTCAAATAGGTACCACAATACCGCAAAGGGTGAATGTTTATTATTATTATGAAATTACTACTAAATCCTAATATCTTATTTTGAACATAAAAGACAAACTGAAAAGTATTCTAGTAGTCACTTTGAGCATTCAAGACTCTTACCATGCTTGTGATTGTTCTCACATTCTTTCTCTAAAAAATCAACAAATCCATAAGGCTTATCAAGGAGTTGTGTTTTTTAGATATGATCAATGAAAGTCAAAGTTTCATTTTGCAATCTAAAGTGGTTCTTCCCAATCATTGATTTGCGTTTTTATTCTTGGACTCATTTTGGGTGATATCCATCTTGAAGTACGTAGTTGTTCATTGCAAGGTAAAATATAGATGTCCAAGGATTTTAGTTTGTTAACGGAATTGGGCACTCTTACCTAGTCATAGTGTGATGGGAAACACCTATCATGATTGGCATGTATACAAAAACCATTTTTTAGAATGTAGCATGTGCTTAATTCATTCCGTAATACAAACATAAGGACTATAATATATAGTACATACATAGTATCATGTTATAGAATAAGCGTATTCGTCTGAAATACACAAAATCGTCATAACATTACATAGATGTAGGGTGATGCACTGTGAAGTTGGGATTGTGTCGGGTATTATGCCCTTTTTATTACAACCTTCTCTTACAAAATAAATCGTATTTAGTCCAAGTGTTGTTTACTATCTCACATTTAAGCTAATGACTCTCTAAAGAATTGGAAATATTATCGACACTTCAGAAACCCGGCAATCCCATTGCGCCTTGGATGGCTGCACTTGTATATAATAGAAGATTGGTTTGACCATATCAATTCGCCTTACCTTTCCCTTCTAGAAAAAAGTGCAGAGGAAATGTTATATGTAGAGATAACAAGAGAAATCTAGTAAGGAAGTCTTCCAAAAATGTTATATGCATAGATAATCTAGTAAGAAAATCATATGACATATTTGTCATAATGTTATCTACAAAGATAATCTAGTAAGGAAATCTTCCCAAAATGTTATATGTAGAGATAATCTAGTATAGGAATCGTATGACATATTTGTCATAATGTTATCTACAGAGATAATCTAGTAAGGAAATCTTCCCAAAATGTGAACTGCATAGATAACAAGAGTAATGTTACAGTGTGGTGAGGAATTTTACACTTGGTGTGGATCACGAGGTATCCTAGTTGGATTAAAATTGGATTTAAAAAAAAATTCCTTCCGAAGTTTATTAATTGACGAAGTTGGAGGTACAGTCTAACCTTGATAATGTCACCCTTGTTAATGGGACACCTTGATACTGTCACCTAAAAGTTTGAAACCGATTTTCTTAGTGTAAAACTCCCTCGTTATTATCCCTATCACCCTTGTTAATGTCACTATTTTTTTCCAAAATCCGTAGTGTAAATGTGATAATATCAAATATGGATGGATTGTATGTGATGGTTGGATGGACATATTGTAGTAGCCAAAAGGGTCATGAGCCACCCCTGTGATAAATGCAATGTTATTCAAAGGGTCATGAGCCGCCTCTGTGCACCAACCCTGAACGGTGCTGTCTATACTAGTATACACGGCACTCAAAGGTGTTGTCTTTGACGGCGCTGCCAAGACTTCTTGGCCTCTATGCACCCCACCTTCCGTCACATGTGTTCACCTATGTGTCTTTGAGGGTTTCAGCTTGTGTGCAGTAATTTAGGATGTTAAGTTCTACGGTTTAGCTGAGCTGGTACAGAGTAGTGTCGACTTAAGCTAAATTAGTTTGCAATGTAGAAATCTCAAGATATGTGGCACGGTCTTCACTGTTTCTATAGTCAATAGTCGCATAGGAGAATCTAGTAAGATCCTGAAGACATCTTCAATTTTGATGAGACATGTTTGTATTATAAAGCCTCTCCTTGCAAGACTTTGAATATTGGGAAGGCAAAAGGAAATAAAAAGAAGAAGGACCGTGTGACATTGGGGCTTTGCACTAATATCTCAGGGAAGGAGCGATTGAAGCTTGTTTTCATTCACAAATCAACACGTCCCAGATGCTTTCCTCGGAAGTTTGATCCAAATAGTATAGTACACTATTATTCTAACAATTCAGCCTGGATGAATGGTGATGCTTTTACACATTGGGTGAAGAGTGAGAACCGAAGAATGACATTGCAAGATAGAAAAATTTGCATTATTATGGATAATGCAGGAAGCCATGATATTCATGGTGAGGTCAAAAAAGTTATAGATGGATTTAATGCTTTTGTACTCTCCCATATCATTATATTGTTTCTTCCACCAAATGTGACTTCAGTTGTTCAGCCTTTGGATCAAGGAGTGATTGCAGCATTCAAAATGTGCTATAAACGCAAGCTTGTTGCCTGGACTTTGCAACAAATTGATAACTCAAATGAAGATTTGGGGAAACTGAATGTTGATCTATTTCAAGCAATGCTATGGTGTGTGGCGGCATGGCATGAATTAGATGATCAAACCATTAGAAATTGTTGGAGAAAGTCTGCCATATTGCCTGCAGCGTGGAATGCAGATATCAACAATTCTGATGAACGTATGAAGTCCAAAATGGAGGAAGCAGCTTTGGAATTGGGCAATCTCATCGCCGCATTGGATGTTGAAGGCAAGAAAAGCTTAGTCCTTTAGAGTACATAAACATGGAAGGTGAAGATGATTTTGAGGTGGAATATTCTACTGAGGAGCTTGTGCAATTAGTGCAAGATGGCGAACATGTACTTGATTCCATGGAAGAAGACCCATTGATTGTTAATAGCAATGATGATGAGTCTAAAGTAGTGAAGCTAAGCGATGCACAAAAATATGCTAAAGATGTTTTGAATTTTATGGCTAGCCAAGGTTCTCAGATTTTCAACACTCATGAGTTGTTAGGAATGGAAAACATCCATGACAAACTCATTAGAATTGGTGTTGGACATTTAACATCACTAAAACAATATGACATTAGAAGCTTCTTTGTCTCTAGTGAGAGGTCTTTACCTGATCTCAATGACACATTGTGATGTGCTCATGTTGTTATTCACAATTTTGAATTATATTTTACATTCAAAAACATTGAAGTCTTGTGTTTGATTTTTTTATATATATTTTTTACATTGTAATTTCATTTTGATTTTCTACCCTTTTTTTTTTGATAATATCACATTATGCACAAATCTTCAAAATGTGACATTATCAAATATGTCACACCTTGTTTATATCACACTTTATGGTGAAACGGATGGTGTGATATTATCAAGGTTAGACTGTATGACTCTCCCCCATGCAACCACCAATCGCGGGAGCTTAGTTGTGTTAGTTTTCAACTTGCATACGTAACATTTTCATTGAATGTCGGATGAAAATATTGTCATTGAATAACAACACTAAAGTCCTTCCTAGAAGCACATGGCACATAGTGAATGTACGCATACCGAGGAATAGTGAAGCCGAAGAATCTATCCATGGAAGTAAAGCACCTTAGTACCCACCTCCGGCTTTTAAAGTGTTCTTTAAATTGGAGCCCAAGATTCCCAATCAAGCAAGGCTCGACTTCCACATGTGAAATAGCAACTTGGAGTTTTGAGCCCCACTAATTATGAGCCTTGTTTACTAGATTTCAAAGAATTTTGTAGAATGTAAGAAACCGGTACATTGCACAAATAGGTTGAGTGGCAATAGGTCGCTCTATGAACACAAATGTTTGTCCCCATATTAAAAGACATGGTTATAGAAGAGCGGCATTAATTCCATCACGTGACACTTGTGTCGACTACCGGACCCTCAACTCTCACATGTTCAAATGCATACACCTTTTATATAGATAATGAAAGACGTGGTGGTGGTGTGTATTCAATGTCACCAATTCTTTAAGTCTTGCTCAATACTAATTGTGCATCATCCGTATAAACTCATGTTATTTGTCATTTCTTTGTAAGAGAATATGGCATTATAGATTTACAATGTTGCAAATATTGTCACTTAGGGCTGGTTCACACTATGCCCAAGTCGAGAGGAGAAGCGTCACTTTTCTGGACCAAACTTTGTCGAGAAGAGAAGCCTTTGGGCTGAAAATAAAAAATAAAATAATTAGATGTCAGATTTTGAATATTTTAATTAAAAAAAGTTCAACCTCTCGACGGAAGTTTGGGTCGAGCATTTTGCTCGACCCAAATTTTGCTCGAGAGGCCGAACTCTTGGCGCCATAACTTCCTAAAAGTATTGCCAGCTAGGCTCTTTTGGAGGCGACGTCCTTTGGACTTGGGCCTCTAGTGTGAGGGCCGAGAGGATGGACCTTGGACATTTCTGCATTTTCATTCGTCCAAACGCTTCTCCTCTCGAAGTTTGGCCATAGTGTGAACCGGCCCTTACTAAGTGATTTGTTCTCCAAATTTCAATCATCCATGACAATAATTCATTGCATTAATGTTTAGGATGCGGAATATACCAAAATTTATTCCAATAGTTGGCATTTGGATGAACTAAAATGGAGTTGGGATGACAATATTTGTAAACTTATCCAAAAGAAAAATGATTAGAGGTGTTACCACAGTGGCATAAAATACCATGTGACACAAAACATAATGTTTAGTGTAGTGATGGTGGTGGTGAGGCCATCACTCCACTGTTCTTGCATAAAATACAAAGAAAAGCCCAATGGAAAAGGTCGCATGGCAAAGATTCTTTCCCCATAAAATCATGTGACAAAAGAATGAGAATACAAATGTGGAGGGGGGAGGGGGGGGGGGGTGGACTATAAATGCAAAAGGTAGGTATGGTGGGGGAAACTAGGGGGAGGTGACGGGCATGGAGCCCAGGTGGCGACATTGCATGGGCAATAGGATAAAGTGACATAGTTTAGTTAACAAATATAAGATTTTTTATTTTTTTATTTTTTTCCCAAAGCGGGTCATGGGGGCTTATGAGTGGGGCAATGTGCGTACATGCACACGGAGGTTTTACATGGGCATGGGCATATGGTTTGCATGGGTTTATGGGGTTGGGTTCATGCAAGATATGAACCCATAATGATTCATACATACCGGTGCAATGGGTTAGGTTGGCACATGCCCAAACTAATAAGGTATGTGGGGCTCATTGATAGTTGTAGTTTGAGGAGGGAAACTTGACCAACTCTATATTCTAGCACATAGAAATTGATTTTCATTTGAGCGGAGAAGCCTTGGTTTATATAAACATGTTGGTGTGAACCATAATTTGTTGTATTTACGTTGAGAGTTCATGATGCCATGTTCTTGCTATTCAAACCTTGCCCAGAGTTTTCATAATTTACGGAGATTTTTGTTTTTCATTTTTCTAGCATCTCATGATTAAAAATCAATCGGTCTAGTCAATCAACAACTAAAGTGCGTCAGTACAAGGATGGCCACGTTCCAACTTGTGTGTTGGGCAATGAGCCAAATCTGCTATCACCCCCCCCCCTCACCACCACCGCCACTCCACATGGGAGTGCTCAGTCAAAAAGGTGCTTGAAGATACCGGCAAAAACTTCGCTGACGTCAGAGAACTCTATTTTGTTTCGCTGGAACAACTAGTACATGAAAGTGTGCCCTAACTTGGGCTAGACTAATTCGGGTCCATTGAACTAAATAGAGTTACAAATAAATTTTGAAAAGTAACCTCTAAACTGCATACTAGTTCAAAGTTTCATTGTTGGATGGATGAGAGTATGCTTGTATGCGATAATCCCATTTCGTTGGCCAAAAAAACATTGATATGAATATAGGGCCTCACATTAGAAGCCCAAGCCCTTGAGGATGTAAATGCTATCACAAACTCCCCATGTGTAGGCAAAGCCTACCAATCCGAGGGCAAAGACAAGAAAACCTGCTCACATACAACCACACCCAACATTCATCCAAAAACATTTTATTTAAAAAATCAATTGGTTTGACACCGTAATTAGCTTCAAAGTTACGGAATTAGTCTAAACCAAGTTTTCTTGAGATGGATCAGTAATGAACTTGTAGGGGGTTTAGTTTTCTTTTTTCTGTCAGATGGATGAGAGGTACTCTTGAATGTGAGGTTTTTCTCCACATGTGGAAGAGCACATCCTAAAAAGGGGTAAAAAAAAAATTAGGAAAATTTGAGTATGTTTGCTTTATAATGTACATGAGTTTGAAGGGGGGGGGCTCATTATAGGGCTTATTGCCTTCCTTTTGGAAGGCGGGCTATGTTGGGTGCTACTATCTTTTAGGGGCATCCAAGTTTGGAAAGAGGGGGTTGGCATTGCAACCATTGTTTCTCATTGCATCTATTAAGGGGTCGTAGTTCATGTGGTTGTTTTGTATTGTTGTTTCAATGTATGTGTTGTGGCATAAGGTTTAGGTTAAGGAGTATATGTCCTCTAGCTGCATTGGGGGTTCCAATCACACACGTGGTGTCCAAACTAAGTCTAGCCAAACATGTGCATTATCCAAGGAGATGTCAAATGTTAGTTAGAACCCATATTGATGTGGTGACCACCTCCAATCTAACATATGAGTATACTTGACTTCGTCACTTCCTCAACTCACGAGGACAACAACCCACACAATACAACCCTCCCCCCCTTTTTGTCGAAACCAATGATCGGGGAGACATTTGGGCATAATCGGTTGACATCCTAGTGTTTGCAAGTCCAACCGGTTACATGTTGACATCCTCCGGTTTTCCTTCATTAAATTGGGATATATTCTATAAACTCCTCTAAAATGATTGGTAATTTTCATGCATTCTTGAACTTCAACCGGTTATTTCTCAAATTCAACTGGTTCATCTGTAACTAATTGCCGGTTCTCCCCGATCATTGGTCGAAACTACAATACTCATGTTGAATAGTGCAAAAAATGATACCAAACCCCAAATTAATGGAGGTACAATTAATCCATGACGGAGTCCTAATGATCCCACATACCATCATCAATGCTCTAAGTAACATTACAAAAGACCCAGGTTCTTGGCTCACTATATACATACATACATACATACATACATACATATGTGTGTGTGTGAGTGAGTGAGTGAGAGAAAGAAAGAAGGGGCCACTAAGAATCAATCTATAAACTTTGATTTCACAACACAACTTTGTTAACTTGTAGTTTTATTTTATGATTGGAGTCGTGTTTTTCTACGGCCTTGTCGATTGGTCAGCCTTGAGCCATCATTTCGACATGGGATCTCAAAACGGTCATCCAAAGGGGATAAGTGGTGGGCCCGTAAGTATATAAGATTCCCCCCCGGCCAACTCTCGAAATGTGGCTAGCTAATGTGTTTTTGCACACCTTACTAACCAAGGGTTGACTTTACTCCACATGCATGTAAGATCTAGGTCAAAGTAATGTATAATTACTATATTAAATGGCTAGGGATTCGTGGTGTCTATGTAAACTCGTTTGCCAATAAGGTGAACGCAAGGAACCATTTTATGATTTTAAATGCTATTTATAGATAGTTTGACTTTAGAAATGGCATAAGAGACTCCGTATTACTCTAGCATATTTCGTATGGAATGAGTCGGTTGTCAACCTTGAAGGGAATTTGTTTTTACTAAAGTCCCTTCATCCATGAGTAGAGGCACCCATAACCAATCACCTTAAGAGATTTTACGCCAAAATCTAGAGAAGTTATAAGGCTGAGTGATTTTTTTTCCCCGTGTAGGAAGATGGAATCAAGAGGGTTGCAATTTTTTCAATGATTTCATTCATGAAGTTGGAATTACTGTGAATATTTGAAGCCAAAAGTTGGCCCGAACACAGCACCAATGTCTAGAGTAGGTCAAAAACTACTCAATTTGAGACGAATTTCTCCTCACGTTAGCACTCGAAATTGGTGACATGTGTCATGGCACTAACGATTCCCTAGTGATATCATAACCGTAGTTGAAGACTTGGGCTTAGTTTCCATGTAGGTTGCTCGCCCATCAAATTCTAGTGGAAATGTAGATGCCACCAAGGTGGAATCTACATTTGCACTAGAATCTAGTCGGCAAGCGGCCTACATGGAAACTAACCCTTATAACCATGAAACGTAGAACCTTAATTAAATCACCCACAAAAATAAATTCCCAAAATCAATCCCAACCTTATTGAAATTGTGGCACCTTATAGATTCCTGATGGGATCCTAATTGAGAATTAGTGGTTCTACTCTAGACCCTACATACCCCAAGCCACACTAAATATTATATTTTATGTCATATGGTATTTTATGTCACAATGGAAACTTTTGTTATGATACTTCTTACGAATAAGTTTACAAATATTGTCATCCTTACTTACTTTAGTGCATCCTTCTTTTCATATTATGTGTATTAACATATATATATAATGAACTATTGTCATGAATGGTTGAAATTTTGACAAGAAATCATTCAATAAGTGACAATAAATGAAACATTGTGAATTTACAATGATTTATTTTATTTTATTTTATGTTGTTTTATGTTGTTTTGCAAAGAATGACAAATAATGTTGGGTTTACATTAGGTGTTGGTGATACCACATGGCGGTTTGACTTGGGACTTAGGACTTGGGACCCCATGTGACCTAGCCCTTAGGAACCATAGAACTAAGTTAGGAACGTGGTGACTAAAACCGTTCAATAATCTTTAGTCATCACGCTACATGAACCAGTAAGAGAGCATCACTTGGTTTATTACTTGCTAGAAAATAATAAGTAACATTGTTCTTGAAACAAAGAATCAATGTAAGAAATTTAGACATTGCATCCATACAATCTAACACTTCGATGACCACGTGTCCCACCGATACGGACTTTGGGTGATTTTTAAGGGCCCTTAATATATTTTTGCATGGTTCCGGCACTTGGTCTATGTGTAAGGTAAAGTGGCCTTAAGTAGATTTTAATGTTCTTGGTAAATTGTCTTTTCGAGCAAGGGTTTTGCCGCTAGGCGAGGTGGTTGTTGAATGAGACTTGGCACCACTCCGTGCATTTCATGTGACTCTCAAGCCTCTCGGTATGTGATGCCCAACGATGATGGATGAGCTCACCTCCCTTTGTGTGTCGCATGGGATGCGTATCTTGAAATTAAAAGACTCGATCATAATTGCTCCTTCTTGTTGACACGGCTCATAGTGGTCGGGCTCACTTACGAGGTAGAACCACCTATTTCCACAATTCTATCAAGGCGTTCATTTACAACACGTGACTTTAAATCGACACCTTCTATGAGGTAAGTTTTCATCACAATATACATCGTCATGTATGTCGCTTGTATGTGCTAAACTCCTGAGTTTTATGTGACAAATGGATAGGGTTTATGATCGTAGGGTCAGCGTTTCTTCTCTCTTCTTTGACAAATGGATATATATATATAGAGAGAGAGAGAGAGAGAGAGAGAGAGAGAGAGCTGACTAATCTTGTCTTGATTAGACTTGTCACAATAGGTAGTGTCACACCTAATGTAGAGTCAAGTCAAGTATAGTAAATGACAACATACATCCCTATCCAGGGTCTTGATAATCTCTTAGTGTAATGTTATGTATGTCATCGTGTATATATATCCTCTGTTAAGTAAACACTTGTAGTGACTCCTGTTCAGTATTCAGAACATCATCTACAAGTCATTTCACAATTTCTACTGAGTCATGTATGTGACCAGTTTCAGGTCTTAGGATATTACCCCCAGGCTACCAGTATCCCACGAGCTTTTCAATTCATAGGCAAATATTTCTCCATACTGTGTATAGCTAATATGCAATAAGCCATACAGAGTAATGAAACCTCACGTGGTTCTCAAGTCTGCTTAGTGAAAAAGTCTTCTATATTCAAATCTGTCTGGCCAGTTTTGTTCACAGTTGATTGATCCAATCAGCAGTGCTTGGGTATACTCATATTATTTGTACAATCAGTACAAATAATGTACCCTTTTCTTTACACATTTTTTCAGATTTTTTCAGAGAGTAAAAAGGAAAAGGCAACTGTTAAGATTAACCGAATCCAACATATCTCCCCTATCTGATTATCTCTCACATGGTTAGCACTTCAACCAGGAGAATATAGATACTGATACAATGCTTGTTGTAATAATTTGTTACGTCCAGTAGCCCTTAAGACGTTTGCAAACTTATCACATATTTAATGTCTTCAACAATTTATTCTGAAGATTATTTCGTGAGTGCTCAGTACGTAAGAACATGGTACACTTAGTTTTGAGCAACATAACCCATTCAGTTTTTCCTTCATCTCCTTTCTCTTTATAGTTTCTGTCAATCTATAAAGACTTATTGACTTCGTCTTCAAGTGACCGAACTTTTACAGTAAGCAGCTCTGATGTCTGGAAAGAAGATTATTAGCAAGAATCTACAATAGAAACTCTCCGCAGTCACTGAGTGATTATATTGTGATTATTTCACCTGAAAGTCTTATATCAATCCCAAAAACAGGTGGTAAACATTTGTAGAGTGTTTATGTGGAGTGTGATTATCAAGAAAGATAGTACCCATCATCAATTTTCTGGGTATCACATAGAGATTTCTAGAACAATTTCTAGAAAGAATTGTGAAGGATGGACAAATTTCTTCGGATGGTGCACCGCACTCGTAGAAGAGGTCCTCACCTGTGCCCATGCTCCCCAACATTACCAAGAAATAAGTTAGTAGAGCGTACAACATGTGTAGGCGGATCCTCTTACTTGTTATCGATGTCAACAAGGCGATACTTCCTCCTCGGAAATAAGTACAATTCAATATACTTTATATCTTTCAATTGCAAAGCAAAGAATAATGTCATGCACACTCCTGAATCAAGAAATGATATAAGTGGATAGTAGATTATCCCAAGTAGTTATATCCTTCTTCGGGTGTGGTTACATATAACAAATCCTGTATCAACACCTTGAACTCTTCTTGAGATGAGCACTTCTTGGTCATCCTGATGTTACTTTTTGGGAATCAAGTCCGGATGAATCGTAGTTCTTAGACTAGAAACTCCTGTGAGCCGGCTAACTACAATTACCCACTCTCCTGTAAAGAACAGTTTGCAACACTACTGCAGTAGTACTCTGTAGTAGTAATCCCCGCTTTCCACAAGTCACTTCGAACTACTTTCACTGTATTGCAGCAGCCTATCTGAGCAGGTATATCAGGCAGAAGGCTCCGTGTTAGAGTCTACACGCGGATAGGGGAGAGTCGGAAGTGCCGTCTGAGTCATACACGGACGGTGCTTATAGTACTCGTTTTTTTCCCCCGGGCAGGCTTGTAAATCTTTCGCTGCAGCCCGTTAGCCAAGAGAGAGAGAGAGAGAGAGAGAGAGAGAGAGAGAGAGAGAGAGAGAGAGAGAGTTGTATCTCGTAATCTGCTTTTGAATCATGACATACTTCTCCAATGAAAGTCATATAGGAAGCAAGCATGAATAGGAGCTTATTTGCCCATAGGCTATCATCACTTCTTATTGGTGGACTCTTACTTAGATTTTTTGAATATTAAAGATGACTTAGTCTATATGGTCTAATATGCTTCATGTTTTCCTTCATGTAGTTCACATCTAGTTAGGATTTTATTTTTATTTTCATGAAATTATAGAAAGTCGTTGATTTTTGGGTTTTTTTGTAGTTAGTATATTTGTCAGTGCATGTATGTTGTCCACCCCTAAGATGATGATCGTATACACATTGACCTTGAGGGTGGACTCTTCATTGCATATTTAAATGTTGTGTGTGCTCTCAATGTTCTGCGAATTTCACATGATGTTTTGGGGGCAACCTTATTGCTAAGGATGTCCCACATGTGTAGGTCACATCCCAGCAATAGCCAGCTTGAGTAGATGTGGCAGAGTTGGAGCATAGTTGTGCAACTGTGATGATGGGTCACTATGAAATTGACCCCCTTATATACAAGAGATTGTATGAATGGACTATGTCCAAGGAACCACCATGCAAAGTACATATTGCGCCTATGGGCCGCTATAACTATCCAATAAACTCAAACTTGAACACTCTAGTAGATTTATAGGGGAAAAAACATGTATTTGTGTTAATGGTAGGCTAAAAATTTGGATAGAAGCATTTCTACATCACTTTTCAAATTAGTAGGATAAATGCCTCCATTGCACATACAAGCATTTAAATCAAGAGATCAATAGGCCTTTTAACACATACAATCCACTTTCACTTTCCAACGAGAAAGTCATTGAACATTTTCTCGTATATAGGATGCAACACCAGATTGCATTGAACTAACAAAGACAAGAGCTTAATATGTTAGCCACATTTTGGAGAGGAAATATCAAGAAAGCTAATGAGCGCTCCAAGAGCCTCCAATTTGCAAAAATCTAGATTCCAAATGCAAACGCTAACAATAATCGACATGGTAGTCATTGGAACTATTACCATACGACACCGATGAATGAGAACATGAATTGGATGAAACTAACATATTGATTGTCGATTTTCCTTAAACCTTAAGGCCCCACTTTGTACATCTACCTTTACTTCAAAATAATTTTTTAAATGTACACACTAGAGAAAAAGAATATCTCTTCCTTACATATATTATGTATGCTAATGCCCTGAATAATACCCTTTTTTACATTCACATTAGTTGCAATAACTATCATTGCAATTAACAAATGGGAACATTGCATTTCAACTAAGATTGACACAAGGTGCTCTAAATGTTGAATGGGGGATGTCAAATGGTCTAATATCATAAATATTTTACTATTGTCCGATGGTTGTGCATGTGTTGAAATGAATAAGTTTGGTAGCCAACCTACTCTTGACCAATTAAGCATTTTAGCATATATACGGTAATGCATCTTAAAAACTTGTACACATGATACATGCGGATGTCACAATGGCATCTTTTGTCTCTTGAGAGTGGAATTTGTTCAATAAAAAGTTGCCACATGGCTTCAACATTTTCAAATTTATTTGGCTTGTTGTCAATAAGTTCCTTGGGTTACTTGAAATATATAAAAGGAGGTTTGTGCATGAATAAATGACCATACATGCTCCATCAAATCATGTGGAATTACCTTTCCAACCACGTTCAAGTGCAATCGGATAAACACAACCAAGGCCTTACATCGAGTGTTGGATAACCTTTGGCACAATTTCTTTGCTCATATTTGATAGCATGTGATGTGGTATACATGTTTTATGCAATCGTCATGGTTTAGAATTTGTGTGAAAGATGGATAGGCCGTATTTGAATTTTATTTTATTTTATTGAATCACCCAATTAATGTTGTTTTGATTTTACTCTATGCAATGAAGCTTCTTTGTTTTTTGTTCCAAAACTTGAGATCGTATAAAACATGATATTCCACCTTCTCTAACCATGACATCAATGGTAACTTGTGCAACCAATGGACTTCAAATGTTTTCATTTGTTGGAGAATGTGACGATGGAGCATGGGAGGGTCAATTGGAGAAGGCAAGCTAGCCATAATCTTTGAGAAGTCAGGGATGAGAAATTATTGCATATCATCCATCCATGTTAAATAAAACTTGACCTCTATCAAAAAAATTCCCAATTTGTTTCAAATGTGGTTGACTAGACTAAATTGTGGCCTTTGAAGCTATTTCCAGTGCCAAATCAACTAGAAGAAGTAACTTTGGGTCGCATACTATGTCATACTCGCTCCACCCCAAAATGATTGTCCTACCTCCTGGATTTTTTGGTCCCATAATGGTTGTCCAGGTTATTTGCCCAACTATAAATTTGAGGCTCAAAGTCAAATATTTTCGTGCCAAACTTTCATCATCAAGACCTCTTTCGACACCACAATTTTAGGGAGCGTTTCAGAGTAGATGTCGCTTTCTATTTGAAGAGCATACTTACAACTACTTAGTCAATGGTCAACGGGCCTTAATCTCACCAAAATTAAGAACACGGACAATCATTCTGAGATGGAGGGAGTAGCTTGTTTTTAAAGATAAGTGAAAAGCACATTTGCATGTGATGAGTTCCTCCCCCATGAGCAACCATGGGCAAAGGTAGTCTAGTGCGTAGTTATATATATCGTCGCTATTTTTGCTTTTGGTAGCAAGTAAAGTGTTGGCGGTAGGTAGTTTTCATAAGGTTTGCGGGCACACGTACACTTTTGAAAACTTCCAACTCCGACCATGGCCACTCATCGGATGAAATTGCAAATTATCTCATCCGCTTAGCAATTATGACTCATGAAGATCGCCGTCAAGTGTCAAAGCGAAGATTCTCCTTTCTCTTGAAGGGATCACACATTCCCTCCCATTCGTCGTTAACTAGTGAAAGTTGATGTTGGAAGAGAATAGTCTCTCTCACTTTCTCTTACTTGAAAAGCATGTGGCCCACAATGTTTGAGAGTGCTCGAGGCGTTAAAATGTAGTACGTGGGCCTAAAATGGACATTGATTTTGAAGTTATTATTAATACCTTTTAAAATGTAGCATACGTCTCTTTGTTTTAGAATTCGAATCTAAGATTGTCATACATTGATATCCATTGTAGGCTCGCATACCTTAGATCATCATTGCAATTTCGTAGATCTTAGTATTGTCAATTTGGGGGTTTGTGAGTACACCCAAACCTCCGTAATGTCACCCTTTGTAATGTCACCCCCTCTCTTATCTCTCAAAACCCTAGGGAACGAACGTGCTCAATTTACATCTCCCTCCTTATTGTCACATTTCCCTTTCATATATTAGAGGGTTTGACATTTAAATTATCCACCAAAGAATTTAAACCACACGCCCACACAAATCACATTGTCTTCGTTGTCATTATTGTCATTATTACAATGTTGACTTTGTGTTATTCCAAAATGTCATATGTTACACTAATTCTATATTAACATGCATTCATGTTAACACCGTAGATGTCCTTAATATCACGTGCACTTTGGTTGCCACATGCATAATATAAGGGAGGTTAGAGTGTAAAGAGGAACTAACATCAGTTGTTATGTAAGGTTAGCAAGCTTGATTTAATTACTCATCTTAAACGGACACCTATGTTTTATCAGTGTGTGGTTAGGTGTATATTCAAGAATGGACACCAAATCACATGTGTTTAAAATACAATGGATTCCGTGTTCAAGATTCATGAACCATTCTAGACCCAATTGTCAACACAATTGGAAGGGCCCTTATGATCAATTATTGAGAAAAAAAGAACCTTCATCTAACAACGAATGAGATATTCATATGAGCTTCACAAAATAAGAAGTAAAATGCCTACAAACACAAATTGGATTTGCTAATCATCTCGCACTAATTGTGTGTTCGATATCCTACAGGTAACGGGCACAATTTTTCTTGCTAAAAAAAACAAAGGTCCATCTAAGGGCCCCTCACCTTAGTTGTCTCAGCACTAGTGTCGGTATACGATCGTGGTGTGGCTTATGTAAGGTACGCAAAATGTTATTCTAATTACTTCTCTTTTATTGGACCCTAATCTTTAATCAGTGTGTGATTCGACGACGATCAAAAAACCAAACACCATGAAGGCCACATGTTCAACAGAGATTGGACTACACCTTCAAGTTGTATCAACTTCTCCAAACTCAGTAAAATGAAATTGGAAAGACACATGTATTCATTCAGTCAAGGAACCCACAAACATGGCCATCCCATAATTGTAGCTTACAATCATGGAAAATTTTCGTAAACTTGTTTAATGCGCCACAAGTTTCGTAGTGTGAATGTAATCGGTAGAAGTTGGAGTGAACATGAAAGAAACGAACCGAATAAGTTCAAACACACACACACACATACCTTCTTGGCCGAAAGCGAGGACAAAAGGTGTGGGCAAATTACGATTCGGAGCATTAAGGTTGGGATGCAAGAACAATACTAATAAGTTTCTTCAATGATGTCAGCTTTCTTGGTGGCCTTGGGTGTAGATAATTTGTTCAGAACTCCTGAAAAGGAGGGGGGCCGGGGGTGGCTCTTAAGAAGTACATAGCCTTTTTGGGCGTGCCCTAGGGCTAGGAGGAGGACAATGGGTACTTTTTATAAAGAAAAAGAACCAAGTAGAACCTTCTCTTATAAAGAAGCCGATTTATGCCCCTCGCCCTACTACGACGGACTAGTCTATGGGAGTGATTTTTTGTTTCAAGTTTTGAAGAGAGGAGGAGCATTGGCCACAATGATTGGCGTGACGTATGGAAGAATGTACCCATTTTCATTCAAGTTTACACACGTTCATTCAAAAGTTTGTGATCTCATCCACTTTTTCATGAATGGTAGGGATGCTTTTGTCCATTTCATCCACCTAATCCATGGAATAATTACGTAGTATTTTTTTTAATTTTTTTTTTAGAATCGCAAATCGGTAGTGCGTAGCCAAATTAAAAATCGTCGGTCTATGGGTTTGTCACAAATGGAAACTTTCAACATGTATTTAAAGAAGAAAGAAACAATGCCTGGGGTTGCAAGCAAGCTCCCAAGCAACACCAAACTACTTACATAATTAATTACATTTAAGGCTGTCTTGACAAAAAAGAAGAAACATAAAAACACGTTACATTTCCAACACACACACACAACACTCTTGCAAAAATGATGTGATATTGGGAAAGAGGGAATTATCGTATACAAATGTATCTCCCATTCATCCAACGTCAAGCCTTGAAATAGTATGCAACTTGGAAGTTTTTTTTAGTCGTTTTGACACCAGCTTAAGCTTTATAGACCCCGAATCAACACACTAGGGGTCATTAGAGATGAATTGGCAACAAACCTATAGGGAGTCAAGTTTTTTAAGTTGGATGGATGAGAGGTACGCTTGTAACTATATAATTCCCTCTCTCTCTCCGTGATCTTGTGATGTTGCTTGCATTGTGTAGTGCGACTCGGCATTTCATGACGATTCTTTTTTCTCTTGGTGATGAATGAAAATTAAGTAAAGAGAGCAAGTGGCCAAGCTTTTGCGGTGGACCACAAGATTGGCAACAACTAATTCTCATCATAGATCCGGAGCCAAGAAAATTGTTCTAAAGCTAGACGACTTGAGATTACCACACTTGGAACCCCGGACTCCATTTGTGGGATTTGGTAACTTTGGGAAGTGGAGTAGTAGGCTAGAGGCATGAATGTATATCACGTGAAGGGGACATTCTCACAAGCAAAGTAAATGAGTGGCAACCGTCATTGGAGAGAGGAAAAAATTGTCGTATACGAGTGTACCGTTCATTCATCCAACATAAAAGCCTTTAAATAGTGTGCATCATGGACGTTACTTTTTGAAGTTGATCTAGCACCGGAAGTAGGTTCAAAGACCCCAAACTAGTGTATTGGAGGTCGTTTGAAATGAATAAACAATAAATCTACAAGGGGTAACGCTTTTATGTGGGATGGATGAGAGATACATTCATATATACATACATTGTTGAATTTTCCACCTTCCTAGGGGATGAGTTTATTCAAACACCATGACTCATTGGCACAAATGCAATTACAAATATGAGGATGAAGATTTATCTCATGCATGAACTTGATTTGGCATCGTACATTGGAAACACATATAAAATTGCACAATATGATGGTTTTCATAATGGTTGTTTCAAAGCTATTCGACTCCGGAATTGTCAAGAAGGCTTCAAATTGGTCGAACATGATGTAGTGGAAATGAAACGGTCCTCAACGTGTAGGGGAATTATTTTACACTAAGAGATTATTCATCAACAATGAACGAGATGACATAAATGAGGTTCATCGTCATATTTTATACCCGCCATTCTCTCATTTTCAAGAAGACACATGTTGGTTAGAACTAGATTACTATGTATCATTGAGGTTGAAATGTCAAAACTTCATGATGGGTATAGCAACGACAAAAAAATGTATGTATGTATGTAGTTACTATGGCAATGGTTGCAACTGTAGCTGATAACAATTGTAGTTGCCTCCATATCGTATCATCAAAACCGTATAGCAACCACAAACAAAATGTATCCATCCCTATAGAAACCGTGAAAGAAATGTATGTAGTTACTATGGTAATACATATTCAAAATAGTGGAATGACGATGTGTTTGCTTATGTCAACCAAAATAACACATAGTACAATAGTGTAGATACAAGAAAAGAAAAAAACACTACTACTAAAACGATCCACTCAATATCTACATTGATGTGTGCGATTCAGTCGCCCCACACTAATTTATGGACATTCAACGCTATTAACCACAACAACAAAAAACAACTCATCAATTTTTTCACAACGGTTGCTATAACGGATGAATAAACAAAATCACATGTCTTTTTTTGGGGGTTTGATCCGATGTAGACTCAAGATAACTCGCATGGGCGTAAAGAGGCGACCTATTCGCGGTTCGAGGCAACCTAATTGCACACCATTCATGGTTCATGTAGCATCAAATAACAACACATCAACGGTAACAAAATATACCGTAGTAGACAATAATAATAAGAAGAGGGGGTTAGATGTCAAAGATACTACAAACACAAGGCTACATTAAAGTGCAATACAGCTATTAACCAAGAGTATCTACCTCCAAGGAAGGACACAATACACCTTCTCCCTTGCCTCCCAAAATTAGGTCTATGTTCATGATTGTAGGTTAGAGGGGGGCTCCATAGGAGAAGATTAAAGAAATGCTAGTAATGCCTTCGCCAAGTCACTTTTGGCATTGCCATTTATTCTTTGTCAACGTGGCGTCCTTAAGCCCATTCCCACACTCCAAACGTGGGACCCACCATCCACCCTACCCTATGGGCGTTGACTCCTATAATTATGTATCCTTTGTAATTCTTTAATAGGTGTCTAATAAGCTCAACCTCTATATCATAGTATAAATGAGTGAGGCTACTAGAAGGAGGATGAGGTGGTGGGCCCATCCATAGAAGGAGGAAATGGTGATCTATAACCACTTGCGCATGCGGCTCTAGTAAATAGGGGGTGTTGAGTATTATTAGTTGTGTAGATCGACAAAGCGTTTGGATAATGGCTTAGGATGATAGTTCTTCTTCTTCTTCTTCTCCTCCTTCTCCTTCTTCTTCTAGATTCGTAATGAATGAAGTGGATGACACGTTGCCATCGACCTTTACGTTAAGGGTACGTGGGTGTTATTTGGAGTCGTTGTACGTGTTGTCCAAGTTCTATTGGGTTTAGGGTTTAGGACGACGAAGCTTGTGTTGCATGAGCAAGTTTGTGACAAAGTGTCGACGAAAATTGAAATTCAAGATTCCCGTTAGATAATTGTGGGTTACCGAAAGTGCATGGTCGTTGATTTCTTAAATGAGTACATAGATCCTCCCGATTGTATTCGTTGTTGAGTGTGGATAATGACGTAGGATGATACACCTTATTCTTCTTCTTCTTCTAGATTCATAATGAATGAAGTGGATGGCACGTTGTCATCAACCTTTACGTTAAGGCTACATGGGTGTTGTTTTGAGTCATTGTGCGTGTTGTCCAAATTCTACCGGTTATGTTAGATTTGCGACGATGAAATTTGTGTTGCATGAGCAAGTTTGTGACAAGGAATCGACAAAATTTGAAAATTGTGATGTTCGTTATATAATTGTGGTTATTGAAAGTGCAAGTTTGTTGATTTCTGAAATGAATGCATAGATCCTCTTGGTTGTATTTTGTTAGTCCAATCTCGCTTTAAACGTGTCCTCACGGTGTTTGTGCTTTGATCCTCATTGAACCATGTAGATGTTCAACCCAAGTAACGAAATGGAGGAGAAGCTAGCGAAGATGGAGAAGTAGTCGCGAAAGTTGGAGGAGAGATGAGGAGAGTTATTGGATTTCTAGGAGGGCTCTTTGAGCTATAATTCACGAACCACTTCATTTGTGACTACACTAAATATTGTATTTAGTGCCACTAATTTTATTTGTCTTACTCTATACCAATTGTAAAACTGCCCGGTAGTGTCACCAACACTAACGTAAACCTAATATAATCTAATATTCCTTGTTAAAAAAAAATATGTTTGGAATTACTATCACTTACTAAGTTGATTTCATCAAAACTTCATTCACACATGACAACATCTCATCACATAAATGTTAAGATGCTTAATATACCAAGCTTTATTTGAATAATTGGCACGTGGATGAACTAAAGTAAGTTGTAATGACAATGCTTGTAAACTCATCCATAAACCACATCACTATAAAAGTTACCATATGACATTAAATACAACGTTTAATGTAGCGGTCGATTCTCCCCGTTCATCGATCCATGCAATTAGAATTTGCTAAACATTACTTGATTACGCATCAACAGTTTAAAAGAATTCAACACAATGGGCTTTAAATTTGACCAGTTTTTGACTTAAAACACCTTGAAACATGTTCCGGACCCAAAGGTTCCCAATTGGCCAACCAATTGGGAACGTCGCGTGCTTTGTGGCCCGTAAAGCTACATGGGCATCCAAAGAAACTCCCACGGAAACCTCATGACCAAGAGTGCGTCGTTGGTGGTAGTGTATATAAAAAACAATACTAGCTAAACCCTTGATTTGGGCAAACTAACCCATACACTCGTTTTCTTGTTGGATGCTTAAACCCTTGCCTCCAAGGAACCAGTGTACGGGTTGGTTCGCCCCAACCCTAAATCCTTATTGTCCGTCCACGAGTATTTACTTGGATACGGAAACAATGGGTGGGCTTGCTAGAGACTCGTGGTGTCTACGTAACTCGTCCATTGAGGAAGGTGAGAACGCAATGAAGTTCTTTCTTAAAGTCCACAAATAAGTTTTAAGATCGTTTGACTCTGAAAATGGTATCAAAGACCATGTACTAGTCTACACTGATTATCCCCATCAATGTGTGTTACTTTTTGGAACATCTTGTTGATGAGTTCAATTTTTACTTCTATGATGTCCGCACAACCTTACGACCATTTAGTGAGCATGATAGTCTTCGTTTGATAATGGATGTCATTCATTCATACGAGCTCTGGAAATTATGAAGAAAAGTGGCTACGACCTTGAGTGGGGTTTGCTGCCATTTCATACTAGTCATGTGTTAATCATGTCCTAGAAGAAAGTGGGGTAGTAAAAAAGGCAACCATTAAAGACCCATCTACCTTACAACATAACATGTTAGAGCTTCAACATAGCTCACCCTTTCTTGACTTAGCCATAACTGATATTTTTTGGGGAATTGTTAAATGAACCACGTATTTCGTTAAAACAACCATAGAGATGTGTCTCACAATCACACAACCAATCAAAACCTGATTTCCAATTGCACACATGACGAAGAGGAAGATATTAGCGTCGTGTTATAATCAATAAACTTGGTCGACTTGGATAACAAGTCAGAGCCTAGTCGACACCTTACATATCGGTTATGGTTGTTTTAACCAATGTACGGTCGATTTAACAATCCCCTATTTTTTTCCCCAACTTTCCTTCTTTCCCAAATCATGTACTTCTATAGCCTTCCTATTGGCTTGATTGGATGAATGTTTGATACAATATATCCACCTGTCATACTCATATTGAAGATGGCATGATTTGGAATAGTCAAAATGTAAGGTTATGACCTCGTGCATTCATGAAGAATGTTATAAATTTGTATAAACTTTCTTTCTCTACTTACTAGACTGAAGTAACTCAACCTAACACCAACACCAAACCTCTCAAATGAAAGGAGGGAGGGGCATAGCATACTTAGGGCCACTTCACACACGAGACTGAGAGCCCGTGACCATTACACTTCAATCACTCTCATTGGTGGAAAAGGTGGAGCCCGTCTAAGTTTGCTTCACACTACACTTGAGGGACCAATGGAGTATGTGAATGCAAGATGGATGTAAAGTCTATGTGGATTTCTACATGGCATCGAATGAATCATGTTTCATGGTCACTCGGACTATTTTAAAAAACCATTTCTTGGAGGTAGGCCTAACACAAAACCAGGAGATCATGGCACTCCAAACACTCACAATCATTGGTTTATTCTATTTTATCATGTGTGAAGACCTGCATGAATACAAAATCATCAAAATAGCATTTGGTTGAGGGCCCAGTCACATATGGCTTCACACTACACTTTAGGATTTGTGACCACACTACATGAGTTTGGAGGTGTCTTGGGATGACCTTTGGACATTTTCTTTTGGGCTCTCACAAATTCATGGTCACGGCTCTTGGCTTTTATGTGAAGTGGTCCTTAGGTCATGTAAGACAACCCACTTTTAGGTCATTGTCACACTTTTAGAACAAGTAAGATACTCGTGACAACGCCTTGCGCTCCTTTTGACCCTACCTATCCCCCCCCCCGCCCCCAAGCTAATTATTCCGCTCCCATGCCGAAATGGACGGATGAAGGCAATACCTTCCATCCGATTGGTCCCCTTTTAACATACGTAGATGTTTTCTTTCAAATAAAGGGAAGAAGAAAAAAACAAAAGGACTCTTCCTTCCATCCTTGACCTCGTGGCATAAATGATGTGCAATATGGCAACAACATAGTGGCAAAGTGTGAAGGACAAAGGATCCGTATATTAGGTACTTACGTACTCGCCTACTAGGCTTGCATCACTCGCCCTTTTTGGCATTGGGTTGGGTTGGGTCGCCGTGAAGGGGACATGACATTGCTCGTCTTTCTTGCCACTCTTGGCCAAATTTCTTTGCCTACGGATCATAACATAGTCAATTAGAACCACATACCCGAATCCACCAAACCTTATGACTTATAGGTGACTTGGATGGATTTATGATTTGCCACTTTCTAGAATGTCCTAGATGATAAATGAGTCGGCATCATGGTCGTGGAGATGTGTCTAGCTACCGTGGACTTGGATCGTTGTCAAAGTGCAACACACTTAACATTATATCTTTTGTACATTAATGAACGTTCATTGTAGAACTGATGAAATTGTATGTTCTATGGTGAATGACATAGATAGATAGATAGATAGAGGACACCAAACCTAAATCCACCAAACCTTATGACTTATAGGTGACTTGGATGGATTTATGATTTGCCACTTTCTAGAATGTCCTAGATGATAGATGAGTCGGCATCATGGTCTTGGAGATGTGTCTAGCTACCGTGGACTTCGATCATCGTCAAAGTGCAACACACTTAACATTGTATCTTTAGTACATTAACGAACGTTCATTGTAGAATTGATGCAATTGTATGTTCTCTGGTGAACGACATAGATAGATAGATAGAGGACACCGACCACTAGCAATGGTGTGAACGAGGGTCGCTTCACCTTGATTGTAGTTGTGAGCTCATATGTGAGCTTGTAACGAGTTCTAAAAGCATGATTATGGGACAAGTGCTATTGTCTCTTGTTAGAAGTGGTTCCTTATGAAACACGTATGATACCTACTAAGGCCAAGCCGTGAGATTATTAAGAGATGACGTGAGGGCAATGCACATGGAATAACACTACAAACTTGTTGAATTGGTCTAAGTAATGGTCTATGACCGGTTTATAACTCATATGCACATGTCAACCATGCTCTTTATTCGAAAGATGTATTACGACGATGTTATCACATAGCTCCTTAGACATGTGATCTAGTGACTTGTGTGGTTTGACACAATTTGTGATTGCATCATGAAGCAACCGTGGCAAATTGGATCGTATGATTCACATCGAAGACCATGGTGACATTACATCATACATGGACATCCCCCCCCCCTCCCCTCTTCTAATCATCGATTTGAGTACATATTATTTCAAATATCAAAGTATGTTCAAGCGGTATGGTAGACACCAATTCTTGGTAGTGAGTAATTGTTGGTGATTTTGAACACATCGTGGTCTACAACAATTGGATAATTGTGTAGGCAAATTGGATGGGATGTGTAATTTTTTTTTGTTGACGAGCGATCACGCAATGAGTGCATTGTAATATGTTACTTGGTGCCAAAGTTTGAATTTAAGTTAGGCTAGAAGGTTGTACATTATGACACGGTAGCCAAGCGCCTTGGAGCCCAAGGGAATGTAAGTTGTTGAATTGCATGTTCATTCAAATCTAGTGGGTTTTAGGAGGAGGGTCCACTTGAGAACATTGGGTCATAAAGAAAGTTGAACATAAGTTACTTGCGAGAACCCGATAGCAAGTTGACTTGTGGTTGGACTTTTGATGCTACACCAAAATTCCATTCCCCTGAGCGACATATAAGACTTGTTGACTTTTAATCTTCCCACCATTATCGTTCCGATAAAACACACCACATTTGCAATGAAATGTCCCAAAAACACATGAACATTAATGCACAAATATGGGGGAAAACTACTAACCTCTATGCCTTGACAAAATATTTTGACATCCCAAATATTCCATGGAGGCAAAGAAGTTGACAAGATCGAAGGATATCAACTGTCCACTTTGATTTCATTCCATAATGGTGGATCAAAATACGTCCATGCATAATCGGAGCCATATGCGATCCTCCAAAAATCAAGAGATCGACAAAATTAATAGAACCAAAATCGTAAAATACCATTGATGGTTTCTTTTAAAGTTAGAAGTTAAATTAAACCTAAGTTGCATGGTCAGTACTACAATATTGTTCTTATGAAGCAAACTAGAAATAAAGATTATATTATAGCATATAAAAACCAAAGCGTCAAAACAAACTTAAGTTCTCATCTATGTCATGTCCAAATCCCAGAAAACAACAATTTGAAAAATATTGCCCCCTAAAATACTAAATACTCTACATTTATATCTATAAACAAACATGAAGGAACTTGTGATCTTCACCAATAAAAAAAACCCACATACCTCAACAAGATGGAGGGCTTTCCCAAAACTCAAAAACCTGCAAAATGAAAAGAAGCTCATAAAAGCCACAAAACTTACAAAGATTGAGCCAACCCCACAAAAACCCACAAAATGGAAACAAAACCCACAAAAACCCACAAAAACCCACAAAAACCCATGTAACCCCATAACACATAAAACCGAACCAATCACACAAAAGCCCACAAAATGGAAAACAAACCCCCACAAAACTCACAAAACCTATAAAACCTACATAATGACGAAATAACCACAAAACCCAACAAGATGGAAACAAGACCTACAAGACCCACAAAACCCTCAAAATGGAAACAAAACCCAACAAAAGTCGACATGACAAAACTACAAACTTGTGGTTTTACCCAACAAGACTTGGCCAGGATTTCACCAAAAATCCTCAAAAGTGGGATGGAGATGTTTGACCTAATAGATTACTTACCCACGTCGTCGGTACTGACTCCTCCCCCTCAACGACAACAAAGCCTGTAATCATGAGCGAGGCTCCGGATGTTCGCCTGAATTTTACGCACATTCCAACTCTAGCCTCCTCCTACCAAACTCGGAGCTTACTTTTTGTGGGTTTGGGTAAAAATGCTGTTTTCCCCCACCCATCTCAACAACGGTAAACATCATAATAAGCGTGTGAGTAATAAGGTGTGTGTGTTCTCCGCACTTCGTTGCATATTTTTGGAGCCTGAGCGAGTCGCCCATCAATACGTGTTGACCTGTGGATTCAAGGTTGCATCGACGAAGGCCGAGCTGCAGGTGCGTACATAGCATTACGGTATGCAAGACAAAAGTCTCTCTTCACTTCAAAGCCAACGGAGTCGTGAGCCCTCCTCACAATCAAATCAACCAGTACTCACTTACAACAAACAGCAGGACCAGAAAGAATCACCATCAGGGAATTTTGTGGAGTCGTTCGGTGATCGGTACATGGCCGGGGCGGTAGTGCGTCAGCAAGCAAGGAAGCAATCGTAACACAGAGAATTTTTGTTGTACCGCCACTTTTGGAGGTTTGCAGGCGGATGTGCGTGCAGTGGCGGTGAGTTTTGGGTTGGGAGGTTTTCTGGAGGCGGTTGGATGATTGGGGATGTAGGTGAAGGTCACGGGGTGATGTGATGATGAGCCGATGGGGTGTCGGCTCTTATTAAGTGGAGGAAAGAATGCTGCTATTGATTCTTGACCGAATTGTGATGAGTTAGCTGGGAGTTTGCTAGAAAAAGCTGTCTGAAGCTGCAATTCCAGATGTAGATCAAGGATTGGGTGTTGGGTTTAACCGATTTCGCCGTACGAGGTTTGGTTTTGACTTTGGTTTTTGGGGCGAGAAGAAGAGCTAGCAGCAATTGAGGTGTGGGGTACTAGTCGAGTTCGAGCGACCCATGGAGTTTTCGCAGCTGCAATTACAAACTTAGATAAAAAATTAGGAGTCGGGTTTCACAGGTTTTGGATTTCGCCGCGTGTACGAGGTTTCCGGTTTAGGGGCAAGTAAGCAAGCGATTGGGTTTGGGGTACTAGGCCAGTTCGAGCGATCTGTGGAGTTTTCGAAACTGGAATTGCAGATGTAGAAAAGGATTAGGAGTTGGGTTCCGCAGATTTCTGCCCCGTGAACGAGGTTTTGGTTTCGGTTTCAAGGGTAAGCAAGCAATTGGGTTCGGGTTAGGTGATTTCGAGCAATTTTGAGCAATTTCGAGTGATCTGTGGAGTTTTTGGGAGGAAGGAAAGGAAAGGAAAGGGGAAGGCTATGGCGGAGCTGAGGCAACTGTGGCCGAAGTTGAAGAAGAAGCTATCACCGGGCGGGGGTGGCGAGGGCGGGAAGAAGAATCGGATTTACGGCAACGCCAACACCAACAAGAAGAAGAAGAGCAGCAAGCAGCCCAACCCTTACTCAACACACGGGCTGGACAAGCTTGCGGTGGTGGTTGCGGAGCTTCAAGCCAAGAAAACCTCGCTGGTTGATCACACGGGAAATTCGGTAGCCGCGGCACGCAGCTTGTCTCGCTCCGCACAGGAGTGGACCGCTACCACTCTCGCCCGCACCGCTAGCCGAGGACGCCGTAGCAACAACACACCAAAGGAAACATCAACATCACCATCGCTATCATCAACAACGCAATCACCATCGCCATCCTTCTCCAGATCTTCAGAGCTTCTCCTCCTGCAGTGTTCCCCGCAATCCTCCGTCGGTAACACGGAGCTCATCGATTTCTCACATAGCTTCTCCTTCGCCCCCTCCTCAGACGAGGCAGCCATTGTGGGCGAATTGAGTGCAGATGACGATGATGTAGGGCTTGGAAGGGATGAGATGGCGGATGATGAGATTGCAGCCATGGCGGAGCGAAGGTCGGATCCACAGGAGGTAGGATGCTCTGGATCATCAGGGGTGGTAGGAATTGCGAGTTTGCCTTTGAAAGGCTCAATTTGCATTAACAAGAAGGGGAGAGGGTTGAAAGGGAAGGGATGGAGGGCATTGGCGGTGTTGGTGGCATTGGGTGCATACATCGCCTCCCACACAGCGAATTTCGTCAACCCTTTAGCGGCTGCGATGAGCTTCAGTGTGGTGATCAGGAGATGGCACAAAGGAAAGATGTATGCCAAGTTTGTGTTTTTTCAGTATTTCCTCACCCCATTGCAAACCTACATTACTGCGCACTCGCCACGAAGGGTGCTGGCCATCCTCCCAGTCAGGAGGGTGGAGGTGGATGTGGAGAAGGAGGAGGCAGCAGATGTGGATTCGCAATTATCATCAAGAGGTTTTGAATTGCATCCGAAGTCGGAGACTACTGATGAAGTTGCTACTACTACGCACGTGCGAAACCCTAGCTTTGTGTTTCCAGTGTTACCTCTAGGTTCGATGCCTCCCTCGCCGATGAGGTTGGCTGCTCCATCATCTATGTTAGGCCCGAGTATCTCTGCTCCTGCAACCTTGGCATCCCTGCTTGCCACCACTGAAGATGAAATTATTCCTGCTGCGGTGGAGGTGGAGGTTACCAGCCCTCCTGGATTTAGAAGTTTTCCTCTCTCCCCTGCCTCTTCTATGGAACGTGAAGGTGCAAGTCCCACCCGACGGCTCGCAAGGAAGATCTTGTTGAAACTGAAGCCGAGGAAATCATCGAAAGCCTCGTCATCCGTTGATGTTGCGAGAGGAGAAGATGATGCGTTGTCCAGCACGGCTGAGAGCCCTATGATGTCTTTACAATCTGGGGCAACAACACCCTTCTCTGGTTCGGAGCCAGGTAGCCCTCTGTTTTCCCCTTCACCCTCGCCCTCACCCTCTAGGGTTTCGAGCCCGGAGCGGCACCACAGGAAGTTCCCATTCTCACGCAAGGCCAAGGGGAAATCCCTGTTAGCGAATAACAACAACAACGATGCATCCTCATCTGCAGATGGTGGTGAACAAAATCATACCACCGAACAAAATCATCCGAAAGCGCTTGAGAGGAGATCCAGTGGAAACAAGAGATGTATCTTGCGGAGGGACAAGAGTTCTGTCGACCATGGACATGGGAGGGGCGGTAGCAATGGGTGCCGGAAATCGGTGTTGTGCAGGATGGCATCTGGAGACTCAATTGATTATGTGCCAACAACAAGCCAGGCACCTGCAGGACCCGAATTGAGGAGCAGTTTGCAGCCAGGTACAGCTGAGGAGGCGAAGGAAAAGAATGTGGAGGTATGGCCGATGGTAGGTTTGCTTGTGACATTGTTGTTCCTCATTGTGGGCAAGTTCCCTGCCATCGTGGCCACATCGTGCTTCTTCATCGTTCTCTCCACGAGGGATAAGTCGCATCACCGGCCGCTCGGACGCGGGACAAGACGACCTTTGGAAGCTGCTCGCAAGTTGAACAGGAGTCCTCCTCCTCGCGCTGGCATCAGGGTTACACCCCCCGGCAGCCCGGCGAGGGATGAGTACAGGAAGTGGGCCTATTGAAGGGACAACATCAACATCATGCGCAAAAACATCATCATCATCGCATTCCCCCAATCCTACAACGTCCTCAACTTAATATGCCTGGCGAAATCCAAGTGTACGCAATCTCTGCACATTGTTCAGAATCCTTCTGGCGCAATTGATTTACACAGGGAGGTGCTTTCTTTTCCTTGGAGATACCCGGCAACCACAAATGGTGGCCAACAGCGTGTTTTTTTGCACACCTTGTTGATGCCTTACTTCGGAGCTTTCTTTCTTCTAAGAGCTTAGGGCTACATTGATTCGGTTCCTCCCTGCTGCCGGCAGGTGTTCATGTACAAGTCCCTGTGCTTTTAGGTGTGGATTTGCATCTGGAGTTACGAGGTCATAGGAGACGGATGATCATCATAGTGCTCTTGAATGGGCCGGGTGACATTATTTCACATCTTCTTCGCAAGAAGGAATTTAGTTTGTAAACCATGTTGTGCAATCTGTACAGAGAGTTGAGACTGCAGACAGGAGTTGAACAGGTTTGTTTGGTGGTACAAAAGTAGAGCGAGCAGGCAGACAGGCATAGTCCATCAAAGTGATGGAACACCCTTGCAATCAAAGTGGTGGTCATGCCTGCCAACCCATTTACTTATTTACATAAACAGAGAGGACCGTCCCTGTGACTCCTTCTCAACACAAAACTTATTGTCCGTTTGCTCTGTGGATGTTCTATATTTCTGTCACAATTGCGTGAGGTATGCGGGCATTTGTTATTCAGTCGCTTTTCTTAATAAGACACCAATGTCGGATTCGTGTGTGGTTAGGTGAGGATCAAAGAACAAGCACTATAACAACACATGATGTTGTTTAAAACAGATTGGAGTATGTCCTCAAGTTGTACACTTAATAGCAAACACAATTGGGAGCACTGGACCTGTGTATTTCAGTTAAGAAATTAACAATCATTCACTTCTGATAACCATAGCTAAATCAGGGGATGTCTGACTTTCAGTCTGATGTTTGTTGATGTTTCATAGATTTGCTAATGCAATTCAAATTCAAAGATGTGAATATGATCAATAAAGATGGAGAACAAGAGAACGAAATAAGTATCACCTGCACATGTTGGGGATGTTTTTCAATGGCAACAGGCCGGTGTGTTTTCTTGTAAGTGACACCTTGCCTCACTTTGCAGCTGTCTTCGATCTACCATTGATTGATTAAGTCGTGCAGATTGCAGGAATTGAGTTGGTATTCAGGCTATGCAATCTGTAAAGAGTTGAGACTGCAGACATGATTTACCAGGTTGCTTGGTGGCACAAAAGTGGTATGTGGGGTGTTTGTTATGTGGTTTGTTCTCCATCTTCTACTGATTAGATTCACACAACAAACCTTGTGTTGCAATATGGAAGCAGAAGAGACAACCATGAGAGATAGAGAAGCTTAGGAAGCAATACATGAGAAAGAGTTGGAAGAAATTACTACCTTATTGGAACAACTAGCATTGATATGTGAAGAGAGTGAAAGTGGACCTGCTATGAATGCACATGAGTTCATCAATTATGAATTGGAATTTGATCTGAACAATCCCTACATACCTGATGATATAGGTATGCTTGATGGAGGAGGTGATGTAGCTGAGTATGAACCCATTGAAGAAGTTGACAATGTGCAAATTAGTGATGTGGTGGTAGATAGAGTAGGATTCAAGGATGCTAAAGGTGCATTAGTGACCTTGAACAATTTTTGGAACAAAGACCTACTGAAGTTATACCTTTCATTCAGAGCATTTGAACAACTTTAAAAGGAAATAGGATTTTGGTGTGCACAAGAATCTCATCAAACCATTATAGATCCGTTCTTCCATTATGCTTAGATGTATGATGACATGTATATCCTATGTATTTTCATCTTTTATTTATATAAGTGTTATTTAATTTTTTTTCTAAAGTCACATAAGTGTTAGAAATTGTCGATGCTACCCGTGATGAGTATTAACACCACATGAATGTTACAAGTTTCTTTGCTCTGAATTGTTAACAAATATCAAGGGTGGATTGTATCGAAAGTGCATGTTTGTTGATTCCTTAGTTGAATACATAGGTCCTCCCAATTGTGTTCACTATTGAGTGTGGAGTAGTTAGTAAAACTTGAAGACGTAGTACATTTTCTTTTCGGCATGTGTCTTTGTGATGTTTGTTCTTTGATTGTCACCGAACCACACACCATTAAAAATGATGGAACACCTCTGCAAATTGATGGTCATGCCAACCCATCAACGTATATGAATGTTCATAAGGGTCTCTGCGATACCACCTCAACGCAAAGTTGTTTATGGCTACAATGTGTTGTATTTTGAAGTTTCTTGGGAGCTTAGTGTTTTGTGCTCTACATTTTTCTTGGTAACTTAGACAGCTTTGTTATGAAGTGTCTCCATGTGGCGAGGCGACAAGATTGTATTTATCATGTTGTTGGCAGGCCTCACAATACATATATTCCCTTGTAGGGCTGGTTCACTGCACATTTCAAGTAGAACAGAAGCTTGTGTGACTCGCTTCAAGGTTCTCTGTTTGAGTGAAGCACAGACACGAAGTACTATGAAGTAAGAGGGCGAGAGGATTTCTTTCACCTCCTTGAGTGAAATTTCAGAGGGAAACAAGAGACATATGAATTACAGTTGCCGAGTTGCAAGTGTCAGCTGCTGGTTGTCCGTACTAGACTTAATTCAGAGAATTTTTCGCTTGTTCCAGTGTCAAATGAACTTTAAAAAATTCAGCCAAGAAGCTACATACACCAATGCATGTAAAGAGGTCCCACCTATTTACGGCTTTTATGTTGGATGAATGACAGGTATGCTCGTATGCGATACTTCCGATGTTTAAAGAAACTGATAAAATTGACCAGACGAATATGGAGCTCTGTTTTCACTTCAGGGAGCCAAAAGACCTGTGGAGATCTTGGCTGGTGCGTTCGATGAGATTTCTGCACCTGCTTTGTGCGAGATTTTGAGCACTTTGAACTTATGTTGTAAGTAGATTGCTGTAGGTGGAGTTGTTTTCTTCAGGTGAAGAGGGTGCCACGAGTCAACCAGGAATAGGGTAGACGAGCCTACTTCCATGGGTTTTGGCCTAGTCTTGTGATGTGCAATAAATCCAGGGAAAAGACTTGGTAAAGTTTCGTGACACCACCATTGAGAATGCGGTGATAAAACTTGGATGACGGCCATCCCCAAGGCTATCACGAGGCAAGAAGGAGACATGGTGCTTCAATTTGTGACGAAGGTGCAAAGAGCATATCTGCAATCTTCTTAAGTGGTTATATAGGCGTGTCTTAAGTGGTTAGTGTTGAGTAGATGTTGGGCAATGACTATCCCAATCCAATGAGCCGTCGTACTAATGCTTGGAATAGTAATACTCTACGTGTTCGTTTCAGTATAATATTGAACTATTTTGCACCCGAAAGTAGGTGTTGAATAAGATAGGTGAGAGAAGAGGACATGTCTCCTTAAGTTGAGTGTGATGGGTTGAATTTTGCTCCAGTGGTGGTTCATATTGGTCGTTGAGGTAGGTCATGTGAAGAAGACAATCGAAGGCGTTGTCCAGAGATATGATGTTTGCCAACTCGATCGACCTATCTAAGCCGTGTAAGGTATGTGGGTGTTATTCAATTCGTTTCTCACGTTCTCCAACTTCTGCTGATTAGATTTACACAATGAAATTTGTGTTGCATTAACAAATCTACGATGTAGCATCAACAAAAATCGGATTGAAAATTAGACCTCCCTTAATTTAGTCATGGTTATTGCAAGTGTATGTTTGTTGATTCCTTAACTAAATACATAGATCCTCCCCAATTGAGTGTGGAATAGTTAATGAATATTGAAGACACACAGTAGTCCAACCTCTTTTAAACATGTGTCCTTATGGTGTTTCTTCTTTGCACTTTGCAGTCTCTCTCTTGATGTGAGTAGGTAGCTGAAGCTGCTGGATTGTATACATATATTTGTTTCTGATAAATCCAGTTTTGCAACCACATCCTTTATACTCAAACTCAGTCTTGGTTGGAAGTCAGTTTTCTAAAGGTATTCTAATGGTTCCTTTGCAGACAATTCCTTCCATGTTTGGTGCTACTTGCTGGATTTTTGTAAGATTCGGTGCAATGGAATCTTTACAAACCCTTCTTGGTGGACAGACAATGAGTATGAAGGCTAAATGGAAGATGATGGGTCTGGGACCAGTTTTTCGGAACCTTTGTGTGGACTTTTTAAGTTGAAGCTGTGCACTGCTTTTGCTGGACGGAAGACTTTCCTTTGGACGTTCTTTTGCATGGAGTTTACATGAACCCTATCATAGAAAATCGAGTGCTGTTTTATTGCCTACATTTTTGCAAATGTGAAAATTGGCAATGACTGTTTTGTAGAGATTCAAAGTATGATTTTTTTGGAACAACGTCATTGTTTTGACAATACAAACTCATGAGAGGTGAGACTTAGACTCTCGTTTCTATGAGGGTTCAATTGTATGTTGTTCTGCTGCCCTACTCATATGATTTGGTTCAAAGTGGTTCTTTGCAACTACTATATATTATTGGTCAGCATCAATAACGAGAAATTACAATCGAAGAAATACACAAAACGTAATGCTATTGTTTAGAAATTTGAAGCTAATAAAAATGTTAATAGAAATCAATAAATAAAAATGTTATAATTAACTCATGAATAGTATGAAAATAGTTAAATATCCAATGAATCAATATAGATCATAAATCATGAAACCGTAATTCATGCATAATCTCATCTAATCATCACTATGAACCCTCCTTAGATTTGCATCTCAACTCCAATTCATGTGAATGTATAGTAAGTAACCAGAGGGGGCCTCCTTACACTCGTAAACAAAAAATATGCATTCCAAGGAAACATTTCCAAAATACCTTCCCCTGCCAACATATCACCATATCTACAAATTATCCATATTAAAAACAACCCACTAAAACCATGGTTACTACTTCATATTTATATGCCATCACACGAAGGAGACATCAGATTAATCCCAGACATAATACACACTATAAAAACACAAATAAATGCACACCCAAATCATACACATACCTTATGCGGAGACTTTAATCGAGGCATTGCACTAATAAGTCGACAAAATGAACATGGTACCACCCCCCCACAAGAAGAAGACATTAGATGGAGAACCTTTATAGATAGTCTAGCCCTCGCTTATATCCCTACTAACACCACATATTCTAGACAAGGAGGAAATAATTACACGCATACTAGTCTAATTGACGGTTTCTACACCAACACACAACATGCAACAACATATACATCAAGAACATTACAAGAACAAAATCTAAATTCTGACCACCTACCAATCAGTTTAGAAATACCACCTAACACCCTGATAGCCCGAGCAACACAACCCACAATCCCTACATCAACTAGAATTCTAAATCCCATTCCACAAGACAAAATAGATAATTTTAATACCAAGTTTTTCGAAGAAAATGCAATCCAACTTAATGAAATAACCACCCTGCTATCTAAAGAGCACCTAACACCAGACCAATGGCAACAAGCATGTACTCAAATGAATAATATCACCCAAATAATCTCTCAAAACAATTGAAGAAACATGTAGTGCCACACCTATACCCACCTTAACCAATAGAGCCAGTTAACAAGGTGGCTACTTACCCAGAAAAACCCAAAAAATATGGAAACAACACATAACAACCTACCATCTAATTAGGAAAACTATATACATCACAAAAAACCTACCAAATTGGCGTACACACCCAATCATGAACACATTAGGACAATATAGCCGAATACACATCCCGTCCCCACTTGAAGACGAAGCCCTAATAAATATATGGATCAAAGAAATAGCAGTAATAGCCAAAACAGCAAATTTACAAGCTAGAAAAATTACTACTAAATACACTAAAGAATGCATTAAGAAGGCCATATCCAAATATAGAAAATTGTACGAAACCAACCCAAAAAAAATAAACAGAAAAGTATTTAAAAATCTTGAGTCCCCACCACTAGATTGCATCACGGATCGTAACAACAATATACTCACAAATCCAGAGGACATTGCAAATGAAATACACATACAACAAACCCTTAGTAACAAACCCGCCGTACCCACATGCTACTACTTATCAAAACACCCCCCTAAATGCACGTGCGCAGTTAGGCAATATCCATGGCACGACCTAGAAGGATTGGTCCTAGAAAAACGAGGAGACCCACACACACCCTTATATACATACCTAGACTTAGAAACATATAACCTTTGCCTCAAAAATCTAGCAAACAACAAAACTCCAGGCCCAGACAAAATTCCCAATTCCATATTAAAAAATATGCCTCAAAAATTCTAGCACATACTATTCTTGTTTTTCACACATTGTTACAAACAAAAACAAATCCCGACCTCTTGGAAAACCAGCCTCACAATACTGCTATACAAAAAAGGAGACCCCTCCTTACTATCTAATCACAGACCAATAGCACTCGCTAACACCATATATAAATTCTTTACAAGCACCCTAACATTCATACTCTCAGCATATGGTGAGAAACATCAAATATTACAAGACAGCCAAGAGGGATTCAGAGCAGAACGGTACACATCAAGACAAATATAAACACTAATAGCAGCACTAGAAGATGCCCAATTCACCAACCAAGATATTTATTTACTCTACATTGATTTCAAAAATGCATTCGGATCAATAGACCATGCAAGACTTTTAGCCATTATGAAAGATTTATGATACCCAGAAGACGCAGTTCAAATAATTGGTAATATATATTCACACTCCAACACCACCTTCTCTGGAGAATATTTCGGCAGAACAAAAGAAATCCCAATACAAAGAGGCACTATACAAGGAGACACCCTTAGCCCATATCTCTTCATCATATTTTTGGAACCCCTATTAAGATGGTTAAAACAAGGTAACTATGGATATACTTTTGGAACATCCAAAGCCATAATTAGCTCGGTAGCATATGCAGATGACCTAGCAGCAAGCACCAACAAGCTCTCATCATTACAGGCACAATTAAACAAATTAGACCGATACTGCGAATGGGCCGGAATGGATCTCGGAATATCAAAATGTGCAGTCACTGGTTGTCCAAATAAATCCAAAATGAACCAAGAAATATTCAAAACACATATAGAAACCGCCAACATCACATATAGAAACCAAACCATTCCAACACTCCACCAAAATGAACCCTACGTATACCTAGGTATTCAACTAGTCCCATCTCTCAAATGGAAAATACAAATACACGTTACCACCACTAAGGTTATCAGCCAATGTAGTCAACTAGCAAATTGCCCTGCTACAATGAAACAAAAAATCAGCATGGTAGACACAGTAATTAGAGCAGGAATTGCATACAGCTTCTACGCAGTACCGTTCTCACTGCCTGGGATCATAAAACTAGATAAAAAAATAATAGCCATCCAAAAGAAAATATGTGGACTCCCCAAATGTACACCAAACATGGTCACTCAACTACCCCACGAATTGTTTGGAATAGAAGCCTTCTCATTAAAAAATGCCTACCTCAGATGCATAGGGGAACAACTAAGAAATGCATTAAATGACAAAGGTAAACTTGGAACAATATATAGAGGTCTTACACATTACATACTAGCCAAATACGGGGGTGCAGAGAACATACCCAGAATCAGGCACCATGATTGCAATAGATCCCCCACTACCAGAACAATATACCTTATCAAAACAGCAGGTGGAGCCCACCTCATAAGTAAGATAGAAAAATTCCCCTTAAAAGCCACACCACTTGAAAGAGAATGGCATAAGTTATCCACTACACCCCCCCTCAGAAATTGTCTTCCCGAGAGTTAAAATATATACACAAATTACTTCTGGAAAACATATATGACATAAAACAACTCACCCTTCCAAACTGCACACACTTAATGTCATACATCGAATGCTCAAAATACTATAAAAAACCCACCCACCCGATAAAACAAGCTTTGAAAATAATAGAAAAATTATTTTGTTACCCATGTTGTAATGAAGAATGCCTAGAAACATGCCAAGAACATTACCCACCACGTACACTAAAAAGAGCATACGTCATAAGGGAACATAATATAACAAATAACGAAACCCGTATACACCCACTAACCCCACCACACCCAACACACCCGACCACTCCAGTACACATAAAAAAACAACCCAATAAAATACCCTATACAGTCAATAATAGACCACTGCATAAAATCAACTACAGATAAATACAAAATTATAAAAAACCAACACACATACCTATGCCAATGGATATTATCCAATGGAACGATATACACCAAAAACCTCCCACAAAGAGAATTATTCCCCTACAATCTCCCAAGAGTCATACAACATAACACAAACTTAATACTCACATACTACACCAAAATACAGCATAAAAAATATGAAAATATCATAAAAGAAAATGACATGTTTGCACAAAACAAAGATCCCAGACACATTTCCCCTCCCCTGAACACCCCACTCGTGAAAATCTCAATACAAGAATGCAACCCTGAAAAAGACATTAACACTAACACAAACAAAATCCAAATACAAAATGACTCCGCGTATATCTATGATGAAACAGGCAAACACATTATCACCATTCCATACAATAGGCTGACTTGGTTATGGAACCAATACAACCGCACACTACATCAACCACATGACTTAATACCCCCTACTCAACCATTTGAAATCAAAATAACGTGGCTTTACCAAAGGTACAAACACAGAATACCGAAAAATGACCCACTTAAAAACGCACATCATTCCTTGCCCAAAACACTATTAGATTATATCACGACATCCTTTGAAATCACACATTCTTATTTCTCATCACCAGTCACATGCTCAACCCATCTAACCAAATTCTTTTCACCATTTCCTAGAGATAAAATCTTTGGATCCATCGGTAACGCATTCTCACATAAGTGGCAAGGAATAGGATACGCCCACCCACACAATGAAATTGAAGCCCAAAAAGCCATCCATTGGGCCAGACTAGCAGCAAAGCAAGATCCATATACCACCACTATACTTATCATCCCAGACTCAAATTGGTACCAAAATTTTACACCACATTTAGGCCCCTTCCCAGACACACATGTAATCACGCAAATACCAGCAGACACCACCAAATATGAAGAGCCTACAAGACCACAAGAATCCAATGAAACACGCATAGAACCACTCACCATAAGAATCCTATACGTCCATCACCAAAATAATAGTATCGGTACTACAGAACAAATGAACACAATAAGAAATATATGCAACAACCTGAACATAACCCGTATAACCACCCAAATTGCTCCCCCTACCCCACAAAATCTAGAAGTCAACAAATGTAAAACATGGAACACCCTCACCTACCCCACTCCAAACACACAACTACACAATACAATTCCACAAATCCCCAACTATGAAAAAGAAACACCACTCAAATTCCCCCCCAAGTATTGCTTCTACACAGATGGATCCTTTAATCCCCCCAAAAAAATGGGAGACATTTGGCGGAGAGAAGAAGCCGGATATGGTATATATAACCAAGAAAAAAATATCAAACTCGCACTACGACTACCAGGCCTACAAAACATATTTCGAGCAGAACTAATGGCCATCCACCACACCCTCACAATAATAAAAAACGACTTCCCAAATGAACCAGCACATATTTTCACAGACTGTCTTAACGGCCTATATGTAATCAAAAACCAAATCAAACACTCCACACTACACAATAATCACCCCGATAAAACAATATTAGAAGAAATAGTGAACTTTCTTACACAAAGAACCCTCGGGGAGTTCACTGCGATAATATTAGAAAACAACGTGCGGGAAAATATAGGGTAATTTATATTCACAAAAGGAAAAACTTAGAATTTTCTTAGAAGTAATATAGGTGAGTATGTATGATAAAATTTGTATTATAAATAATATAGGCTTGATACAAATAATGCATATTTTAAAAATATTTGTAAAAATATACTGTAGGATTTAAGGATCCTAGGTTTTAAAAAAAATAGGGTGTCCTTTGTGTTCAGAGGCGGGAAGATTTTGGATGAAAAACTATGTCGATTCAATTGAAAAAATGGGATGAAAGATTGATGAGGGCGGCTGACGGATTAGGGTTTAGGAAACATTGGGGGAGAACTTTGCTGTAGGATTAGGTTTTGGGAGTTTTTTTTCACCGTTCTAAGAGGTGGGGTTTGCGGTTTAGTGTTGGCGAGAGTTTTTTCTTCGATGCTGTTGATTTTCTGAGAGGTGGGGTTTGCAGGTGGCCTGTGCAGGTCATTCTCTCTCTCTCTACTTTAAGTGGAGATCGAATCTTCATAATGACCACACAAGTCCAACTTTTGAACTCGTGCTTGCATGTAGGTCCCATTTCACTCCCAAATCTTGAGTCCAGACCGTCGGTTGCCCTCCGCTTGTTGTTGGTGTTTTGAGTGTTTTTTTTTTACACTCAGTATCGTTGTGTTTAATTGTGCGTGTAACTTGATTGAAGAACATGGGCTGATTTTGTTGTTTGAAATTGCTTATGAACACTCTTAATGTAAAACCTTGTTGTGCCTTGGATTTTGGTGACTTAGTACTTTGAATGCTCTTAAACCCTTTGGAGCAAAATCAAATAATTATAATGAACATACCTAGCTTAAAATTTAAGCTTCATCAAATTTAAAAGTAATTATAGGGTCATTTAAAAAACAAGAAATTAGCAAATTATATAATAATACGGTACAAAAAATTAAGGATGGATAATTAAATACCCCTTGAATAAATACCCTTGTCACGCACGTGTATACATATACACATGTCTAGTGAACTCCCCGAGAAAGAACCCAACCCACAACATTATACAAAGTAAGAGCATATGCAAACATTAAAGGTAACGAAGAAGCCGACGCACTTGCCAAAGAAGGGACATCAAAAGAACACTACAACGCCTCTCAACTACACGAATTTGCCCACTCAACGCCATACTACTACCAAAGAGACACATGGCCATCAATGGAAACAACCCCGGACAAAGGGCCCATCAAATTCCTAGAAAAACACCTAGTGACGTACAACAAGAACATAAATTTATAATTAATCCCCATATTATACCCCAACATAGATAAATGGATAGCCAACGACAAAATAGACAATGAGTTATCCAATAAATTTTGGACAAACAAAAACATAACTGACTCCCAAAAAACATGCCTTCTAAAACTGCAACACGGTCAATACATGGGAAATGCTAGGAAACAACTATTCTTTGGCAGAGAAGCTTTTCCATCAATTACATGCCCCATATGTGACTCAACAGACCCGGATACATGGCTACATGTACTTCTAAAATGCAAACAACACCACATACATGCCCTCCGCACCAAAAGACACAATAAAGCAATATGGGAATTAAGAAAACTTTTGGTGTCATCAAAAAAATCAAGATGTTTTATTCTCATGAATGCAGGAACATTCAATAATGACCCCCCAGAAAACACGGTCCCCTCATGGTTATTACCGTGTGAATGTGGTCAACAAAGGTGCCATTGTAATGCCAGATTCAAACCAGACCTTCTATGTGTGAAAGGACTACCATACCAGTCCCCACCCCCACTAGAACCCAATGACAACCTAACAATACAATTCATTGAATTTACATACTGCAACGATAGAATACCGGATGAAACTATAAACCGAAAAATAGAAAAATATAAACCTTTAATAGACAATATTGCCAACAAAGGCTGGAAGATAGACCCACTAATTGTCATCACTGCAGGCGCTAGGGCTACCACACACATCCCTTCTATGGACAACATTGAAACAACATTTAAAACCCCTAAGCAGAGCATCAAAAACACATTTGAGGCAATCAATGTCATTGCCATACAATACGCTATGTCCATAATTCTGCACAAAAGAAGGATAGAAAATAACGAGTCAATACCACTAGACACACAACTAGATAGATAAAATATTAATTTAAAAAAAAAAACTTACCCACTTTGAGAATAGACACTCAAATAACCATAAACATGTAATCAATAGACCAATAACCATTAGTGAATAGCAAACGCCTTGGTTGAAGTATAAGTGTGGTCAATTCTGTAAATGGTCGCCAAGTCATGGTCCCACGGTTGGTTGGGTAAGATGGATTGTTGTCACGTGAGGTGACATCGGGGGCTAAGTTACGTCAATTTAGGAGTAAATGGACTCCATTAGGAGTCCATGTGTGTTGGGATGAGTAATGGACTCCATTGGGAGTCCTAGTTAGTTGTTCATCCACTCCATGGATGAACTCCACATAGGATTGGGGTTGTATGGAGAGGAAGGCCCCTTGACTTGCCATTGTTGTCAAGTCAAGTCTTGTGAGTGTGTTTTGAGAGAGAGAGAGAGCTTGTTGTTGCTTTCTCATGGCTATGGTGTAGTAGATTATGAGTAAAGCCTTTGCATTCTTTCTCCACCACTTGCACTCTTGGATTCTCCCTTCGTGGAGTGAGAGATAGCTTGACTCTTGTGTGTGAATTTTAAAGTTTCTTAAGCTTTGTAAGGAGACATTTTAGTTTCTTAAGCTTGGAGAGAGAAACCCTTAAGCTTGAAGAGGTGGTTGTTTAGCATTTTATTTTGCTATTTTATTTTGCTAATTGATGTTGACAACAACACTCGATCTGTTGTGTTTAACGATCTTAGTTTACACGACATTGTGTTACACTAATACGGTCCGGGTTCGATTCACAGTGAACCCGTCTGAGCGCTTAATGTGATACACTATGACTTGGTACTGCAAGTGAGTTAAAACACAGGCAGGAAAATTGTACCCACCAACCAGGTGCTACCCGTCTCCTGAGCTACCGGTGACATCTTTAAAAATAAAAAAAATAAAAATAAATAAACTAGTGGACTTACCACTACCCCTCTTTTACTCTACTCACACTAACTGGTTGCTTCTATCCATCTCGACATACAAACTAAAAGAAAGTACTCCCAATTTTTTTATTTTAAAAAAAATAAAAAAATAAAAAACACACACACACACACACACACACCTGCCAACCAATAAATAAAAGGCACCACAATCAACCAATGGGAGACCACTCAACATCCACTCCACAAAGTTATAACCTTTGCCCTACAAACACCCACACATGGCCAACTTGGCCACCCCAGCTCCTATAGTGTCCACCCCGAGAGGGGTTAGTAGTCCTGCACCACTGATATTATGCCCACTGGACATAATATCAAGGGTGGGTCGAACGGGCATTTCAATCACGCTGATCCTATCAAGGGTCAACGTTTCTTCTCTCTCTCTAATCTTGGAAGTATAATTACCCATGATTCAATAGATATGCTTGATGCGTAGTATATATATAGCATGAACTTAGCTCATACAACTCTAATTTGCTCATATTAGTATCGACAGGGCCGGGTGCTGCCCACCTTCCCCATTCTCGTTCCACTTGATTGATGTACAATTTATATACACGACTCAAGTGCAAATTCACAGTACACACGCACTAATACAAGTCGCATGGAAATTTGCTTTGCTGATGGGGATTTACCTGCTCTCTGAGTTCATTTAAAAACAAACATAACGAAAGCACGGGAACCTATGAATGGGGATAACTGACATCTAGTTACAGAAACACCTGTTGAGTTTGAGAAAATTGCTGATTGATCTAGAGGAATTTACAGAATATTCCTTCTTTTGATAAAGAAAAACCAAAAGATGTCAACATGTAACCGGTTTATATATTGGAACTCACATGAATGGAGATGACCAACATCTAGTTACAGAAACACCTGTTGAGTATGAGTGATAGCCGGTTCATAAGCAAGACTTTGAGAAAATTACTGATTGATCCAGAGGAATTTACAGAATATTCCTCCTCCTGATAAAGAAAAACCAAAAGATGCCAACATGTAACCGGTTTATATTGGAACTCACATAATCTCGACCGATTATGCCCAAAAATCTCCACGGACACGGACGAGAGTGAGAGAATTAATGGCTTCTCTCTCTTGGACAAGCATCTTACTTACCGTATATGGAAGCAAGTAGCTACCACCCTGTCTTCCTTCTCATGATAAGCACATAACATTATTCATATTCATAACATTGTTTTGTGGGACTGACAATATTTTACAGAATATTCCCCACATTCATATTGAACTACAACAACATTATTAGGATTCAAACTGAATGTGGGGAATATTATGTAAAATATTGTCAATCCCACATAACAATGTTATGGATATGAATAGTGTTATGCACTTGGGGTTCCTATGGCTTCATTAATTAATGTCGGTTTCTGCTTTCTTATATACAGATTATGATTCAAGTGCACACTCTCACTATATGCACGCTAATTACAAATCGCATGGAATTTTGCTTTGCAAATGGGAGCTTTCTTTGCTCTCCAAGTTCATTTGGCAACATAGACAGAGCACGAGAGCGAGAGAATTAATGGTTTCCTTCTCTTGGACAAGCATCTTACTTATGTAGAATTAAGCTCACTAACGATTTCTAGAAGGGGCCGATGATGTGGATTTCATCCATGTGGGCAGTAGTGGATGAATGGTAAAGCTCTTGTTTCATCTATCCATGTCTTCTTCTTCCACTATGTTGCAGGAATCCTAACAACGTGGGTGTAGTTCAGCTTGTTTTCCAAGCTCTCCAACTTCTACTGTTTAGATTTACACAACGAAGCAGCATGTGTTGCATTAGCAAAATCTACGATGACGAAGCATCATCAAAAGCCGGGTTAAAAATCGGACCCGCACTACACTAAATATGATATTTAGTGTTTGATTAGATTTAGTGTTTTACCACCCTACTCTGCTCAACACTAATTTTCAATTCTTTGATAATTAGTGTTAGACATAAATGCGCCGCCGCCGCCTTCCTTGTTGCCACCTCTTTCCCACTAAACACTAAATTCGTGCATGTAACTTTCACATATTACCATAGATGATATTTAGTGTTTGAGTTTACATTTAATGTTACTTACTTTCATAGGGTTAGTGATATTTAGTGTATGCGTTTGTATTTAGTGTATCTAACACTAAATATCATATTTAGTGTAGTTTAGATAGGCTTGTTTCAAGTCCATGTTTGTTGGTTCCTTAACTAAGTACATAGGTCCTCCCAATTGTGTTAATTGTTGAGTGTGGAGTAGTTGATATTATTTGGAGACATAGTCCAGTCTCTTTTAAGCATGTGCCTTTATGGTGTTTGTTCTTTGATCCTTACTGAACCACAAACCAATGTAATATAGATCATGTCTTGGGGGGGTCCCTCCCTCTTGTGTTATGTAACAACGTGCGTACAAAGGGTATTTTTATGGGGGGTATTTACCTCTTTATTTGGATTTTAGGGAACCCTTTAAGTAGAAAAAAAGCAACTTCACCAAATATTTAGCACCCTATAGGTAATTATAAAATAAAATCCAGACTATTTCAAATGATGCTAACTTACTTATAAATTTTTGATTTACTTGTTCTGTACGAAGGCAAACTTAAGACTCCAATATGGCATGGCGTATATTCACGTTGTTATATATTGGTGAAAGAAGCGTGTACACATCATAACATAGTCATTCAATTTTCATCCATTTTGCAAGTATTATATGTGAATATATTCATTCTATTTTTATTAAAAAATAAAATTTCTTATTCAAATTATTGATTTGAGCTAGATTTGACCTCCATGCATTTAGGGGTTAACTCTTAAACATTCAAGAGGCCCAATGTCGGCTTCTTGATATCATTCAAAAGGGTTTAAGATTACATAATGATATTTTAAACCAAAAAAATATCAAAAGTAAGCTTGAATGAAGTTGTCCGATCTATCATGTACATTATGCCTATTGGGACAACAATACATGTAGAATGAACTATTAAAAGACTTAAGTTCGAATATATGTCATGGATTCAAACTCTAATCATATATACTTAATCAACATTGTCACATATGATTGTATTATCATATTTTTCTTGAGAAAACATTTTAAATATACCCCACTACCATGTACCAAATAATATATGAATTTTAAAAATACTTTGGGATTCATGTAAATCGTCACGTGTATTGTGTAGATATGCCCCATGTCCTTTAACCCTTATCATCCCCAATGTTTTTAGTTTGTATTTCTAAGATCAATCACAAAGTCAATTTTGCAAGTTTGCTTTACAAAACATTCACAAAGGGAACTTGTTGCTATTAAGTCAAATAACACATCTCAACAACTAGACCTTTTAGTAATGAGCTTCATATTAAGCATTTTCCAAAGCCAAAACTTAAGAAAATCTTCATAAAATGGAGATGACATTAGCTTGCATGGATATTTGGTGGATATGTTCATCTTATGAGGACTTATGACATATATTGAAATGCATAAAAGAATACAAATAGAGTGTGAACAACATTCATTAATGAGATTGAAACATGTCATTCAATTTATCAAAGATGAGCTTTTGTCACGAGGAGGTCACTCCATTGTCAAGTTGAAAACCACGTGTGAACAAAGTTTGCTACCCCTATATTATATGCCATAGATAAAATTTAAAATTATGATATTTTTTCTATATATACATATCCATTGATAAATTTTTTTAAATATTTTTAGTCATCTCCATTTTTTCTAGTAATTGTTTTAGTTCAATTCTGCCTCATTCTAGTTAGAAACGGTATGTTTTCTAGAAAAAACAACTTATCAAATTTGGTTATCAATTTTTACTATGTAATAGATACCATGTATATGTACTCATAATTTTTTTTGATAAAATTTTGACTTATTTTGTTGATGCAACTTAGAAAAAGTATATTTTTTTTGTTCGCATGTGGTTTTCAACTTGACAATGGAGTGACCTCCCCGTGGCTTTTGTTTCAAACATTGTATCATGTGTACATGATCATCTTGGTGATATAGTTACCAAATTTGAAATAAGTGATTCATTCGATTTAATTCTTTTATATTTATTTAAGGAGTTTTAACCTTTTATTGTATTTCATATTTGCATGAATAAAGAAAATTTGCCGATTTTTTTGAATTAAAAAAAATATTTTTCCTCTCAATAAACAACATTAAAGAATCGAGAGTCAATAGTTTTCATGGATGCATTGATTATGTTGGGAAAACCATTCATCGGTTCGAAGTTGGCTATGAGTTGAATGAAGAACCATAAATAATATGGCAAACCCAAACCCACTTTTTAGAACATCATTTAAAAGCAAACCTAGTGAACTCCCTCCCCCCCCCCCCCCCTTTGGAAATCTCTTCTTAAAAAGGACCTCCAACTATGTGTCAAGGTTTAAAAGAAGGGATTAACCTTAATGTCCATGGAGACCACATTGTGGTTGCGACATCAGTTCTTCAACTCCCCCTAGCATTGGTTAGAGGTCCTTTTTGCATAAAGGAAGTTTTCTTTTGAGGGGAGTGCACAAGGTGTACTTCAAAATAATGTTTTGGAAAGTGGATTTGGGTTCATCATATTATTTATGCTTCTTCATTGAGTTCATAGCCGACCTCCCAACCACGAAACATTTTTCCCAACATAATCTCTATATTCGTGAAAAGAACCGAATTTCAATCCTCAAATGGTGTTTATCTCCAAAGAAGAGTTGTTGAGAATATTTTTCTCTATACATGAAAATAAAAGAGAAATATAATAGAATGTTGAGATCATCTAAATACTAGCACTTTCATGTTTAGCTAGTCATGTCAAAAGTGACCCTATTTAAAACCAATTTATCCTCCAAATGCATTGTTTGAATAAGTTGAAAGACTTTGAAATTATCGAAGATCGTAACGTGGGTGCCCTTGCAGGATGCAAATACATATGATGTAGTTCAATCGTCAATGTCCAAAATAAATATACATTTATTTTTTCCTGGACACAAGACTATACACATATATATATATAATAGTATTTCAAACACATAATCACATAAAAATTACGTTTTATGAACTTGTGAAGCCCGTATAAGTTGTGTATATGGCCGTATATTTAGACTCACATCCTTTAAAGGTCAAGGCCCAATACAATTGGTGGGGGGGGGGGGGGTTTGAAGGGTAATATTAAGGGTAATAATAAGGATTATTTACAAAATTAAATGATGGGAACCCTTAAGGCGAAGTGCAAACTAGAGTAACTTCCTCACTAGTGTATCCTGTAGGCGTTCAAGCACGAGTGGTAAGCTTACCGGCACTTGGGACTGCGTTTGCGTTTGGCTATGGCGGACCTGGCCATGGTCTAGGGTTTCGTCCGCGCCCCAGCTTGATTGTTGCGTCTGCCACTCTTTGGAGATTCTCACACTTCGACCGAAACCCGCGCTCGTTGCAATGGCGGATTCCGGCGATGAAGAAGAGTACGAGGAGCAGGAAGACACGAGGGATAACGAGGCCAATACGATTGACGACGAAGAAGAGGACGAGGAGGAGGAAGAAGGTAAGGAGAATGACCGAATGTGGTGCCCTGTTGGGTTCGTTTTTGCATCCTTGTTTTCTCGGTCTAGCTCTTGTCATGTATCTGTGCGTGGTTTCGGTCTTGTCGATTGAAGTTGGGAGCAGGAATTGGCAAAAAATGAGTTGGTGGATGATTTCCTAGGGTTTCTTGTGACGATTAAAAATTGGTGTCGGGATGATTCTGACGGAGGTTGCTCGAATACGATTGTTACGTTACAGAGGAAGGACAGGATGAATATGAGAAGGATGGGTTTATAGTAGACGAAGAGGAGGAAGAAGAGCCGGAGGAAGCTGAAGATAGCGACGAGGAGGTCAAGGCGAAGAAAAAGAAACGGAAGAAGAGGTGAAGCCACTCGATGATATTTCTTGGCTGAATTATGAATGAATGATACATGGACGGGAGCTACGTTTGATTGCTTTCTACTGATTTTTACCCAGTGTGGTCGGCTGTTATCCGCTACCACTGCCTTCTGATGATTTTTTCCTTGTTCGCTTCTGATGATTTAATGTGTGGAGTTTCCTTGCAGGGGGGACGAACACTATGAGCTTGATGAGGATGATTATGATCTGCTTCAAGAAGCGAATGTCACTGGATTTCACCGTCCTCCCAAGGCAGTGAGTTTTTATTCCATATTGGGTTGATCTTCAGGATATTCTCAACAAGAGTGCAGGTTAATGTGACATGTCCCGAAAGTTGGCAGGATAGTAGGAAGTGTGGGAAGTGTATGCTGAGCTCTTAACTTACTGTTACATACATCAGACCAGGTCATTGGATGTAATGGCACTGGACTTCATTGTTCTCCGAAAGCAGTGAGTATTCTCCATATTGGGAGGGTTGATCATCAAGATACTCTTGACAAGAGTGCTGGCTATCTGAGAACTACCAAAAGTGAGCAGGGTATTGAAAGGATTGGGAATTGTACGCTGAGCTTCTTAAACTTACTGTTACATACATCAGAGAGGGTCGTTGGATGTTATTGTCACTGGATTTCATTGTCCTTCAAAAGCAATGAGTTTTCCATATTGGATTGATCATCTGGGTATTCTTAACAAGAGTGCAGGTTATCTGAGAACTTCCAAATGTTGCCAGGGTATTACAAAGCCTGGGAATTTTATGCCGATCTTCTTAACTTACTGTTGCATACATCAGACAGGGTCATTGGATATAATGTCACTGGATTTCATTGTCCTCCGAGAACAGTGAGTTTCCATATTGGGTTGATCATCAGGGTATTCTTAACGAGAATGGAGTTTGTCTTACAAGTCCCACAAGCTGGCAGGGAATTAGAGAATGTGGTAACTATATGCCTAGCTTCTAACTTACTGTTGCATACATCAGACATTAAGGTAGCCACATTGTCACTGGTATTGTGGTGTTGTATTTACTCACACAGGTGTGTCCTTCTAGCAGGATGACAAGAAAAAATTTAAGCGGCTGAAGAAAGCTGGTGGAGTTACTGGTTTAAAAGGGAGTGGTACTATTGGTCTCTCAGATGATGAAGAGGAAGATGATGGTGATGGTAGGAGGGGACGCACAGCTGAAGAGGAGATTAAGAGATCTCTGTTTGGAGATGATGAAGGTGGGCCCTCCAGTACACCAAATATCATATTGTTGAAGTGACCAATTGAAGTTTTCTGAAAATTTTGGAGCATTTCAAATTTACATCTTGGTCAAAGTTTAAACATAGAGTTTGAGTTTCTTCTTGAAAATGCTTGTAGTCACTGAGTTGTTTTTATCTTTCTTCTGTAGTCGGTGAGGTAGATGTCGTTTTTTGTACTGTTACTCATCTTCCCTATCTTTGGTGCCTTTGTTTAGGATTTTTGTCAAATGTTTACAGACTGTGATGATTGGTCATGGAACTATCCTCTGATTCACAAATTTCTACCAGTTTCTTCTTCTTCTTTGAAGTATTTGCTTCTATTGAAAGTGTTTTGAAGGTACTCCTTGTGTGGTGATTGGCAGGGGCAGCACCTGAAGATGTTGCTGAAGAGGAAGAGATGGAGGAAGAAGATGAAGAAGAAATGGGGGAAGAAGATGAGATGGCAGACTTTATTGTGGATGAAGAAGAAGTCGATGAACATGGACAGCCTTCCAGGTACACTGCATTTCAGTATTTTAAATACTTTTTGATTCTTTTGATTGCCCTGGATTATTGCATGGGTTATTGAGGTAGCATTCCATGACTAAAGGCATGAGGGTAGTTTTAGATGCAAGTAGCAACTTGACTCTACAGAATTGTTGAACTTTCTGAATGGAGGGTTGTCTGTTCCACTGACATTGCTGAACTTTGAAAGCAGGAAGAGAAAGAGGGTGAAGAAGAAAGGTTTCAGGCAAGCTCCAGGAATTAATTCCATAGCTCTCCAAGAGGCTCAGGAGATTTTTGGAGATGTCACTTCCTTGCTGGAAGAGAGGAGAAGGCGAGAAAGGGATACATTAGCTGGTCTGGATGATGAAGAGAGAGAGGACAATGATGAAGATGATGACTATGGTCGAGGGCGTAAACCTCCACCACAAAAACTTCTGGAAAAACAGTTTGAGCCAAGCTTGCTTGAAGAGAAATTCTTGACAGAGAGGGATGATCGGCTGAGAGAAGTAGATGTTCCTGAGAGGCTTCAAGTATGTGCCTGCATTTCTGATTTGTTTGGTGTGTAGTGATTGACCTCCTTCATTTGTCTCTGATATCATTCCTTGTCTGTGTAGTTTGATGAACTTTCCCGCCCACATGGTGGGTCTGGTTATCTTTCTAAACTCACATGTTTATTGCACTTTCAGATTCTGGAAGAAGCTGCAGGTACTTTGCCCTCATCAGATTTAGCTATAAGACAGGCGGCTAGCTGGATCTTTGACAGAGCCTTTGACCATTCTGGGGGTTCAATTCGCCAGGAGTTTCGACATCTTGCAAAAGTAGAAAAGAGTGACATAGTGAAACAGATCTCGGCTTTTCTTAAATTGATACATGATGAGAAGTTGGAGGTATGCTGCAGCTTTCTGCCTTGATGGGATGATTCGTGAGAGATGCATAGAGGAAGATGTTGATACCAATTTTGCTCATGTAGTTTTATGTCATGAATTGAGGATTGAGATGGATCACTGTGTTTATTTGCCTACGTTTATTTACAGTTTGTGCTTGTGGAATCAGGTCCCTTTCATCGGGATGTATCGACGAGAAGAGTGCTTAGATCTTCTACGAGAACCTTCAAGCGAGTATGATGACAAAGATTGGCTCAGGAACCCAAGTCTTCAACACCATGAGGTGTGCCTTGTTTATTTGTTTTTGATTCTATGTATTGGTGTGGGAAATATACTGTCTGCTATGTCTTTGAAGTATTTGTGGTGTGAGCAACTTTATTTTTGTGATGTTTGTAGTCATTTTTGGTTAGCCCATTTCTGTAGTGCATGAGATCAGCAGCTTCAACTTCTGAGAGATTTCTCCTGTCATAGCTAGTGAGAAGTGCGTGTATTACATGTAAGCTACGCATATGCTTGGTTGGATCAACATGAGTGATGCCTTCTTTGTGTGTGTTTTCCTTTGCACTTATGTGTCCAGTATATGACAGGCACTTTGGGCAATTCAACAATGGGACAAGAAATGGCTACTTTTGCAGCGTCGGAAAACTGCTCTTCAGACTGCATATGAAAAGCGGCTTCCTATTGACATCAGGGATGATCCTGAAAAAGAAGACCTTGTAGACAAATTGTTTCGTTCTTTGGCAGATGCTCAATCAGAACAAGCTGTAGACGATTGTGATGCCAAATTTAACCTCCACTTCCCTCCAGATGAAGCAGAGGTTGTTGAAGGTGGATTTAAGCGACCAAAGAGAAGGTCACATTATAGTATCTGCCGCAAAGCAGGTCTTGGAACTGTAGCTAAGAATTTTGGGTTGGCCCCTGATTGCTTTGGAGAGAATCTTCAAGCTACTTACAAAGTAAGTCCAATGATACTGACCAGAGAACGGACTCATATTTCACCTATGGAGGGCACAGATTCACTTTTTTTTTTTTTTGAAGTTTCATGCTTTGTTATTGTAGAAGTGCTCTCGCTGAGCTCATTGGAGTATGTATAAGCTTAATTTGGCTTGTCAACATCAATAGTATTCCCTTGTACAGGAATGGGTGCTTGTAATTTCTGAAAGCACCACCTGAACAGCAGTAATTTTTCTGCAGAGGCATGATGTTGAAGATGAGACTTTTTCACCAGAGGAGCTTGCTGCGAGGTTTTGTGCAGCGAATAGGTCGGCCAATGAGTTCAGAGATACTAACTCTGTGATTAAAGGTGCCAGGCATATGGTAGGTGTTGTTTCATACTGCAACTTAGCCTAGTCATCCTTGACCCTAAACACATGGTTCTGCCTTTGTAGGCTAAAATTTCATGATTGTTATATCTTAGTATTGACTTGTTAGAAGCAGGTGTGCTTTCTTTTGTATTTCTCTTGTTTCAAATGCACTGTCACTTTCTTGTACCGATATCTCAAATCATGCTGTTTTATGTCCTTGTTTGCTTTGATGGCACCCTTGATAGCTGGCTGTTAGAATATCCAAACTATTCAAAACCCTAGATTTGTCTGACTAGGTCTTTTGTTGTTCTGACTAGCTGCTCAATGATTGGCTAGCAAAGTGGGACTGAAATGAACATTTTCAAGAGTTTGTTCCCTTACTCTGTCGTCACCTACTGTTAGAGACTACACCTAATATACTAATATACCTAATATTCCTAATATTCCTAATATACCTAATATACCTAATATACCTAATATACCTAATATTCCTAATATACCTAATATACCTAATATACCTAATATTCCTAATATTCCTAATATACCTAATATACCTAATATACCTGTTAGACTACACCTTACTACTGTCACCTACTGTTATTGTTATTTACTGTTAGCTTGGCTTTCTCAATATTTCATTTCTGTTGAATGCCTTGACCTGAAGATGTGAAGACGTTTCTGTTAGTTAGAGAGTGAAGAACACTGATTGACAATCTTTGAACAACTTTGCATATCTTTGTAACAGCTTAGGTTCATGTTCTACAGGTGGCTGTAGAGATAAGCACAGAGCCTACTGTGCGGGAGTATGTTCGAGTTTTCTATGCAGAAAGAGCTGTGGTTAACACGAGGCCTACCTCCGAAGGCAATGATGCTATTGATGCCTTTCATCAATATGCAGGTATCAAGTGGCTCTTGGATAAGCCAATCAATGCATTTGATGATGCACAGTGGCTTCTCATACAAAAAGCTGGAGAGGAGAAGCTTCTCGAGGTCACTGTGGGATTACCAAAGGAAGCACGTGCAGCCCTAATGGGAGATTGTGAGAATCTATATTTGAGTGAAGGTGTGAGCCTCACTGCTCAGCAGTGGAATAAAGAACGTAAAGAGATATTGCGGGATGCTGTAGATTTGCACTTACTCCCATCAATGGAGAAGGAGACCCGCATGATATTGTCCACAAGAGCTAAACAGTGGCTGGCAGCAAAATGTGGTATGCAATTATGGAACAAAGTTTCTGTTACTCCATATGTTCCAGCAAAGCCGAATGACCGGGATGACAGGTCTGTTCGTTCTCTACCGATAGGGTTGTCCACTTTCTTGTTGTGTATTCAGGTCTTATCATCCTTGTATTTGGTCACGGGATGCACTTATATGGTAGGATTAAATAGTGTTATTCTTGTTGGCCCTTTTTGATAAAGTTATTGTCAAAAATAGCATCATTGTTCACGCTCCCATCTTTTCATCCTCTATTGTAGCCTTCTCAAAGTAAGTGTGTACTATAGGAAGAGGATTTGTGTGGTCTGGGCAGTGAAGCTTGGTTGTGACTTCCAGCTTATAGCTTCGTCGGTCTTCTTTTCCCCATTCTGATTGTGGAGTCACCTACCTGATGACAGGATTGATGATGGCCCTTCACTTCGTGTGCTAGCATGCTGCTGGGGGCCAGGCAACCCAGCAACAACGTTTGTGATGCTTGATGCCGCTGGCGAGGTCATGAATGTTTTGCACACTGGGTATTTGAATCTGAAGGTTAACAGTCCTGAACAGAAACAGAGGAAGGAAAACGATCAGGTTCGCTTGCTCCAGTTTATGAGAGAATATCAACCTCATGTTTGTGTGTTGGGCGCAGCCAATCTTCAGTGCCAGCGGTTAGAGAAAGATATCTTTGAGGTGAGTTACATGTCATGTTTCTGTGTGTGAGCATTAGGAGATAAAACTTGATTATTTTGTGTCTTGTCTCAAGGAACCAAGTATTTGTCCTCTTTGTATTTAATTTTGTGAAGTTATCATGGGGAAGATCACAGAGTGATATGTTTGTCTCTACATATGGATAGTCTTGTGACAAGAACTGAATCCTGGCAATTTAGGTTATTCCATCCATCCATTATGGTAACAGTTTTCCACATCCATCCACTGATGTTAATATCATGTCATTTTCCTCAAATTAGTATATGGCCTTGTTTGTGGTCTTGGATACTTGGTTCAATCCTCCAGAAAATTCTGCTAGTTTTTCCATAACAAGTGGATGCTTTGACTAACATCTGATTAGTGGATTGGTAATTGATGACTGGTATTGGACTGGACTGGATCTATTATATCCTGACTATAGGTAAAATTACTCTTGTCATTCAGGTTATATTTAAGCTAGTTGAGCAGCATCCTCGCGATTTGGCAGATGGATTGGACATGATAAAGGTTATATATGGAGATGAAACAATTCCTGCATTGTACGAAAATTCAAGGATATCTCAAGAGCAGCTTCCAGGGCAGCCTGGTGGGTGGTCCTATGAACATAATTTTATGCTCATTTTTTTTATAAATTTGATGTTGAATTTTCAAATATATGCTAGAGAAGCACACACATGAAACACTTTACTGATTTGGAGTCACAATGTTTTTGCTCAGCAAGTGTCAAAAGTTTTTAGCTCTGTAGAATGCACTTGTTATTGCTGTTACTCAAAAAACCTTCTCATCTATAGTAAAAGTCAAGATATATTCTACTCATTTCTGAACAATCCTCTCTCACTGATGGTTCTTGAATCAAATTTCATTATTTTTTTGTTGGATGTTTGCAGGCATAGTAAGGCGAGCAGTTGCATTGGGTCGTTTCATACAAAATCCTCTAGCAATGGTCGCTTCTTTATGTGGGCCAACAAAGGAGGTTCTTTCACTAAGGCTCCATCCTCACCAAAGCTTTCTTACTGAAGAGGAAATTTATGAAGCTATAGAGCGTGTCATGGTTACTGTAACAAATCAGGTGAGCACTGTTAAAGCTTTCTTTTGTGGGCCCCTGAAATTTATTTTCTTTGTCTGATAGTTTTTGTTTGTTTTCTCTACTGTCGTCTTTCATGCAAAACAGGTTGGATTTACTTTCTTTAATGATGTCTGAATTTTTTTTCTAGTTTTTAAATTGATGATCTATCTTGGGGTAGTAGAATTGCATCTGTGCCTTAAAATTGGATGCAGACAACTGAGTGGAGTGATTTTAGTTGTTGAAATAACACTTATTCTTTGGGCTGAAAGATTAATTTTTGATTGTTCAGGTTGGCATTGACATAAATCTAGCAGCTTCACATGAATGGATTTTTGCACCCCTTCAGTTTATTGCTGGTCTTGGGCCTCGTAAAGCAGGGGCCATTCAGAGAGCTATTCAAAGTGCTGGGCGTGTAGGAACACGAAAAGATCTTTATTCAAGTATACGGGTTATGGACAAAAAAGTCTTCATCAATTCTGCAGGCTTTATCCGTGTTCGTGGCAGTGGACAAGCGGCTTCTGGAATACAGCATCTGGATCCTCTGGATGATACTCGCATTCATCCAGAGTCATATCAGGTGAGCATATTTTTTCTCAGCAGAAATTCAATCCAAATACTTGTCAGGAAAGTAATCTATCTGGGCTTTCATTTTTGCACATGGTAGAGTCTCTTGACCTTTTAATCTATATACGTCTGCAGGATACCTTTCCTGTTCAGATGTTTGTTTTTGTCATTCCTTCCTTTGTTGCTGTGTCTTTTGTTTCTGTGATATGTTTTCCTAGGATTTATCATTCCATATGTTCTTTTCCCACTGCACATGCATTTGCTTTGAAGTCGTCTCTTTGTTCAGTCTTTCTGTAGTCTAGACCTAATTCTTAGATCAATTGCAATTTTTATCTTTTCAAACAGTTGATCTATGGAGCTAGCTTTTTGCTCATTTGTGGTTTCATTCCTGCTGCTCTAGATTGCCAAAAACATGGCTGAAGCTGCTTTCAAAGAGGAGGCACACCAGAATGATGATGAAGTTGACGAGGACATGATGGAAATGGCTGTTGAGCATGTGATGGCGAATTCTGAGTATTTAGACAGCTTGGTTATTGAGGAATTTGCTTTAGATATTCAACCTAAAGGTCAACCAAAAAGACTCCAAACTTTGGAGTTAATAAAATCTGAGCTTCAGCATGGATTTCGAGACTGGCGCAGGCCATACACTGTACACACGCCTGATGAAATTTTCTTCATGTTGACTGGAGAGAGTGAAGACACATTGTCCCCAGGTCGGATTGTGCATGCAACAGTGAGGAAAGTGCAACAGAACCGGGTTATGTGTGCGCTGGAATCAGGGTTACTAGGTTTTATTCAAAGGGAAGACCTTTCAGATGACCGTAATGTTGAACCTAGCGACAAGGTTGCAGAAGGCAGCATTGTGACTTGCCGAGTGAAGGATGTGAAAAGAGCCAAATTCACAGTGGAATTGACCTGCAAGTAAGGGATCCCATCTATTTTGCAAAATATTTAGGACCATCAGGCCTTTGAACACAGAATGTTGTCATGTACATTCTTCAGTTTTGCAGCATGTGAGATGTCTTTAAAATGTAAATGTCTGGGTAGTCTTGTTTTAAATACAAGTGTGATGATATTTGTAAGTTAATTGACTCAATGTACCCTTGACAACCTGTCTTTACAGGGGAAGTGATTTGAGGGGGGACTTCTGGGGCAACCAGCAGTCACGGGATCCTTATTATAGGCCAGATCCCACATTCTTGCGGAATGAACAGGATAAGGCTCGCAAAAGGAGAGAGGAGGAGAAAAAGAAGTCCTTCAAACCACGCATGATTGTTCATCCTTCTTTCCAAAATGTAGCTTTGGATGATGCAGTGAAGGTTGGTCCTGACTATCACTTCCAGTCTGGCTTATGGGTGTCTTGTGGTCCTAGGGGCTCACTAGTGCAGGACACGTGCAACATATATTTCTGAAATTTTTACGCTCTTGCTATATGTCTGGACTACACTATATGTTTAGGCAAACTGCAAATATACTCACTTAAAAGAACATTTTAGTTTGTGGAATTCATCTGATAACCAAGTTATATTTATAAACGAGTTGATTTGATATCTGGGTAATACAGGTGTGTATTGAAGGTCGGGATATGTTTTATGGTGGGGTGCAGGCACTGGAAGAAAAGGAAATCGGTGATGTTATAATCCGTCCTAGCAGCAAAGGCCCTACACACTTGTCAATGACATTGAAGATTCATGACAATGTATATACACACATAGACATAGCAGAAGGGGGCAAAGAAAGTCGGGATCTGACGAGTTTCTTGAGCCTTGGCAAGACTCTTACTATTGGAGAGGAATCTTATGAGGATCTTGATGAGGTACAGCTAATGGCTTTTGGTTTAAAGTTCCACCTTTCAAGTGTCTGCAAGTTCAGTGATAAAATTCACTCAACATTTTGAAGTTGAGTAAGAGCTATGAGCTACAGCTATGTCTTCAAAAGTACAGTTTGTATTACCTCCTTTTTATGTGACCAAAAGCTCATTACTCTTTAGTTGGTAGTGAGATCTTGGTATTCAAAATTGTACAAGTTGATAGATTATTCCCATTGGTTTCTTGTTCTTCTTTTGTTCCTCTTTGATGCAATTACTTCTCAATTGTAGTTTTATATTGTCACCGGGGGCAGTGGTATTCCCTTTTTCTCTTTTTTTTCTTTCTCTTTGGCTGGATTATTTTGGTTATCTGTGACCCAGTTTTTGATTCCGGATATCTGTGACTATTTTGAGGTTCAAGAGTGCATTCCTTCCTCCTTGTCCTGGTTACTCAAAAATCATCCTCACAGATATCTCTCACTTTTCTCCCAGCCACTTCTTGTTTTATTGTGAAGGCACCTTCAAAGGTCCATCCAAGGAGATAGTTGATTTTAAGGATGACTTAAGAGGAATGTTGTGAGGATTAAATACCTGGAGATCTGGGCTTTATTTGTCCTTATATCAATGAAAATAGCATTTGTGTTCTTCTCTTTCCTATTTATCTGTTTGCTGATCCTTCTGCTTTGACAATGTAGGTGATTGCAAGGTATGTTGATCCACTGGTGGGCTATTTGCGTGAGATGATGCGTTACCGGAAGTACAAGCAAGGAACCAAGCTGGAAATTGATGATGCACTACGGTCAGACAAGGCCGAAAATCCCAAGCGTATTCCGTACTACTTGTCCATAGCACATGAACATCCTGGAGCCTTTATGCTCTCGTACATCCGGGCTGTGAATCCTCATCATGAGTACATTTCCTTGTCTCCAAATGGATTTCGTTATCGGAAGAAGAATTTTGATAGCATTGACAAACTCGTCGGCTACTTCCAGAAACATTTCAACGACCCTATACCTGAGGCTCCTATTCCTAGCAGGAGGGCAGTGGCTGCCATGGTGCCTCCACGGAGCCCAAGCAGCTATAGTGCAGGTAGTTATGGATACAGTGCAGGCTCTCGGAAGCCGTCTGATTCAGGTGGTTCTGGTTACGATTCAAGAATGAGCTGGGGAGATCGGGGTGGGAACTCCAGGGGCAGCGGTGGTGGTTGGGGAAGGGGGGCTTGGGGTGGTCGGGGAAGTGGAAACTCTGGTTGGGATAAAGGAAGTGGTCGCTCAGGTGCAGATAATGGAGGCACCAGCAGTGGGTGGGACACTGATCCTTCTTCCAGAAGTGGCTGGGATAAGAGTGGAGGTTCTGGTCGGGGGGGCTGGGAGAATTCGGGCGGATCCTCTCGAGAAGGGGTTTGGGACAAAGGCACAGTCACAGGAAGTGGTGGTGGAGGAGCTTGGGATAGCAGCGTTGCAGGAGGTAGTAACTGGGGGGACAAAAGTGGAAATGCAAGGAGTGGAACAGCCGGCAATATTGGTTGGGATAGCGGGACGAATGTGGAGGGGGGAACAGGGGATGGGTGGGCTAGCATGCCAGCTTCAAGTGGATGGGATCCTGCTCAAGCAGGAGGCCAAGGTGGGTTCAGTGGACGAGGTGGGGCTCGAGACAGTGGTTGGAATCAAGGTGGACGAGGCGGAGGAGGTCGTGATAGAGGGGGTTGGGACCAAGGTGGAGGTGGACGTGGGGGTGTAAAGTCAAATGGTTGGAGTTCTGATATATCAGCTTCACCAGCAAGGAAGCCTGCTCCTGGTGGTTGGAAGGAGGGTGGCAGTACCCCCTCACGAAGTGGCAATGGAGTTAACAATTGGGAGGCGTCTTCTCTTGGGCAAAGTACCCAGGCTGGGACTCCTGCACGAGCACCTCCTGCAGGTGGATGTGTGATGAATCAGATATCACAGTAGACTCTTCAACTTTAGTGTTTTGTCTTCCTTCATTATGATGTGTGAAGTTGGGATATATCAACTCCTAACATTGTCAAATTGTGCAGGAGAAATCACCCCCTCAGGAGGTGACTGGGATGCATCTGCTGAACCTGCTGCGCCAGGTAGTGAGTTTAGAGCAGAGGATACCAGTGGTGGTGGTTGGAGCAGTGAGAAGAGCTCCAGAGGGGTTCCTGGACCAAGCCCTTCAGGTGAGAACAATGGGGGGAGAAAATCAAGCGGCTGGAGTGATGCCAAAGATGATACAGTTCCTAAAACTGCTGCTGGCTGGAAAGAGGATCCAGTGCCTTCAAACAGTGATCCATGGGCTGAACCCAGACATAAAGATTCAGAGTCTACGGAAAAATCTGGTTGGGATACAACAGAAGAGAAGGAAAGTGTACCAGAAGGTGGACCTGATTGGGGTGCAATATCCCCATCAGCAGAGGGGTGGGGTGCTGGAGGTAGTGGAAGTACTGCTGGTGGTGGGTGGGATCAACCAGAAGCAGCTCCAGGTAGGAGCTTTGTTGAATTCTGATTTCTCATTGAAGAGGTCACCAGTTGTGTATATTCATGGAGCTCAACCCCTTTGAAGTTTTGGGTCACTGTTTTTATGTTGAAGATTTGGCTATCTTTAATATCCATGGTGTTCATGGGTAGGTTTGGGATGCACAAGACCTGTTCTTGTTTTCCTTGTAATAGCTCCTACCCTTAAAAGCTACCATCAGGAAGTCTTCATGAGCAACTCTAACAGGTGGTGAGAAGTTCCTTTTTCTCGTGGAATTGATACCTTGGGGAACTTTAGCCCTTAAAGGTCTGAGAGGCCCATTCTGGGATTCAAGGTGTCATATGGAGGGGTTGAAGATTATTTTTCTTTTATTGTTAAAGGATCAAATGTTACCCTCATATATGCATCATTCCATTCAGGGACTACCTATTTGTAAATTGGATATAGGGGGATTTGAGTTGTATGAATGACCTAGATTTAAGTTTATACCATGTAAATCTAATCATCATTGCCACATATGACTTTAGTTTCTCTTCCTCTTTTCAATAGGTTGTGCTAATTATGGATTCAATCTCATAGAAATAAGACATTATTTCAGTACCATTTGTATTCGTATAAACACACCCCTGGTCCTTTAAGGGTCAATAATCATAACGATACATGATTCACTCAGGTACTGATGGAGGCTACAATCCTCGGCCACCGCAAGGGGGCTGGGGTGGTCCGCGACAAGATAGAGGAGGAGATAGAGGACGTGGGCGCTGGCAGGATCGAGGGGGTCGTGGCCCACATTATGGAGGTGGTCGTGACAGAGGAGGGTGGGACAGGCAGCAACCTGTTCCCCCTGGCACTGGGTATGCCTCCTAGTTACAATAGGATTTTTTGACATTCTTGTGTTTAGGAAAATCCATTCCCCCATAATCTTAGATTCCCTTGAAGAATTTGTAGACCACCTGAAGGATCAATCCAGCAGAGGGAGGGAGAAGTGCTGGTGAGTGCTTTATGCGCAACTTTTAAAGTATGTTGGAGGAAAATAGCTGGCAGTAGCAATGGTTGCAGACACAATTTTCAGGTGTATTTGGAAATCCCTCTGAGGTGTGTGATTTGCAAACTCGATTGATTAGGTGCAATGACGACTTCGTGAGCGTGAGAAAAACCTTAGTGCCACCTAGTATAGACCTACCTGTAGTATGTGTTCTAGTGGTTGATATCGTTCTTTCTTTTGAACTTGTACTATCTATCATTGTCCGTCATCTTATGACGATTGTTGGAAGGAGTAGCTTGTAACTGAGAAGAGTGCAGTACTTAGTGTGATGCTTGCTTGTGAGGATGGTTCCATCAACTGCAGGAAGTGGATTACTTCAGGGACATTTGTTATGCAACTGGAATATTGCATTATTGCACTATGGCCAGGGATCATATTATAAATGAGACAATCCTTATCGATGAAGCAATGTGTTGGTCATCTTCTATTGTTTTTCTGTAAGCTTTAGGTGATCTTTTTGTCTCCAATGCAGCAGAGTTTCTAATTGCCTCCCAGACTACATGCCAAATCTCACCGAGTGTGACAGAAACACTCCATTTGTTTATAGTATGCAGAAGTCTCATGCAAGGATAATTTATGATTTCATTTCACCTCTACCTATTACCCCTCTGCAGCTCTGCTTCCTATAGTGAACCCTTGACAATATCCCATAAGTATTTAGAGAAAGAAATTTCTTTAGAGGTGCCACATTATTCCATTCCTCTCCATCCTTTTCCTCCATTCCTTCCCTTCATATACCTTGTGTTCAAGCAAGCTGCAGTAAGTTTCGAGATTACGATTGCACCATTGGTGGGTGGCAACTACAGTAGAGTTGCTACAGTATGATGTTACAACTCATGAAGACAACTCCAATTAATATGGCACACTGATTTTATGCCACATTAAATCAATGTAGTAGTTAACACAACAAATGCTACACTGACGGCCTTGATCTTGTAAGTTAGTTTAGGTCATGAGTACATTTTTAAAGTCTGTTCTAAAGTTGTTCTAGCCTTACCTCTAGTTTCCATATAACTAGGATATAAGTATAGTTAGGGTTATGCATACATTCAAAGTTGTGGTCGCTGTGTTGTTACTTTTGTTGTTGTCATTTGATGTTTTCATCCCCACAAATGCACATCCCTTATTGTTTTGGAATGATTAATTATCAGTTATATCACTCATTGCACGTCCCTCTAATTGGTTGTTGTTAATTAATTTCTAAATATTTACGGGGCACCTTACATTATTATTGACCCTAAATGAACCAAGGTCATGCTTTACTCAACAAGGTCATGTTGTCAAATGGAAAGTGGCCTCTCCTTTATGAAGTTCGGCATTTCATGAAGGGTGTTTGATGTACATATATAATATTGGGATTAATGTTCATAGTACCCATCAACAAGGAGGGTGACTACTTTGATTACTATGTACAACCTTAGAATTATTATTTTGACCCAAATTAATACCTAAATCGGGGTCAAAATCCCCACATTAGTTTATTGAGGTTAATTCCAAGGTAGCTAACAATAAAACCTATAGGAGGCATGTATGTTTTTAGGGCACCCCCAATAGTAGGTGCTAGAAAAATGAACAATGGAATAATAGAGTTAAAGTAAAGTCCCTCAAAGAGAGACAATATTGTGGGTTTAATCCTTCTTTTAGAAAACTCTTTCTTTAGAGCCCATTAGCTTGTCATGTATTGGAGCCTGATTGGAAAGTTGGGTGTAACTTTTGAAACCTCCTCTTTCCAGCTCTCAAAATATTTTGGGATCTAAAATAGGGTTTACACATTGGATTCGTTGTCCTAAATCTTGGATCAGCCTATGCAAGGCTAGCTTGGCCCAACCATCCTAATAGGATAAGCTAGAAAGTTGGTCTTTTGTGTATGATAATTTAAGCATTGAAAAGACTTGGATGACTTTATGTTAATCCTCATAAACTCAGGGTTTGGGACTAAATCCATGGTTTCATCTGCTTTTCTTTACGGATAACTCTCATGTAGACTAGGCTTCTGACCATTACACATGGTGTTTGAATTGAGCAACCAAACGATCGGTCCACTTTTCTAATATTGATCTCTGTAAAGATCAAAATCCATGTAGTACTATGGTGAGGGGTTGTGAAAGCCCAATTTTTGAGACCTAGTAAATAAAAGGTCATTGGGATTTGGAAGAAGCATACCAGGAGCCAAATCGAAGCACAAAAGCCTCCATAATTAAGTTTGATGTTTTGGTATTAGGGTTACACCTCAATGTGACATTTTATGTCAGGAGTTGGTCCCATACGATTTCCATTGGTTTCTTTGGTTCCAAAATCAGTAATTCTTACCATTTGTGGTGCATGTTATGAATGAAGAGCAACCTACTTTGGTTCACAAAGGGTCAAATTGATTCTCTCACTTCTTGAGATGCCAAAATGAGTTTGACCCTCAATGAAATGATATACAATCTTTATCATTCAAGTCTCCACATTATCTTCTAGCATGGATCGATAACTTACTAATTATGCAAAAATATTGTATGCTAGGATGATTGCCAAAACTCCATTCCAATTGTAGAATATAATTTTGAAAAAATGTGGCACAAGGTAATGTAGACGTGTGCTATTTGGATACCTTTCACTCTGCACCCACTTCTCATGTGAATATTTAAGTTATCATCAAAGTCAAGATTTTTGTGTTTATTAAGTGTTCATACAGACCCCCCCCAATTCATGTTGACTAATGAGCCTAGAATGGTTAGTATATTTTGAGCAAGTTATCCAATCTCTTTTAAACTTTTGTCATTTGATGTCCAATCTTAGATCCAACGTTCAAATGCTTCAGCGTCATCCCAATCCACACCTTCCAGTAAGACTTGATGAATCTTGTAAGTTAGATGTGCACAATGTAGTTTTACTAGATCTCGACACCGACACATGCAGTTTGAAGTTTGAAATCAGGAAGGATTTTTGTAATGTTCAAGTTGGTGATCCTATAAATGGACATTAGGGGAGGAATGAACTCAAAAGGTGCCCACGAGTTTGGTCCCAAAAAAGGATTTCCTCTAATATTTTGTCTTCCAAACTCAAATGAAAATGAGGTTCAACTCAAAGATATTAGAAATTGGAACCACTAAACTATTGACACGTTAGGGTGTGGACCTCCACTATGTACTTTCGGAGTCACATTGGCAAGGTTGAGTACGCTAAGCACGACTCCATTGGCTCGGACCCATGGTCCAAAACCATGTGGCACCTTATGTGCCATGTGAGCTCGTGGGTACGCCCTTCTACTACAGGGCTTGGGATATTAAGAATCTATTTTTTTGGGTATTACAAGGGCAACAACCTTTTGAGTCCATTCCCCCTAATGGTGGAACTTAGGCCCCCTTTACACTACACCGTTAATGGTATTTAGTGTCACATGCGTAATAGTGTCACTTAAACCCTATTTTGAGGCATATGTTAGGTTACATTAACGACCAACAACTTCATCATTAGTGACACTTCATGACACTTGGCATTCACGTGTGCTTACCAATATCTTGGCATGAGTATGGTCAATAATGTTATGAGATGTATGCTTATGTTACAAAGTGGTCTATAGGTTGACTAAAGTGTACTAAAAAAATAACACTTGGCACTAGTATATTCGAGAATATTTTCCTCTTGCATAGTAAAATATATTTTCCTACCTAACATGTGGGATTGGGAAAACCTATATGAACATTTAATGAGCACGAGAGTCTTCACTTTGATAATGAATAAGATGTTCATAGAAGCTCCAAACCATGAAAACCCTCGATTTGGATTTGCTAACCACCATCTCATACTAGTCGCATATTGCATATCCTAGGAGAAGTGGGCTAGTTAGAAAAAGTAATTGTTTAAGAACTGTCAACAATAAAAAAAAAATGTTTATAGAGGTTTCATAATTTGTGTGTGTGTGTGGGAGGCGGCTCGATTTCGGAGGACGATAGTTTGCCACAAGAGAAGAACAAAACCATGCCACAATCCGGATCACCAAGCCACCATGGTCGAGATCAAAACAAGGTGGTGTTGGTCGTCCTTAGTGTAGGGAGCTTGTACCTAGAGAAACCGTGGCTCCAACTATCCCTAAGGTAGAAATACCATAACCCGTGAAAATAAGGTGATTCGCATTGAAGATCTGGTCTGACAATCATGAGATAATTTTCCAAGATAGGCGAGAAGGATTCATGAAGAATGCAAGTTGTGTCATATTTTTCTGTCTTGTACAAAAAATGCTACAATTGTTCAAAGTGGAAAGTTTGTCCAACCTCCTCGTTCACTAGATTCTCCTTGCACCGAACATGGTAATCCACATTTCCATATAGAACATTGCCTAAATCAGTAACCTCATGAGTTCATTAACACTTGACTCCCATTGGCTACACTAAGTGTGCACGCATTGAAGTTGCCGCCGAGCCATGATCCGTTTCAGAAATGGCACTTCACCATTATGACGGTGGTCGAGGGCACGGCTAGAGGGTGGTTAACCGCTTATGGTATTTCTACCTTAGCTCTTCTCATCAAGTCCAAAATTCTCGCATGTAATCAAAAGGATGTCGGTCTACGATCCGGTCCTCTCCGGCACGGAGTACCGAGTGTTAACCGCATTGGGGTGTGCGGATATCAAAGAGAACGAGCAAAGCCAAACATCGATCCATGTGCCGACGGTGTTCTATTTGCCTCACTTCCCCTACTTCTATGCGGACGCTCTCTATTCTAGCAAGACAACTTAGCTCCATGGTGTCTCGGTTGGATGTGCATGCTTGGAGACAACTTACTTAGCCCACGTAGGGAAATGCTTCGTGTGGCTTCGGTGTGTTAAGGCTAGTGGTGCTTTATTCTTTTTAATTCATTTTAAAATACACATTCAAAAATGCATTTTAAAATACTCATCAAATTTTGAGGCTTATTTTAATGTTTTTTTAAATTATAAATTCACGACTACAGTTAGTCTAGGCCAGTAGGGCAAATATAAACACGCTCAACTTCGCCATTTGTTCCATATTACCATATAGCATTAGTACATTCAAACTCAACGGCAGCGTCTGAGCCTTGAGTGTTGCCACATGAACTAACAAATACTGGAATACATAACGCACCACATGGCACACCATACAAGTCGTGAATGGTGGTTTGCATTTGCAATGTCTTTATTCTTGGATCAATACTTGGGCGGAGAAGAGCTTGAAGAATTGATCATAGAAGAGGGGAATGTTTTCAACAATGATTTGCCATAAAAGACCTCACGGATTGATGTCTTCGATGATTTTCAATTAAAAAAACGTAATTTTTTATTTAATAATGCCGCCTCCGACCTCTAGAATAAAAAATGCAACACTAGTGAAGGCACTTCTAAAGCACATCGTCGAGGTCCCCATGATTTCTACCTCGCCGCAGTGACCGCTTCGACACGTCGTTTTTTCAACAGAGCTCGCATTTGTTTCCTAATCACAAAATTAAAACCGTCACTCAAGAACTGGAGGAAGAAATGGCGGACGAAAAGTCTAGAAAAATGTTCACGTTTTCGCAATTCTAGCGTGAAGATCGAACGGTGTTTTCTTCGGATGGGCCTGACTATCTGTTGCCTTGAGGGTGGCCGAGACCCCATGAGTCCAAGACCATCTACTTTGTCATGCTTCACAAGCTCCCTCACCATGCCTCCCTTATTATTCTAGATGCCTAGACTACCTAGAAAATTGCATAGTTTGGCTAGGGTTAATTTACCCTAGCCTACTTAGAGATAAGCTCATGCCCCCTTCCCACTTGACTTTACCAAATAACCAAAGTCTTTCCTAAAAATTGGGTAAATCTCTCTCGGTTGTAGCGGAGGTATCCGGCTATCCGAATGTACTTACAAGAACTTGCTCTGGAGATTGTCGAGTAGGTTTTCGTTAAGTGCTTTTCACACCTGTTCATTGTTTTATGTACCAAGCAATGACATGTTGGATGGTTTTTGGCCCATTTGCAAATGCCTTACTACTCATCTATCTTATCATCGGTTTTTGTAAATGAAGCTCCTCGTGCCCTCATGGCTAAGACTAAAAGCAACCAATCACAAGGGCACGAGGTGACACTTCTAAAGGTCCTACATTCTTGCCTCATGTTAGGTACCGATGGAAAGGTCAGTGCTTGAGACTTTAAACCTCCACTTTTAAACCATGCCACATCATTTGCCAAGTAGGTTCAGGACTAGATAGTGTCGATGGTGTGAAGGCTGTGTTTTTAGAACCAACTTTTAGGCTTAGCTAAACTCAAGTGGGAAGGGGGCATCATTGTAGTAATTCCCCCTAGCCCTACCCTAGGGTCTAATGTACAAGTTCATGGGCTGCTCAAACAAATCTCAAGGCAGTTTAAAAGTTAGGGACCACTTGAAAAAATAAAAGCAAAACACAAATTTTTTTCTTCCTCAAGGATCATTGTTTCATTCATCCTGGATGCTCATTCGGTTGTCCCTTGTGTCATCGACTTTAATCAACTCCAGAAAGTCATAATAAGAATATGTTAACATGATTTTATTTTACTTTTTCTTCTCCCATTATGTATGTTTTGGAAACTTCTAGCCTTTCAAAGTAGTTTGTACATATGTTGATTGCACTAGAAAAGACCCCAACATCAATTATTGTCAAATGATTCCATATAGGGGGTTTTTAAGGGACTATGAGCGGGGATTCTTTAAAATTGTCTTTTTGATTCTCATCACCGAATTCCAATGATGTTTAGTTTGAGTCCCCATCTTTTTGATGACTTAGGTGACACATGCATTCAAAAATATAAATATTGGGCCCAATATTTATGAGGTACTACTGAAACTTGTGAAGCTAAGCTACAAGCTTTGATGATTTTTTTAAGTCTCAATTCCTTTGAGGACATAGGTGATACATGTATCTCTAGTGAAACTACATACCAAAAAATCTAGAATGTAGGGCTAGTGGCTTGCTGGCTAGTAAGTGAGGTATTCTTGATTGTTATTGCTAAAGTGTCTACATGACATATCAACCTTGATACCCTAGGCTTGCAAACATCCCTTTAACCACTTAGAGGTGAGGTTGGTTGACTCATACCCAAATGTTTGACTTGGTTGGGGATTAAATAATTCATTCCATTTCATATGGTTCTTGTTATCATTTGTCGCAATAACATTCTAATTTTGTGTCCAAACGTTGTGTTTGGGACCAAGTTGTTATGACTTCTAATCCACATAAAATTGATTACTCCAATCATGTAAATTCCTATGATCCTTCCAACATATAGCTAATTATGTGATACAAAATTCCATCCTACATTTAATATGCAGTTGTGTTACAAACAAGATAGTTATCACAGTTGCACCAAGATGTATGTTGTCAAAGTAAAAATTGAACTTGATGATGCTAAAAAACAAGTTACACCACATCATATCTTCAAAGTGATGTATATTCACCAATGAATATTGTATCACTCTGATATACAAACTGTCTTGATGTGAGCTATAAATAAAATGTAACAAAAGTAGTGATTCACAAACTTTCCTTGTTGGCCTTGGAACTTTCTTATTGTTAGGAATTTGAGATACATGAATATGCTGGGGCGTGTTGGGTAAATCCCAAAAGACCTATTTTTGTCCATGTCAAATGCTTGTGATAGGGAATCACAAGAACCTTTTGTTTTAAAAAACCCCTTGTGAACAACCATCTTTCTATATTGGAATAGGATCATCAGCATTGACAAGTAAATTTCATGGGGAACATGATGATGCCTATTGCGACTTTCCTAGCACCTTCCTTTTGAATGTATTTGCCTTCAAGAGTCATTCATAAGCCCAAATATGGCCTCTTCGGAAATTAAGGGTTGAAAAACACGTGCAACCCACTTTGGGTTCATTAATCCTGTAAGAGTTGATGGTCATGGGCTCTGGAGCTCTAGTGTAAAAAAATGTCCTTAAAACCAAGCCATCCACCATATGTACATTTTGGATAAGTTGGTGTGAGACACTGCTTCTGCAATAAGTCGGTGTACTTGGCCTTCTACTGACAAGGGCAGTGAGGGTGCAGCTCCCACACCAACCACCACTCCTTGCAAACGTGCTTCAATATTCGCAATGGCTCGCTGCAATTAAACATTCGAGATTTCACAGTTAGCAACCAAAAAAATTATGATTTTCCACTAATAACCCTGTTGTCTTCTTCAGTACATCTCAAAATGCAAGTGACCAATGTTCAATGTTGAGTCAGTGTTGATACACACATACCCTTCCAGGGTTCGAGGGATTATTATATTTTCAGTGCTAACTCATCAACATTTAGCTAATGATTTAGTCAACATTGACTCGACTCATAATTCGACCTTTTAGGTCTTGTGACTCTAGAATATAGAAACAAAAGATAAAAATTGCAACCCCATGTTTGGTAGGCATGGAGGTCCAATGTTGGCGTGGTTTGATGTAATTGAATCAATGTGAAATCAATGTTGACAATATGTGAATTTTGAGGTTTGTGATAATTTCAAAGAGCCATTGCATTTAAAGATCTAGTTGGCAATCAAGCTATGTGGACTTATTAGGAAAGGCATCTTTACACTAGTGACCATGACCACCGCTTTCTAAATTCTCTCATTTGTTGAGAAATGAGTGGCGGCCCCATTTACTTTTAGAGGTTTGTGATGCTATCAAAGAGCCATTAAGTTTGAAAATCTCATTGGCTATGTGGACTTATTAGTAAGGGCATGTATACACTAGTGACCAGTGGCCATGACCACCTCTTTATAAATTCTCTCATTGATTGAGAAATGAGTGGCGATCCCACCATGACCACAAGAAATCCTAAATCATTTTTTCTCATAGCCCTTGGTCACGTGTGTAATATTTCTGAGATGGGTTTGAAAGTCTCCAGTCAGAACTATTTGTGGCGCAACCTATGATGTTGATGAATTTGCGTCTCAGAGCATAGAATGAAAAATCAACTGAACATGTGGCTAAGCGCGAAGACTAGATTCAGTATACCTGGGCATGTGGATTTTGAACCTCCACTCCACTTGATTTGTGTGTCTTAGTCCATTCAACAAGAGGGTCATGGATGAAGGTCTCCAGCACGCTCACAAGAGTCTCACGGTGTGCTCTCAATATGCTCAACGTGATCTCAGAAACTCGCAGAAATACACCCTCGTAACCAGTGATACCTAAACCATCAATCATATTCTGCAAGAAAAAAACACAACACATCAGAAACATGTAACAGAAAATGGACATGCATGGTAGCAAAGACACTTGTACTTAACGCAACACGTAACAAGAGTCTTAGTAACTGCACTAGTCCTTAAAAGTCCAATAGAATTACCCTTAAAACTCAATGGAACTTTTCGTCTGGAGTTGGTCCCCCATAATTTTCCATTGGTTGCTTTGCATCCAATATCAATACTTTCTTCCCACTTTTGGTGCATGCTCGGAGGTATTGTTTGGATTTGAATGAAGAGCAACCTATTTCGATTCATTGCGGGCCAGACTCATTTTAAGACCTTTCTGACATGCCTAAATGAGTTTGACCCTCAATACCAATATAGAATGTTCTTTGGTTGAACCTCCACACTACCTCCAAGCATGCACCAAAAACTTACCGAACATGGAGGGTGTTGTATGCAAAACAACCAACTTCCAACCAAAAGTCATATTCAGTTAGAAGAAAACTCTAATATAAATGTTTCACCAATACTTTTGGTTTTGAATTAAATTTTTTGCTGTCTGACAAAAAGCATGAAATTCCAAGTAATAGTGCAGAAGTACAGATGTAGGAAAATGAAATATCTATAGTTGCTGCTCAATTGGAATCAGCCATACCTGAGTGAGGCGAAATGGTACAACCTCGGGTTTCTCGAGCGTAAGCCCTTTGTCAAAAAGGCAGCTAAAATCAACATGAACACAATCACCTGTTGTTGAATCAAACAATATATTTTCACCATGCCGATCTCCAAGTCCCACAATGTGACCCACCATGGACCAAACAGCCGTAGTATGTGCATATGCCATACGTGCTCGAAACCAAGCTGCAGGTTCTGAAAATGTGTTGAGGAACCAGCGGTGAAAAACAGGGGGAAACATTGGCAGCACTTTGTTTTTGAAGATTTCAGCCTCGCCCTGCGCACCTTGCTGGTCGTACAAGCGTTTAATTAGAGGATTTGTTTTCTGGCGGTCGAATTTTCCAGCTGCCATGTAGATATCTTGTAATATATGTCGTAAACCTCGAGTGTGCAGTACCCACTCAATCATTCCACAATCCTCGGTTAGTGGAATGACTGCAAATGTGCGAATGTACAGTTTTCGGCGCCGACTTTTCGGATCTTTTGAAAGTAGACGGTTTATCATGGTGGTGAACTCCATCATACGAGCATCTTTTCGTAGATCATCTTTCGGTTTACATAGAAATGGATGCTCAAGTCCGTCACTGCCAAGTAGGATGACCTGCACCACACCCATGCCCACAAATTAACGAAAGGTAAAGCGTAGTAACTCATCTTTAAGTAACATTGGAGCAAGGCCCAATGGAGAATTACAACATACTTGAGTTGGATGGTAGAATCCTCTGATAAAATTAAACATACAGACTTGATTACAATATTATGATAAAATTAAATGTATTGATCAGATTTTTACTAGTCAATTGTTTATATAGAGTTGACATCAGAAAATAACTTATTATATTTTCTCATCATGTTGTAATTTCTAACATTCAGATAATCGCTTAGAATACATATATCTCCCATGAAATATAAATATATATAATACATGTATCAACAGGTCCACCTGTAAGTGGAGTTGATTAAATGTGCATATTTTCAAATTTTACTTATATAACAGTTTGACAGAAATTTTTGAAAAAAAGAAGCAGAGCAGAAGTGTGGAGAAAGTTGGACACACTGAAATCATGAACAGTGAAAATAGGCGTGTAGTGCAAAGCAGATATTCATTCTACTTGCTTTCCTTGATCAGGTATACTGTTGTAAGTATATCTGTGCCAGTTATAGCCAAACTTTCGTATCAACTGACATGTTCTGAAAAGGTATGTTGGATGAAACAAAAGTGCTAAAAAATACTCTCTGCAAGCACTAATGTTTACAGCCATGCAAAATACACCCGTACAGGTGGATTCACAATAATATAGATATTTGCAAACATTACGTTGTTTTCTGTGAATACCTGAATAGAGTCATCAAGTGCACGTACCTTTTTGGGTCTCTGCAAGGAAGAAAGTATCTCAACTTCATCCATAATACCAGAGATGGTGGCATAATCCCCTGCTGGAAAAGGATTGTAATTCACATTTGAAAGCCCATCTGCTGGTAGAGTCACGGTCAATGCCTTTTGAAGAGGCATGATAACACCAACAGGCATCATGCGCTTCAAAGCACTAAATTCTGTTTGGATGTTAACAAATTTAGCTTTAGGCTGGCCTGGGTAGAAAGACAATTTGATCATTTGGTCTATCAGCACTGCAAATTGTTGAAATAATGCGACTCGTTCCCGCTTCACCTCACTTTTTGCTTGCTGGATAATTTCAGCTGCTGCCTCACGCCTTGCGGCCACTGTTGATTTTGACACTGCTGCCATTGTCCAAAGAGCTTGTTGTGGATATGCCTGTGAGAGTGAATGCGCAAAATGTCAAAACCATTTTTGGATTGGTATTTAAGTGAATGCATGGCATTGATACACAATATCAATGATGGTATCTAAGAAGCTACCCAATTGGTATCAAAATTGTAATACTGGTCAGATACTGAGACTTGGTGGGTTTCACAAGATGAGTGAATATTTGTAAACCAAAGTCCTTATTTGGGTCAAAACCATCCTAGTACCATATTAATACGGGGGTGATTGTACCCAGGTATGAAGGTTTCTAGACGGTATATCAACACGAATGGTATCCATACCCTACTGGCGTTGAATAAATGTAAAGTCCTCATTATATGTACCCATGTGGTATCAAAAAGGGTGATACCAGTCCAATCCTAGTCAAAACATGCAAACTTATATCTCCTTATCTCCAGAACATACTAAAATCACAAAGCTCATGTTGAGGATTGTAAGAATGACGTACTCTATAATGGCTGATGACATAAGGCAATTAGATAAACCAGATGTCCCTACCTGTGGAATGGGAGTGATTTTAAATAGATTTCGTAATTGCGTTTGAAAGCTATATAATCTAAGCTATGCAACTTAAAATGTTATCCTATCGAATTCAACCATCTAAAAAAATTATATTTTGTTAAAAAGCTTTGTGATTGACCCCACTGTTTCATAAGCATTCTATTAAAAAATCGCATTTATTGCAAATGGAATTGAAATCCACATTACCTGGAGCACACTGATGATGATCTGTTTGACAAGTCTAACCAGCTCCTCATTCTGATGGCAGATTCTAGATACCAATTGAGATAGTGCTGTAAGCCATTGATAGGTTGGAAGATCTTTCAAACAGCCCCTCATTATGCTCATGGTCTGACACACCCAAAGCAATCACCAGCTTCAGATAATTAAAAGGAAAATACAGAATACCCTATATGCGGATCAGTTTAGGTGTAAGTAAATTATTTTTGATCATGAAGTGCCACATGTCATCATATGATTGATTGAACCTCTTTTTAAAAGAGGTGGAAATTGAAGTTAGGCAGAAATATTCCCAATCAGACCTGAACGTAGATTAAGTTCATAAACAGTAAGCAATAACAATACAACGTCATGAGTCCACTTCGCTACACAACTCAATTTATCAAGGCTAAAGAATTGGTATGGCTATTCTTGCTATTAAAAACATATTCATACTCTTGAATGCACCGCCTTCATGCCTTTGTTGTTTGCCAACAATGCATCTCCTCGGAAAATCGTTCCAAACTCGAACCACAAAGTCAGTAATCTGGGCAGAGCTTGAAAAAGGCAACGGTGGCCTTTATGCAGCCCCTTAGCATAGGAGAGAAGGGCATCTGGAAGGTATGTCCACCAAGCCTTGTCATCAACTGGAGCATGTCTTTTCTGCTTGCCTCGCTGCAAACAGAAAATGAGGAGAAATCAGTGAGTGGACAAGGTGGCCCATCTTTCTAGTAAAGTTAGGTGGGCCTTACGTGGCCACTCTTCTTGACTGGACACCTATATTTGAGTGGTATATGGGCAAGGCTTGTTGGTAAACAAGAACAAACACCAAAAGGACACGTGTCATGATGAGATCAGACTATGGTGCTGAGCATTTAGGCACTATTCTAAGTTCAATCACTAACACCACAACAGGGAGAATGAGAATCTTGGCTTTGACATTGACTCATACCTTTGCATCTCGTGAAACTCCAAATCTGATGAAACTTAAAGTGACAATCTTTGTTATTCATCACAATCGCTTTGACATTGACTCATACCTTTTGCATCTCGTGAAACTCCAAATCTGATGAAACTTAAAGTGACAATCTTTGTTATTCATCACAATTGCTAACCAGATGAGACAATTCTTGATCTGATCCAACAGATGAGACAATTGTTGTATGTGGATTTGGAAGTGCCCACACACCTTAGTCTGGATTGCAGCAAAGGTCAAGGGATCCTAACAAATATGTGATTAGATATCCAGTCCACTTTGTAACTGTAGAGAGAGAGATGACTCCAATGTTGCCACTGACATGTATTAGAGAGTTGCTTCATCTTCACGTTAGTCTACTCCTAGAGTTTCAAATCTCACATCATGAGAATTAGAGTGACCTTGAAGAATGTTGCCTTCTTTCAAAAAGTGAATTACACCTTGAAACAGGAACAGACAAGCTGGCCCACACCTGATCCCCTCAAGGGCAGGTCCCTAGGTCCCGACGTGGGTGGTTGAAATCTCTGGTTCACCCAGATACTCCCCACTATGATTAGGTGGATCATAGTGATAGGGTGCACCAAAAATCAAGTGCCAGGAAGGTCACCATCCAAGCAGTATTCCAACCTTAGGCAGCTTAGCCTTGGAGTTCCCATTGGATCCGGATTAAGGTCTTGGGTGTAAGACACCCTTTTTGTAATTGTAAAACCACGTAGATCATAAAGATGACTATATGGTTATGACATTCTTACCGAAACGGGATCAGTCGCCCCATCTTGATTTTCTTCCTGTCTTCTCCTAGCATCAACCAGTAAGTCGTCGTAATATTTGGCGACTGAAAAGTAGCCCTTTTCCCACTGTGGCTGCAGTTCGCGTACTTGGCTGTAAAGACTGAGCACATCTTTTTTCTGCTTTTGCCCGGTGTGATGTACCCAGCGTGCTAATAAGAGGAGAGTTTTTGCGATGTCAAGGTCTGTGTCTCTACGAAGTTGGGTACTTGTGGCAGGTCGAATCATGCTTTTAGGGAGTCCCGGTGCGACTTGTGGAACAGCAGACTGGGTGACCAAGAGACCACCGAGTGCAGCATTTGTTGCCTCACCCAATACCTATAATTGAAAGTGAATGAAAGCTTGAGTATTTGGCAAAAATCATGCAGAAGTGAAAAAAGCATGGTATAGCACATATTAGATCAACTTTAGGTAAACATAGTAGAGGAATTAGAGTTATCCTCTAATTTAGCATGAGGTTTGATCAGAAGTTGATTTGTTTTGCATACAATACCATGTTCAGGAAGTTTGCAGTGCATACAAGGAGGTAGTGTGGAAGTTAGACAAATGACATTCTATATCAGTTCATAGAAGGTCAAACTCATATTTGGCATGCCAAGAGGTGCTAAAATGAGTTTGGCCCTTTATGCACTGAAATAGGTTGCTCTTCATTCAAACTCAAATACTACCTCTGGGCATGCACCGCAAGTGGAAAGAAATTATTTATATTGATGCAAAACCACCAATGGAAAATCATAGGGGGACCAATTCCCCACAAAAAATCCCATTTAGTTGAAGGATAAATCTTGTATCCTGAAAGTATTGTGAGGACAATACTTCCAGGTACTGGTAACTAAAGTTTGAAATATATGAAAGGGAAAGTTTAAAGCGTCATGTATATTCATATGTATGATGGACTAATGTACCTCAGTTGGCAAGTTTGACAAAGCTTGCTGTAGCTCAGAAATAGCCCGATGACATTTCTCTGTATCCCAAAGGAGTTTAGCCATCTCCATGTGGGCATTGGGAGCTCCCACAGATTGTGCCTGCAGAAAGCATGTGGTGAGCACATAGAACATCCATTTCTAAAGAGACTGGAAAGAAGAGGGAAGCATTAAAGAGCCACTTTACACCATGGCCAAGGCCGTGACAATGGATTTGTGGAGGCCCTTGAAACTCATCAAAAGGCCAAATTATGGAAACTGAAATTGAATAATGTGTGGTCATGGGCATCAAAGTGTAATGTAAACGCATACAAGACCAGGCTTTCAACAGAATGCTAGATATTTCATCCTATTCATGTGGGCCCTTCTTCAGAAGTTAGAATAAATCAAGCGTTGTGAGATTTTAAGGTGGCATGGTCTCCTGGTTTTGTGTCAGGGCCCACTTCTTTGAGGTGGGCTTGACACAAAATCTTGGAGACCATGAAATATTATCCATTGCATGCCATGTAGGATGACATGTTAGGTTCCATGCATTTAATCTTCCTTGGTCCCTTAGGCCCTCAGGCTCTAGTGCAAAGTGAAGTGAGAAGCTCTCAGCACTTTCCCCCAATGAAATTTAGATTTCACGGGTCAAGGGGCCTCAAGCTCTGGTATAAAGTGCCCCAAAGTACATGAAATTTACAGTTACCCTAGAAATAAATAAATAAAAGGTCCTATCACAGGCTAAACAGCAATCCGATGGTCCCACAGTACAACCAAAGGTAATATACTGCACATAGCCTTGAAGTCGCTAGATACCATCGGTTATCATAAACACATATATGAGAGGAATGGAAGAACAAAAAACCTGCAAAATTGCACGGCTAGCGGTTTCATAGTGCCCAGCTTCTCTACACAGCTTTGCATACTGAAGCCAGCAGACACCCACTTCGTCTTGCAAATTGCTGTCACCAAACAGGAGCCGCCTTAAAGCCAATATAGGTTCTCGAGTCCAGAGTGTAGGCTGCAAACCAAGATATTAGGTCAGGAAGTCTTCTTTCAGAACTTTACATGAACTTAAGATTGAACTTAAAGACCTTGCCAAAGAGGATCTCAATGAGTATACTCTCTAAGATGTTTATCTGGGGAGAGCACCCACTACACCACTTAAGAATGCTATTAATTGAAGTTCCATGATTTTTCAAATTGCAAAAGCTCATTAGACAAAACTAACGTCAGAAGGTATCATAGCTCCCACAACTGAAGGGCTAAAAATACTTCTACATAGCACTAAATAGGATATAAATTTGAATATGGGTCTTCCTACCTGTGTGATTTTCAGGCGGCTCTCCCAGTCTTCAACTAACTCCTCCATCCTTACATAAGGTTGCTTCTTTTCTGCTTCACCAGTATTAACCATAGCTGCAAGTGCACTAAAGTCTTCGATTTCGCGCAGCATATGCAGCTTCACAACATAAGGATATGCACGCGAATATGATTCCATGCTTGCGGCTGCTAATGGTGCAAGAAGCGTTTGTCGACAATGGAGCAACTGCTCTGTGAATGTATCCAAATTTCTCTTCTGAAGGGCTTGTAGGATTTTTGCAAGACTAATGTCAAAGGAGGAGTTTCCTTCAGAGTTGTTTATAGGGCTACTGTCATCAGCTCCAGTCACATACTCTTCTAGAAGATCCCATTGGCCAAGCCGCCAGGCGGCTTGTACACCTTTGATGCTCCACTCTTTTGTTTGATTGGGCATTCTTGAAATCAATCCATCCACATGAGTGACCATTGCCTGAAAAGTAGATACGTATGTGGATTAAACTTTATCACCTCAAGAGTCCTCATGCAAACTGTTTCATTGACTATGATTGGAAATGTGATGCTATTTGAAGCTAGCATCAATGCAATGCAATCCTAATAGAGAATCAATTTATGGAAGCCAGTAGTATCAACCAGTATTGTGCAGGCATCATTTTCCTCATATGCTAGTGGGTAAGAATATTACATGAAAACTTTAAAATTTATACCCAACGGGTCAAGGTAATTAGAATGTTTATAATAATCCAAAAACATACAGTGATACTGTGAAAATTCACAACAGTATATGTGTTTTTATCAAATGGGTATCAACACTGCTATTAAACGATGTGTACCCTCTGGGTTGGGTATTTTGTACCCAAATATGTCCCCTTATTAATACATGGGTTTAACATAGATACCCACATAACCATTGTATCAACATCAGGAAGGTTCTGCAAATTACATAAGAAAATTGCAATGTTTTTGTACCCATGATGGGAGAAAATAATTTCTTGAAGTGCAAAATAATAATATCCAAATCCACAAAATAAAGTGACTCCCTGGAATTAAACTGGGACCTCCTCATACCTGTAAGTGGCTCATGTTCAAGAGACAGTCAAGAACTCCCAAATGACGTGTCACACTGTTGGGCTCCATCTGCAAAGCTTGCTCACAACATGTCAAAGCTTCACCCCAGTTTCCTGCCTTCTCATTAATCAAGATCTGGTCCTGAAGAGTTGAACATTTCCGAAGGCGTGAGATTCCAGAAAGCCCATCTGGCTCCTCCAATCCACTGTAAATATCTAAAAGAAACGTGACATCATTGTCTGTAAAAGTTCCACTCTTTTCTGCAGCAGGGTTTAATGCACCTGATTTCTCACGAACATGAGATTCAAAGTAAAGCAGTGCCCGGGCATACGCCTGACACCTATAGGAAGCGCCTGCAAGAGATTGTTTTGGAATGGCAGCTAAAAGCTTTGACACATTCTCCAAACGGCACGCGATTCGCGTGGTTTCAAGCTGCGCCTCAGCTTTTGCATTGCCACGAGTTCCTTTGCTTGGTGTTGTGGTTGTTGTTGTTGATGATGGATGATTTGTTGTGACAATCCCACCTTGCTTGCAATCATCTAACCACTGACCAAGACTATCAAGCAATGTGAAAACAGTTTGGGTGCTCACTTCACTTGGACCTGTTAAGGTGCGTGTGGAGTTCCCATTGTTGAAATCTTCATCTCGTGTTTTCAGCACGGTTAAAATCTCCTCAGTAACATCAGCCCTAGCATTTTCTGTGCCATCACAGACAACGTTGAGAACAAGGTAGGGTAGCAAATAAAGAGCTGTTCCCATGTCGTATCGCAGAACGGCTCCACATGCAGTGAAAATCTCTGCCCTTCTTCCTGATGCTTCTGAAATTAGTCTTCGGATCCACTGGTACATCCACCGCCGGAATGGCATGCCTGATTTGAACAGAGGTCCTGGTGCCATAGCTGATCCCGGGATTGTGAGTCTGTATTTTGATGTCAAACATGGGGTGATAATCTCCTTCACATCATCTGTGAACCTCTTCCACAACTGCTCCCCACTTTCAATTGTCACAGGAGCAGTTGTTCCGTCGATTTGGTTCAAGTTGGAAGTCGCTGATTTTGCAGACCGTGAACTGGGAGTTCTACTGCCTCCTCCTCCCCCCACACGGCGTCCGGTCAGCACTGCCTGGCATCCATTCAGTTTCAGTAACTCCTGGATAGCCACAGCAGCTGTGTCTTGAATATCTGTCTCTGAAGCCGCACGAAGAACAGGAGCTAAGTGCTCATTGATCAATTCAAAAACGAGGTCTTCATCGGTTCGCTCAATTCTAGATCTACGGCGAAGATCAACCTGGCCACCATCACCAAATTAGGTCACTTTGGCATTCCATCATCTTCCAATAAACACAAACTTCACACCAAATCCAGAAGTCAAATTGATAACTCAGGAAAAATTGTGGAGTCATTGTGTTTATCTATTGTCATCGCTTCTTAATATCAGCATATCTTGTGCTTTAGTGTGCTGTGGCTTGGGCACCTCCATTCTTCACTTATATTTGGTTGACCCCTGCATTGATTTGTGGTCACTTCATGACATAACTTCCATTAGTTGAATATGTCGAGTGCAGCTCAACAATTTATGATAGCTGGTTGCACTCATTATATCTTGAGAAGCAGCATTATCTGCCAAAGAATAATTTTATAGTATGCTGTATTCCTAAACAAATACGGGCTAGGAAAAGATAAGGCCAAACTGGGTCGCCCTCTAATTACTTAATAAATAATGGCCAAAACTACTGTTTTTGGGAAATAATTGGAGTTGGGTACAGAGCCAGTACTGCCCACTATGCTCCATTTTATATTTAAAATTAGGATTTAGTCAGGAAATTCAACTACGAGTCATGTCTGCAGTCACGTTTGTGCTGCAAGCCCAATCTAATTTGTTCTTTTAGAATAAACCTTGCCAGCATTAAAGCTTGTAAACCTCCTGAAGTTTATAAAGGAAAGGGTATACAGTATTGAAATGGTGCAAGGGCGGTAATTTAGTTATGCTAATGCTTGAAATGCTGCGACATGAACACAAATGGTCAGAGAACCTGAAAATTACCTGAAGCTTCACCGGATCAATTGCCCCAAGCTCTCCCAGACACAATGCACATGCCATCTTCAATTTCTGGCTCACCGCTGTGCGCGACTCCTCCACACACCCACGCATGAGGGCTGTCACCAAATTGCTTATGACATCTGCATCTGCAGATTCCTCCCCTATCATCATGGCTGCAATCTCTTTTCGATTTGAACACAGGAGTTTGTTGAGCTCACTGGCTGTCATGTACCTCACGCTCAAACTCTCGTGCCGCAACCCATCTGTAGCTTGTTGCAGTTGCGCACGAAGGGTTAATTGTCCACGAGCTGCTTGAAGAATTGCATTGACTTGTTCCAGTGCTGGAAGGCTAGGGAGAAGGGGGAGCTCATTCGCTTGGCCCTCCAGTAGTCGCCTGTTCTTCACCACAAGCTCCTCGAGGATCTCCACCACTGCTTTAATGTGAGGGGCAGGCTGCCCTTCAAGACACGGCATTAATGAAACCACGATTTGGCATGCAACATTCTTCAGGTTTGTTGAGGAGACCTGGCACAGGTTAACCCTGGAATGGTTAATTTTCATGTGATAACATCATCAAGGTTCTTAACTTCAAAGGCTTTATCTGTAACTACAACTCTAGTACAAGGTATAGGCTGCTCTTCAAGATATGGCATTAATGACACCACAATTTGGCAAGTGCAATTCTTCAGGTTGGTTGAGGAGACCCGGCACAGGTTGACCCTGGCAAGATTAACTTTCATGTGTTAACATCATCAAGGTTCTTAACTTACAAGACTTTATCATTAACTAGGACTTTAGTACAAGGTTTAGGGTTTAAGGTTCTTTGAAATATAAGAACCCACAACAATCAAATCAGCTCATGATGCCTTTAACCAACTGACATATCTATACAGCACATTAAGAAGGTTAGTTTATGAGGCAAGAGCTCACCCGAGCAAGAGTCCGCACAAATGACAACCAAACCCGTAATCCTTCCCCCTGTAGAGGTGGCTCTTGAAGTGTTTGTGTAAGCAATGCCATTATTTTAGGTACAAAAGCACAGAGGTGCGGACCAATCATGTCTACAAGGTGCTCGATACATCGTAAACCTTGTCTTTGACACGCTATATCTGAGCTTCGTAGTAACTTCCGGTCAACACTGTTCAGAAGCCGCACAAAATGTGACCTTAAGAAGTTGGGTAGATCATCTGACCCCGAAACTATACTTGCTACTTCTTGCATCATGGGTGCAACCCTGGCTGACCTGAAAAAACAAGCACCCAACTCCACAACCTAAGTCCAGAGGTACTTGCAGGGTGAATTAATTAGCTTCAGAAGAAAAGACAAATTGGACTCAAAATTTTGGCAATGTCTTGTTGAGATTTTGAGCTCAAATTTTAAAATGAGAGCAGAAACTCCTTTCAGGTGGATATTCTTAGAATCAAATTAGAGAGAGTGATGTTGGGTGTTTGTATACTTTTCCACAGGTTGCTTTACTTAAATCATTCAACATTCTAAAAGAGAAAACAACGGTTCTGTGTAGAAATCCTCTACCCAAACCTCTGGCAATGTCTTGTTAAGGTGTTCAGCTCAAATTGAAATGGGAGCAGAAACTACTCAGTCACACATTGTTTACATTCAAATCAAAGTAGAGAGTGATTCATTACGTGTACCTCTGATTTGGGTTAACTTCAACAACACCATTCCACATTCTAAAGAGAAAACAACTGGATTCTTCACAAAGTCCTTTTACCTGCGAAGACCTTCCTCACTGTCAATATCACCCAGAGACCGAACCAACTCATCCAGGAGAGCAGGTAATACTGCTGCAAATATCTCCCGTGAGGGGACCTCTGTTTGTGCTTCATAAAATTGCAACACTGCTGAAAGTTCTTTCCCATCAGCTCGTAATAAAAGGACAGAGAGCACCAGGTGGCCCCGATCAATGAGAAGGACACCCAAATCAGTCTTCAACTGGTTGGCCAACTCGTGGAGTGTATCCAAAGCCAGTTGGCTGTGTTGTTGGTCTAATACTAACTTTGGGAGCACAACTGGAACCATGTGCTTCAAAAGATCCTCCAAGTCCATACCCATCACAGCTTCTGCAAATTCGCGTACCATGTTCAGTCGAGCAACAAGCCTGCTGACTAGGTATTCATAAAGATCTTCACGGATGCTGTCCACCATTGCCTGTACCAACCCATACAGCAATAATAAGTCAAGAATCCATCTGTACATCACTCCAGAAGAAGTAGGGCAATTTAAAACCAAAAGTCTGTGGTTTTTGTGTATCATATTGCCAAACAATAAGAAAAAATAGAAGTAGCACAAGCAAGAAGACCCATAAAAAGAAAACATCAACGGTTTTGCAGAGTCACAAACTGAAAGGAAATAGAGTTATCCTAGTTGTCAGGAGTTGCTGCCTGTGATTTTCCACGGGTTATTATGCATACAAAATCAATAATTTCTTTCTACTTGCATTGCATGCTCCGAGGTAGCATTTGAATTTGGATGAATAGCAACCTGTTTCAGTTCATTGAGGGCCAACCTCATCTTAGCACCTCTTGGCATGCCAAAATGAGTTTGACCCTTAATGCACCTATATAGAATGTTCATTCAAACCTCCACATTACCTCCAAGCATGCACCACAAACTTACCGTAAATGGAAGGTGGTGTATGCAAACAACCAACTCCTGACCAAAAGTCAGGAGTTGTTAGAGGATAACTTTGATGTGTCTAAAATCAAAAAACAGCCAAGGGCCAGTTTCTTAAGTACAGTACAAGAATTTGAACAAGCAACACATATTCCATCAACAAACACCTGCAAGCAAGCACCCTGAGCTTGGGCGAACCTGCAAAATGTTGGTCCCTGCTGTACAACAACCATTTGCAGCAACCTTGTGAATCAAGTTCACACTCATTACGCGCAACGACACTTCTTCATTATCCAACCTTTCCAAAAGCAATACCAGAGAGAAAAACAGGAGTTTTCGCCTCCCCTGAGCAGCTCTTGCAACCTCTGCAACTGTCTCCAGTAAAGTTTGGGTGGTATCGGAACTTTCAGACATGGAGAGAGCATCCCGAAGCCTCCCAAGCATTTCGAGTTCTCGATCTGAGTCAGTGATGGTTTCCTCATCACCTCTGAGCAAACCCTGCAAAACATGTTTCCAAGTGAAGCAATGAATTTGGGTGCAAAAGGCCTCCCTCACACCTCTGTGCTCATGAAGAGGCAGCACATCAAGACATGTTAGCCACTCTGCTCCCGTGCAGATGAGTTCTTCAACTGATGCATGTTGCAGAAGACGTGACATGCTCCTGATGAAAGCCACCTGTCACAATTAAAAGTGAATAATGATAAGCTCAAGGTTGACGACAATAGGTTGCAAATTATAAACCAAAATTGTTGATCAAACCTCAATTTGACAATAGAGTGATCCTCCACCTCAACATGGCATTTTGGTCGGGAGTTGGTAGTTTTCCATACATCACTTTCCATGTTCAGTAAGATATCATTGCATGCTTGGAGGTAGTATGGAGGTTTGAATGAAGAACATTCTATATCAGTTCATTGTGTGTCAAACTCATTTTGGCATGCCAAGAGGTGCTAAACTGAGTTTGGTCCTCAATGAACCAAAATAGGTTGTTCTTCATTCAAATTCAAACACTAACATGCACCACAAGTTGGAGAGAAATCATTGATACGTATGCAAAGCAACCAATGGAAAATTAGAGGGGGACCCAACTTCCAAAGAGTTAAAGGGTAGTTCTAATGTCCCATGGTCCACAAGATAGTGTTGTAGAGATATCAAAATTCAGAATTCAGAATAGTAATGATCTGCACTAGGTTTCAGCATCCCAGGTACATAAAGTGTTCCAACAAGCAAGCTGAGGGACAGACCTGAACACGCTCAGATGACTCATTCAGCAAGAGTTTGGCAAATAAAGGTTGCCAAATTGTAAGTGGGGTCCACGTGTTACAATTGACACCTTCGTGAGGACTAAGCTCTCTTGTAGCTGTTGGATTTGGCATTCCTTTGTCACATGCAGGACAGATAAACTCTTCAAGCTTTGGCCTCAACTGCTCCCCGTTTTCTGCTGTAGTATTATTTGATAAAGTGAAGATGCAAGCCATAACCCCTAAAGTTTGAGCAACTGCCTCTCGCACATCATCTGAGCTATTCTCAGCACAAGCCCTGTAATCAATGAAGAGCCAGTAAGATGTATCTGTCACATTGTTGTTTGAGTAGAACTCTAGCATATAAGAACTTGATTGCCAAGGAAATGATAGAAAATAGATAAGTTAGGGGCAAGAGCAACCCACAGAAGTTCAACAGCAGAATTCCGTAATCTTGTGGAGTTCATGTGCTTTGAGAAGACAGGTATTGCTAGCACTGCAGACACATTTACAGATGAATCTTCATCCTTCAAAGCACATTCCAAAATATCATAATATGATTGTCCTTCTGTGCCACAATCCAACGCAGAGGCTATGCTCACAGCTTTTATCTTTGACGTAGAGGTCTTGTCATCCTGGCTGGCTCCTGCCAGACTCCACGGAAGTCTCAATATCTCCCGTACAGAAACAGGATCATACAACACATCTCCACAAAAAATCTCCAAGTTGTTGCATTTGTCCAACTTTGCACTTTGAGATGGGCGTACTTCATCATCAGCACCTGAATATCACAGGTCATAAATTTAGTCATGAAACAAACGGAAGCATCAACACCCATAAATATATCTAAATGAAGTGATCTAGGTGCCATAAACATGATGCTGCAATTCTGGTGCCTGAAGTCGGTAAAAAATGATATGAAAACTTACCATTTTGTCTTGTCAATAACCAATCCAAAGCTTCCAGATACATGGAAAGCTGTGACCTTCTCATTAGCCCTTCTGCATTCTGCAAAATAGAGAAAGGGTCAGGAAACTGTAGTCATAGATGATGTATAATTTCAAGTTGAAATCGTGAAAGAACATAGCAGTTATCTATGCCCATTCTCTTTCTACTTCAGAAAGAAAAGTCATCTTAGCAATAGAGTTATCCCCTAACTCAACATGACTTTTGGTCGGGAGTTGGTTGTTTGGCATAGAACACCTTCCATGTTTAATAAGTTTTTGGTGCATGCTTGGAAGAAGTGTGGAAATTTTGAATGAGAACATTCTATATCGCTTCATTGAGGGTCAAACGGCATCCAAAAAGGTCTTCAAATTAGATTGGCCCTCAATGAACCAATATAGACTGCTCGTCATTCAAATTTAACACTGCCTTTGAGCATGCACCAGAAGTTTAAATTCGTATTAATTTTGTATGCAAAACATTCAATGAAAAATAAAATCATAAGGGACCAACTCCCGACAAAATATCCGATTGAGTCAAATGATAACTCTAACATATCAAGACGCATACCTTTCCCAAGATCCATGGCATCCAGTTGTGAACAAGTTGAATCAAGCGTTGATTACAAACTCCAACTGGGTGTTTTGTGAACACCCGAACTAACACTTGAAGGGCTGCTAGAAGGCCTTCTACAGATGGCGTTTCCGACTGCATTACATCAGCAGGAGGCTCTAAACCATCCATCATCTGCAGAAGCTCCTTGTAAACAGAAGCTGCTGAGCACAGATTCTCTTCCTCTAGTGCAAGTTTTGAAAGGAGGACATCAATTAGATTGCTATTACCACCTGGTAGTGTATGTGGAACTTCCTCCATTTCAACTGCTTCAGAAGCCTCTGCAGGTAAGGAGGTGGAATCTGTGTACACCACTGATAACCCTGTTTTATGACAGGTCCCCGTATTAAGCTTTCGCCGTTTCCTTTGTGTACTTTCATACTCTTCGCTGCTAATTGCGGTGTCTGCTGATACATCCAACTCAGGCCGAAGTTGCGGTTGCGGTGGCAGCAAGGGATCGACCTTATCAGAGATGATGTCTGGTGGATTTGGTGGATTTATTTTTGCTTCTGCAGCAATGTCACTAAGAACTGCCTCCTGTGACATAATCGGTGCACCTGCTGCTCTCCATGTGCCAATAGCCAGTTGAATACAGTAGCTCAAAGGAATGGTGATTTCAGGAATGTAAGCCACTGGTAGAAGAGATGTGACTCGTTGTGAGAACAAAGGGCATTCTTTGATGATCATTGTGTAAATGTCAATCAGCGCTACCTGGAGCAAATAAGAAGGTTATGGTGTTACATAAGGTGGTGTTGGCATTGACTTAGAAGAAATTATGGGAAAAGGTCATCAACACAAATATTAGTTAAATAATTAAATAGGCACCAGGCTTCCCAGTGAGAAGAACTCCTCATGGCACACCCACAGAAACTTGTAGGCACCAGTAAAAAAGTTAGGAAGGCCAAAACAGGATACAGAGGTGGATGTGTATATATATATATGTATGTATCAGGAGGACATCCACAGGTATATTAAGCACTGAAAGCAACCACATTACCACAAGCAGTGTCAGATTAGATTCTTTTTACGTTACTCTACTATGAAGGAAGACAAAAAAGTGAGCAAAACAGACCATTACAGACATACTTTTAGCTCCAAGCTAAGAGAGTGCTTGATGGTTTGAGGTAAAATTTCCAGCAGAGATTGAGCCGTGCATTCAATGGTACCCCTGTCACTAGTTGCATAAAGAGCAACAAGACATGCACCCAAACTTGCATCATAAGCAGCAGACCTGTCATAGTCAAAACACTTTGTTGGGTCAGCTCAACGCCACAACCATAGAGAGTCTCATAACAATTGGAAGTGGATAGCATCAGAAACTCCCATTCAAACAATGTAGCAGAAAGGCTTCTTTTGAGTGCTTGGAGTTCAAGGCCACTTGGGAATGTTAGAAACAGACATTACACAAACAACCTAAATCATTATAGGTACCTGAAGGCCGAACACTGGCCGTTGAGATGAGACAGAACAGAAATCAATGAGAGTATGAATTTTTTGACAGGAACAACTTCCGCATCCATCACAGAAGTTGCAGCGCACACCAACTCAAAGCAGGCCTGCATGCACTAACATTAACTCATTATGTTCATGTTCATGAGTCTACACCTTCATAGGATGCATAATAACAGGATAAAGTTGTGCTGTAGGTTTCAGGAAGTATCTTGCCTAACACTAAGCACATAGTGTAGTTGTCTAGGTTAGCATTAATGTGGTATAGTGCGCTTGTAGAATGTAGAACATCAATAACACCCAAACCACCCAACCTTACAGCATTACTTCAGAGTTCTGGTCAACTCAAAGGGACTTTCAACGGGAATTGGTCCCCTATGATTTTTCATTGGTTATTTTGTATACAATATCAAAAAACTCTTTCCACTTGTGGTGCATCCTCAAAGATAGTGTTTGAATTTGAATGAAGAGAGACCATTTAAGGTTCATTGAAGGCCAGACTCATTTAGCATCTTTTGAACTGCCCAAAATGAGCTGACATAGAATGTTCTTTGTTCAAACTTCCACACTACCTCCAAGCCTGCACCAAAACTAACTGTAACATGGAACGCGTTGTATGCAAACCAATCATTCCCCAACCAAAAGTCATGATGAGTTAGATGATAACTCTATGAGATAAATAAGAAGGAACCTGGTTTTAACAAAACTGACCTTCTGTAGTCGGCTGTCTCCATAGCTCAACAAAGCCCCAACTGCAGCCATAAAAGAAGAAGTTAAAAGTCCCTCAACATACAGTGCGCCCTCAGTTAGGTAAAGGGTCAGCATCTTTAAAGTCCACTCAGCTAAAGCCTGCCATCTCAGTGTCCCAGTTACATCTATCAGCAGTCCGGGGCCATGAGAAGGGGTCCAACGAGAAGGAAGACCACACAGAGGCAGCGGCAATGGGTCTTCTGAGCTCCCATGTATTTTGGAGTAGGCCCCCATGTAACATTGTAAGGAAATTGTAGTAGAAACTGTGAAAGTTGTTGAAGAGGAATAGAAGAGTGCAACTGAAGAAAGATCTGCACCCATGAAAATAAAGATAGGCATCGATTATATTTGCAGCAGAGAATAATCAACGCTTGAACTTGGAACTTTGATTGGACTTACAGTGATTTTACAACCACTTAACACAGACTACTGCAATTTGTATACACTCAACATGTCAGCTACAGCCGAGGCAGGGCGACAAATGTCCATTACCAGATGTAGTGGTCAGGCATGGTAATCCATTACGGGTGATAATGTACCTCATCGTATCCAATCAGGAATAGATATGTCAGCAAAATCATATAGCCTGATCACTATGTTCATAAACAGATTTCTTACAGGAATTTTACATACCTTCAACCAGGAGCATAGCACCAATAAAAATTTCTCGATAAATCTCCCACTCGCCAGAACGGAGAAGCTTAACCATTGAACATAAGGTATCAAAAAGGCCTCCATGCTGTGTACTGCCAACAACAATAACAACAACACCTGAGATTACAGAAACTGAAAATGACTACATTCAGGTAAAACATGTTTGTCACCCTTCAAATGACTCTCACAATGGAACATAGAGAAACATCAACAAATAACAGTGTATTGTCAGCATCAACGACATACGGAATGATAGCAGCTGGCATAGTTCTTAGTTCAGGTGCAGAATATTATAATTGCAATCGACTCACAGTGGCATCAAACATTGCCGAATCACCTCACTGTAACACGATATTATGATATTACAGCAGCCAGATGTCATGAAAGAAAAATGTTGAAAGTGATGGAAGTACATCCATCTAAGGACTATACACCCACGGATTTTCTGGCAGCAAAATGCCTTAAGGAATTGCTTGCAAAGAAGATTCATAATGTGCATTGCTTTTCCAATTTGGAATGAAAGGCATCATCAACACAATAAAGAAACCAGATATAATTCACACAAATCGAATCCTTGAACACTTGGGCTCACCTCAAATCGGGCTCAGCAAAGAGAGGAATAATGCGGCCCAGGATAGGCATCACGGAATGACCCTTGCCATGATAAAACACCCCTGGGTAATTCCTAACTGTGTGACAGAGCAGCTTCGAAATGGCCATGATCTCTCGCTCCTTCACTGCATGCTCAACGTTCAGCCATACAATTGATTTACAAACTGGCAGGTTTATAATGTGTTGAATCTCAGCGGTTTCTGATCTAAACATGACGGTTACCTTCCATCTCCACATTGCTTGACTCTATAGGACCTGACCACGCCTTCATCGTCTTGAGTTGAAGTTTAAACCCTAAACCCTCTCCTCGTACTGATGAGAACTAAACTCTCCTGAGTTCAGAATGAACACGTGAAGGGTGCATTTAAAAATCGATGCAGTTTTTCCTCTATTTATTGTTAAACCCTTAAACTCAAAACCCTCTCTGGAACAAACAAGTCTCATAATGCAACCTTGAAAAAGGCTGCATCCCAAATTCACACACAAGCGTATCCTTATTAAATGTTCGAATGTCTGCATACCTGGGAAAGGAACAAGATAGCTCTCAAGCAGGTTGGGAAGCACAGAGCGGAAGCGAGACTCCACAGCTTCATTATCATATGGCCTGTTCCCAGCGCCATCTCGCTTGTTGGCAATGTGATCTCCCAAGTCACGCAGAAGCGCGAAGAGATTCGCCATTTGTAATCAATCAACAGCAACACGGCTTTTACATAATGCACCGACAACTGTTGGAAATGTCGATTCCGAAGTCGACTACATTGTTGCCAGTGTTACATACACCATAGGAAATGCAATATTTCATGTATTCCTATCCAAATATTGATTTCTCCACCGTTGTGCATATGTGTGTATGTGATCCAGAATTTATGACCTCTGCCTTCCTATGCCTTGCTCACTAAGTTATAACCCAAGGTTTCTAAGGAACTAAGTTACGTGCATTGGAGGGTTAGCCTCAGATTCCTGGTGAGAATCTCTGCCACGTGCTCTTCTGTTTCAGGTGCTCCGAAATTCCTATAAGCTTCTTACGCATGGAGACACAGAGCAGTAGGTTGACCCTCACTTAAACCACGCTTAATCCTCGCACAACCTGCTGTGTACATTAGATGGAACCATACGAGTACTGCGTGCTTTCATTCCTTCCTTCTTTGCCTCCATTTCTGCAGCTGACATTCTGCAACTTGAAACTTGCCTCTGTCTCTCCTGAATCCTGCGAATTGTTTCTCAAATGGGTATGCATAACTTCTGACATTGCCGCCACTAAGTTAGCATTTACACCGTGAAAACTGCACCAAAAACTGCAGTGGGTTTTTTTCTTCTTCCTCTCGAGACGGTTACAGCTCTCTCATCTCAAGAAAAACGTCATGTTCGGAGCATTCCTTCCTACACATACGTTAGATTGCAGACGTTTTTTGGGATTTGGTGCTCCGAGGCTATACATAGGCCAAATATAAACCTCGCGGCCAACGTTCATCCACACTGTTTTCATCCATCAATACATTCAACCGCGCGGAGTCAGGGTTAAGTTTGAAAATTACCGAGCTACATTACTTGTGTTATTACTTGTATCTTGCACAGGAGCTCTCTTCTGTGACTTTGGGTATGGCAATGGCCTACTAGGGTTTCTTAATTACTTTTATGCCAAATGCACCCAAAAATCTCCGAGCAGGATTCAACATGTCCTTCGATAATTTTCACATCCACGACGAAGCCTCTTGCCCTTGGTTTATGTAATGCGTATGGTGGAGCGATCAACTCCGTGCAGCTGGATTATTAGGGTTTTCAGGTTTTGCACCCAAAACTCATATTGTAGGGGTTTAAGTTCGACGGAGTGTGGACAATACGATAATTCTGGAGTTGTTTTGGTTGAGGTCTCTGTAGGCGTCAGTATTGGTATTGGTGGAAGTGTTTTTCTTATTGCGAAACTCTTCAGTTTCTGTAAGTGCATTTTATGGGTTCTGGGAATTTGAGCTTCTGTAGGTCATAACGCGGGGGGTTAGTGTTGCATACAGATTTTTGTAGTTGAGGTGAAGGATCAAAAATGTCGAGCGAATGTCTCGACAAACTTGCGGGTAGTTGAAAGAACCATTCACGGACAGTGAAGAGTTTTTTTCTCGGGTAAGGTGCGTTTGCGGAATTTGTACCCATCACTTTCTCGGCTGCAACGTCAGGAAGAGTGAAGCTGTTCTCGAGGTTCATGGATGCTCTGCAGCAATTTTTTAGGCAGTTTGTTTCAGGTCCAGGAGTTTTAGGCAGGGGTTTACACCGAGGGAGGGTGCAATTTTATATGAATTTCACATACACCACTCGGATGATGAAATTGCTCGTCGTTTCTTTCAGTTCCTTGCGGACTTCACTTGTTCTTTAAAGGGCTTAGGTGGGCGATGTGGAGATTTTCAAGCTTTCAGGAGCAAGTTCAACCTTGTACTTATTTGCTTTTCCTGTAAAATGTATGCTCATGATCTCAGGCTGCGTGGTTATTGAACGCAATGTTGAAGCGCAAAGATTCAATGGTGGTCAAAGTAGAGGGGGACAAACTTGAGGTCACCCCCTTAGGTGCGGGTAACGAAGTGGGGCGTTCATGTGTTTATATGACCTACAAGGGCAAGACTGTCTTGGTACTTCCTCAACGCAGTTGTAGGATGTTTAGGAAATTACATTTTGTCAATGCAGCCATCAGAAATCTTGCTTCTCGCTTGTCAATATGCATGCTCTTGGCAGTTGGATAAGAGTGCATATTTTGGTGCCTTAGAGGCACTTGCATTGACACAATTGAAATGCTGATGGTGTCATGGTTGTCTTGATTCTTCTGTGCAGTTTGATTGTGGAATCCACCCTGGCTATTCTGGCATGGCAGCTCTTCCCTACTTTGATGAAATAGACCCCATCAGTATTGATGTTCTCCTTGTGACGCAGTGAGCTCATTCATCACCTACATATCTCTTCCATTTCATTTGTTGTTTTCTCTGCTTAATAGTTACGGTAGCATGAATGTCATTATGTAATGAATAAGTGAGTTCTTTGCCCTAGAATATTGAAACTTGTCATTCAAAATGAGGAATTCAACATTGTGGAGCCCAGTGATCTGATTCTCTTACAGTCAATCTCCCTGTGAAGCCCCTCTCTGGAGGCTTCTGAGGTGTATCAGGCTGTAACCTTTTAAGTATCTAGAAACGTCATGGAAAAAATGCATAAGTTGCTGACTGATTGTCCTAACATGTGCAGTTTTCATCTCGACCACTGTGCATCACTGCCTTACTTCCTCGAGAAGGTGAGAATACCACTTCACCTTTTTTGCTGTTGACTTACAAGAGGCATGCGCTCTTGTGTCGAACGTTGGCAGACAAATTAGACAGAGCAATTGGTCTGTAAATCCTCACTTGTCTAATAAAGCTTTGATAAACTTATGCTTACAGTCAATTATTTGGGTTGCTGTATGGTCAGACAAACTTTAAGGGGAGAGTATTCATGACACATGCAACAAAGGCAATCTACAAGCTTCTGTTATCAGATTTTGTGAAGATCAGTAAAGTTTCTGTGGAGGACATGCTATATGATGAACAGGATATAGCTCGCACAATGGAGAAAATTGAGGTAAGCATGTTTTTGTGCAGTGCAGATATTTCTATATGTTAGTGCCTGTCTTCCTCCCAGATCTTCTGCGTCTCTGTGCACCTTCTGGTCCCTGATTAAATAATGCTCTCTACCTGGACAATGGGCTTGGGGTGTGAATGTCTTCATCATCTAGTCTCAGCAGTCCATTGTTCAGTAATCTTTATTTCACATTAACTCTTCTTCTGGAATGCATCAAAATTTGCTTAGAAAGGCAAAGTGGTAGAAATTACTGACTCTTGTTTTTGCATCTTATTTTCTCCAGGTCATTGATTTTCATCAAACTATGGAAGTAAATGGGATCCGCTTCTGGTGTTACACAGCTGGTCACGTACTGGGTGCAGCCATGTTCATGGTGGATATAGCTGGCATGCGGGTGCTCTACACTGGGGATTATTCTTGTGAGGAAGACAGACATCTACGTGCCGCTGAAATGCCAAACTTTTCACCAGATGTTTGTATTATAGAATCAACATACGGCGTGCAAATTCACCAGCCACGAGCCATGAGAGAGAGAAGGTTTACAGATACTGTTGCTCAAACTGTCAGTCAGGTACTTAATCATGCACTTCATGCACAAGTTGCTTGTGAGACAAGAAACTTAATGGAAATTTACTGTGCTACTCTCTATTTTTGAAATGGAAGCTTGCTCATTGCATCAGGTTTTATTTTCTGATGGTTTTACAATTCTGATAAATTTGATAGGAATCAATGTGAGTGAAGCTCTTGTCGTTTCTAAAAGTCAATTGAGAGGTAATTGAGATAATAAGCTCTATAAGATATGTATGTCCATCTTTTTGTATACCACTTGTCTAGTACAGTGTGAACAGTTTCATGATGGTGATTTGAAGTCTGTTGCTTATACACATGAAGTAACAACCAAACAATTTTGTACAGGGCGGTAAGGTTCTTATACCTGCCTTTGCACTTGGACGAGCTCAAGAGTTACTTCTCATTCTAGATGAATATTGGGAAGCCCACCCTGAGCTTCAGCATATCCCTATTTACTACGCATCTCCTTTGGCAAAGAAATGTATGGCAGTGTATCAGACATACATAAATGCAATGAACGAGCGCATCCAAAAGCAGTTTGAGGTACAATATCATACAAAGCTTGTTAACACATAATGCCTTTTGTTTCAAAACAGTCCATCATTCGTCAGAGTTTGCAACTGTACTGGAAATTATTAGCACAGAAAGATGACATGAGCATGGATGTTGTCAATTTGATGTCTGTTTTCAAATGCATTACTTCTTCTCTTTCTTTGCTTCTACTACTCATCTGCTTAGCTTATTAAGCTGCTGGTTCGTCTTTAGTTATGCTACCTTGATTTTCAAGTCATTGCCACTCAATGTACATGTATTTTGTCCTGCTCCTTGGCCTACAAATGTCCACTCTCACTAGTGTGCTGTCACTTCTGGCAACAGCTATCAAACCCATTTGACTTCAAGCACATTCAAGCTCTCAAGAGTATTGATGATTTTGAGGATGTTGGCCCAGCAGTTGTTATGGCCTCTCCTGGAGGTCTGCAGAGTGGGCTATCAAGACAGCTCTTTGATATATGGTGCCAAGACAAGAAAAACTCATGTGTCATCCCTGGCTATGTGGTTGAAGGAACTCTTGCAAAACTAATCATGAATGAACCCAAGGAAGTAACTCTCCTTAGCGGCCTCGTAGTACCTCTTAATATGAGAGTGCATTACATCTCATTCTCAGCTCATGCAGATTTCCACCAAACAAGCAATTTTCTTCAGGAGTTGAGGCCACCTAACATCATTCTGGTCCATGGAGAGGCTAATGAGATGGGACGGTTGAAAGCAAAGCTTATTACACAATTTGCTGATCAGAATGTGAAGGTTCTTTCACCTAAGAATTGCCAAACAGTTGAAATGTTCTTCAAAGGAGAGAAGATTGCCAAGGCAGTTGGGCGGTTAGCAGAGAAGCCGCCCAAGGAAGGAGACATTGTGAGCGGCTTGCTGGTACGCAAAGGATTCACTTACCAGCTTATGTCTCCTGATGATCTTCACAGTTTCACTCAGTTATCAACAGGGAGCGTGATGCAACGGCAATCTGTGCCTTACAAGGGCACCTTCACAGTGCTGCGTCATCGATTACAGCAGATGTATGAACAGGTTGAAGCTGTTGCAAAAGCAGATAGTCCAACTCTCAAAATTCATGGCAACCTCACAGTCACTCATGAAGGAGCCGACTATGTGATTTTGCAGTGGGTATCTGACCCTATCAGTGATATGGTTGCCGACTCAGTCGTTGCCATGATTTTGAAACTCGATTCCCAGTCCATGTTTGGAGGAGGGGTACGAGCAAAGGAAGCGAAGTTAGAGAAAGATGAGATTAAGATAGTCCATTCTCTGCTAGTATCTTTGTTTGGAGATGTGAGCCTTGATGAGAAGCAACAGGTTTTGACAGTGAATGTGGATGGCATTGTAGCAACTGTAGATCATGCCAAGAAAGGCATTGAGTGTAAGGATGAAAATCTGAAAGAACGCATCAAGGTTGCCCTTCGCAGAATACAAACGGCTCTGTATCCTTTAGATGCTTAATACTATTCCTCCTGTCTCACTTCTATCAGTAACTTAGGTCCAACAATTTCAACGTTCTGCTCTTGTACCTCAGCTATGATCCATTGACCTCAAATCACTAAGGCTGAAGACTCAAAGTCAAGATTGCATAAACTATATTTTTGTTATCAGTATTAAGATATCAAATGTGACTACTATTAAAAGGGGTTCTCCACCAGGAACCCCTGGTACTCACCATTTGAGTCGTACCATTTGACAGATCACCTGAAATGTCTCCTAAAGCTATCCCTTTTGAGCAGCAGGGGTTCACAAATTTATTTGACCTAAGGGCTTGTGGTAAACAATCAGGAAGAGTAGCTATTTAGTTGTTTATTAGCCTTTGGGCTTCCCATTAGCCTTTTGGCTTCCCAAACTTAAAAAGCAATTTCATTCATTCATTGTACTTGATGGTAGAGGATTGCTTTTTACTCTCATATGCATTATGTTATTGGTCCCAGCCTTCAAAAAGAAGAAAAGGGCATAACGAAAGTTTGTAGTAAAATCCATGGTGGTTTAGCATTTCACACTAAATTCTGCTTACTGTTGTGCTTACTGTTGCTCCTTAGCCATAATCTACACCATAATTTTGTACATTGTGGCCTCAAATGTCAGCATTTGTTTGTTGTATTACAAGAAGCCCATGATTACTAGGTAGCATACTATTAGGTGGGGGTCTTATAATTGCGTGCATAGGGCTTGCATAAGGCCCCCTCCCCACTTGACATTAGCTAAGCCTAAAAGTGGGTTCTTAAAAATGAGCGTTCACACCATCAACATTATCTAGTGCCGAGCCTAGTTGGCAAATGATGTGGCATGGCTTAAAAGTGGAGTTTTAAGCTAAAACTACCGACCCTCCCATCAGTACCTAGACATGAGGCGAGAATGTAGGACCTCTAAAAGTGTTGCCTCCCGCTCTTGTGATTGGTTGCTTTTAGTCTTAGCTATGAGGGCACGAGGAGCTCCATTAACAAAAACCGATGGTAAGTATTGAGGCATTTGGGAATGGGACAAAAACTATCCAACATTCATTGGTTGGTAGATAAAACAATGAACATGTGTGAAAGCTACTTAACTAAAAGCTACTTAGAAATCTCCGGAGCAAGTTCTTGTAGGTGCATTGGGTTAGCCGGACGTGTCCGTTATAACCGAGGGAGCTTTACCCGGGTTTTAGGGAAGTCTTTGGTTATTTGCTAATGTCAAGTGGGGAAGGGGCATCAGTTGTGTATCTTAATTGGATACCTATATTTGAGTGGTGGTTGGTTAGGTGCCAATTGTCAATGTAATTGGGGGGACAATTGTGACCTTATGACTCACTGTCAATGGACTTGGACACTTCACAGCAATTCAAGATTGGCTCCAAAACATTATGTGATAGATACTAGCTTCTTCAGATACATTTGTGGATGCACAAAAATTTTAACCTCACGAAATCCTAGTATATGGTAGCAACCAGCAGAAGTAACCAAATAAGGCCCATCGATCTTGTTTAGAGTGCAATGCCAACCCTTTGCCAAAAGCTGGAACCATTATCCAAGCTGGCAAATATGGAGAAAACCATACCACAAATAGCAAAGTCACCTCCCATTACATATCAAAGTCAGCCTTCATAATGGCTAGGATGGCCCTTTGTTCTTCCGTTTGTGGTCAAAAGAATTCTATGCTAGGGGTCCCTCCTGTAAGGAATTGAACAATGATACAAGGAAGTCTCTGAGGGGCAATTCAACAGTTCAGAAATTATTAAGCACGACTCAAAAATAAGCAAGATCAACCCTCATGTTCCTTGTTTGGATTAGCCCACTTGAAGACATCTTCAAGACCAGATCAGTAGAAGAAAGTGTCCATTTCAAGCAATAGTGTTTGTTTCAAGCCTACTCCACCTTAATATATACTCGTGCACAAAAGTGCATGGACCTGTCAAAAAGCACCATCATACACATAGGACTCTTTAAGGGTGCATTTGACAGCATTTCCTAAAGTTGGTACTGGGTTCTACTCTGTGTCAACCTCCCCAAACCTCAATCAGAGCGGAGTGATTCTCCATCTGCCCTCGCGTAGGGTGGAAGGTAGGGCGAAATCACGACAAACGCCATGAATAGGGTAAACTGCAACCAAAATACAAAACAAATGTGAATATGTGAACTGTGACTCAAAAGCCTAGAGAAAATCAAAATACACCTTCAGAGGTTGGTACATGAACCACGGCACATTCAGAATGTCAAAGATGAAGCTCTGTATACTGACAACAACTCCAGGTTTGTAGTGGTCAGTAAAGCGATTTGCTGATGTGTCCATCTCTGATTGGGATACGAGGAGGTACATTATCACCTATAATGGATGATCCTACCATGGCATGACCACACATCTGGTAATGGACACATCATCATGCCTTCGGCTGTACTAGGCTCCTCGCATGCATTAACTAGTTCATAACATCAACAATTCCACTGGAGTTTGATGCAGGGGAAATCTCTATGTAAAATAGTGCAGGGTCCACAATTGAGTAAGGTAACGTGTCTACTTCAGCTACTTCACGTAAATGAACAACTACTTTTCAGTGGTATTGGTTAGGTGTGGCTCCAAGAACAGACACCAAAAAGACATCTGTTTGATGGAAATTAGATTACGTGCTAAAAAAATATGAAAACCATTCTAGGCTCAATAGTCAACATAATTGGGGGGACCCTATCTGACCATTTGATGAGCACAAGAATCTTCACTATGATAATGAGTAAGATATTCATATGAGCTCCAAAAATTACGAGGAAAATTGGCTACGGCCTCAATTTGGATTTCCTAACCATCTCAATGCTTGAACTAGTAACATGTTTCATATCCTAGGAGAAGCGGCCTAGTCAGAGAAAAGTGGCCATTTAAGACCTATCTACCTTACATGCTCATGGAAAGTAGCAGGCACACGATACCTAAATTTTTCTTTCATAACCTAGTATTGCAGAATTGGAATGTAATAACATGCTGCATCAAAATCAAGATTCAAGGAAGAAATTAAGTGGAAAGATAGGTAACAACTCACCAGCAAAGGAAGAGTCAAGAAGCCCCAAATTGGCCAGAGTGCAATCGAAAATCTGTCAGCAACCAACAAAGTAGGCACATCAGGTGAACAGTCTTGAGACTCTTGGAAACTAACCAAAAGCATTTTGAACTTGATTTGGAGTACCAAACATCCAATTGTGAGAAGAGAGTTCCAACAAAAAACAATCAGAAGAAAACAGTGTGAAACATTGAGATGCAGTTTGGTTAAACTTACAATAAGAATGACAATAAAGCAATAAGGGTGGCAGACGGAATGGCAGCAGGAGCAATGAGTTCCCATTTCTCCTCCGTTTTAAGAATGTGGCGTAAATAAACAGCCAAGTAGATGAAGATTCCCGTATTTATTATTAAACCTACTAAACCCAGTTGAAATGGTATCCTGCACAACACAACAAGGACTTGTTTCACCACAAAATCGCGTTGGAACACTAGAACAGAATGTGAGTTATATCTTGCTGCACCGATATATTTGCGTCAATGAGAATCAAGACTCCACATTTAACTTCTTTAAATTTACTGCGTGGACTCAAATCTTTCAAATAGGAATTCTCTGACAAAATCAAGAGACACATTGTGCCCAATCGATGCAATAAGTTACTATCTACTGCTACTTAACATCTGCAGAAACATCAGACTTCCAGGGCATTTCCAGATTTCAGACATATTCTACACAATCGATGCAAAATTATCTCTGAGCTTCTAAGATGTTTTATGCAGAAAAACAGCAATATATAGAAGTTCCAAATTTCGAAGCAAAACACTAGCCGACACACAAAGCGAAGAAACCTCCAGCTCTTGGAGAAGGACCAAATCACACTGAAACCCTAAAAAAAGAATGTGACTTCCATTTTGTTGCACCTTGTGATATATATCATTTAGAATCCAGACTCTGCAATTTGACTCCTAAACCTTCAATTTGACGCCGCAGGTAAAGACAGCACTTGTTTCACCGAAATATCACACTGAAACCCTAAAACAGAATGCGGTTTCCAATTTGTTGCACCCATAGATTTTGTGTCAATTAGCCTCCATAATCTGTCAAACGAGCACTCTTAGCCGAAATTGAGAGACACACGGTGCCCAATGGATGCCTAAACCTCCACAGTGCGAACGTTCTACGTAATCGGTGAAGAAATTCTCTCTTAGCTTCCAGGGTTATGTGTGCAGAAGATTTTTTATTTACCTGCGTATACGTGGGTCGTAGAAAAAGACATGAAAGAGATGGTGCTGCGAATCGCCATAGTAGATTGCGAAAGCGGCAGCTGCTATCCACAAGAGATTCTCCACCGTTCGACGCCATGGCGGGGGCGCCAAAGGGGCAGGTGTTGGCGCCCCCTGCCCTATCCCCAGCTCCCCACCATAGTCTTGGGACAAACTAAACCTCTGCCTCACCGAAGTGGACATCGCCCCCTTCTTCTACTTCCCAAAATCAATCTATCAACAAAATAAAATAAAATAAAACAAAATCCTGTTCCAGAGATACTAACTGTGAATCTTGCGCAACAGGGTAATCTAATCTAATCTCTCTGCGAGTCACTCAGCAGTGAGAAGCCCTACTTAGTATACGCATCATCATCATTTTGTGCCATCTGGGAGTTAGGGCATGGCTATGGCGATGGTGGTGGTGTATTCGTTATTGGACTCTAATTTCCATTGTTGTTACCGTCCCACTCTGTTGTACCCTCAATGTGGACTTTGAAACTTGAGGTCGCAACTCTGAGAATCATTCTCGATGGTGCAGCAGCAACTTCAGGCGTTGTAAAATGGTATGGTAGCATTGCTACTCATCAAAACCTGGCGAAAACAAGGGCGAAAACACTTTTAAGTATGATTCACAGTCAACTTCGACGAAGAATGTGGGAAATTTCTCATCCTGGGTCAACTGAACTGCAATCGAAACTGCATCCGAAGGAGAAAGAAAAGAAGACACACCACCACTCAAGGCCAAAACCAGGTAACTCAGCAACAATGCCTTACTTAACCCAAGACAACATGAAAGTCCGACCAGACCTGACCTGACCTCCGAGGAAGGCATCATCAACAAAGATCTGATGAAAGCACTCAAATCTTAGAATCCCATGTGACTCTTCTGTCGTGTTTGTTTGTGCTGCGCGATCTACTAAATTTCAAACTCAATGATGGAAGTGTCAGAGGGAATGGAAAAAGCTCAAAGTTCAACCTCGTCAGTCCGAGATTACCTACTACACTCATCAGTAAATACTTACCGCACTCTTGATGAGTCTTGACCATGGAAGATGTGAAAACTCGGTCATGGAAGCCGCCACAGATAAGTCCACATAACGGACTCCGACTTAGCTGCAGGAGTTCGAGAAATATCCTGAACCCACCTTCGAAATTTTGAAACTTGCAATGAAAGCTCCGAATTTGTGGCACTCCGAAGAAGTAGGTTATTGGGGAAAGGGTAAACTCAAAATCGCGATTTAAACCCATTCATTCGTTCAACGGAAGCATGGAGTCCACACAAGCCCAAATGACCTGCGGCATTGCGGCTGGACTGGCGGCAGAGGCGAAAAGAATATATATTTCGCAAAGCCCAGGAAAAAACACTTGCAGCAAACAATCAAGGTCATCAAACCCTGTCGCTTGAACTCGGTGAATCCACACGGCATTGTCAGAAGAAAAAGGTTTTCAACGCCTACTCACCTGCTCCGAATTTCATCGGCACCGTGTAGTTAGGTGAATCCTCCATGTTTGCCCCCATCAACGAAATTTGCGCATGCACGGATACCGTGACTACTAACCCAAAAAAATTATTCATTCGACAAGTCTGAAATTTTGATGCTTTTCGCGAATCGTTAAAAATTGGTGCAAGATTCATGTCACCGACGCGTCCCAATTCGGCCAAAAATGGAAAACGGGATTCTTTTGCGTTGTGGGTGGGAGCGAAAACAGGGGATTGTCATGTGTCTACCCTTTGGGGATGAGGTTGAGGGCCTGAGCTGCCAGAAATAACTTAACTACGGTAATATGCTAATACGGCGCCCGGCGTCACAGTATCTCATAAGGATTTCGAAATTTGTACGAAGTTCAACGTCGTCACGTACGATTCATCCCAAATTGGAAGCAGGCTTCCGAGAACCTGACGGCATCTTCGGTGCTTGAACTGGATGAAATCATTCCTGCAACAATCTCATCCTCCGAGCGGCGATCCGACCGCTACACTAAACCTTCGCATTTATTTAGTCTCTCATGGTATTTTGTGTCAACGTGTGGTAACTTTTCTATTGTCACTTCTTATGAATAAGTTTACAAGTACACTAAATAGAACATTAGTCCTACTAGTGTGGTTGGAAAATTTAGTGTGGGTCGCACTAGTTTTCTAGTCAATGTTGGAATTAACGTGGGTCCAAGGTCCCGGGCCTTCATGACGATTTCCAGCCAACGCACGAAAAAATTAGCACATTACATAAAATAATCACGCGAATTCATTTCCTAGGAAAAAAAATTAACGTGATCCACACTAATTATTCGCTATGAATTAATGTGGTCCACGTTAGTCTTCATTATGAGAATCAGTGTGGGCTCTAGGAAATTAGTATGGTCCACAAAGTTAGGGCTATTTAATGTTTTTTCATCCCAACTTACTTATATTTCATCCAAATGTCAATTTGTTTAAAGCAAGTTTTGGCATCCTAATGTTTTGTGATGAAATATTGTCATGGATGATTGAAATTAGGTTGAAAAATTACTAAGTGACTTGAATTGCACTGTTATGAATCAACAATGTCCAAAATAGTAAATATTGTAAGTAATGATAAATAATGATAGCTTTACATTTAGTGTTAGTGACATTACAAGGGCGTTTTACACTTAGGTTTGAGCAAAAAAATTAGAATTGGTGACACGAAATCTAATATTTAGTGTAGTCGGTTGAGTTTGAGATATATTTGGTTCAATTTCAAGATTTTAGGCATATTGTTGATCCATGTAGATCAATCTAAATAATAGAGGCTTTGGGTATAGTCGTTTCATCAAAACTCCCCATTGAGTTGGCTAAAACGTGAGTTTGAAAGGTTATCTAGAATAACGCCCAAGTTCTCTTGATACATAAAATTACCACACTCAAAAGAGTGGTAATGGGATATTACAAACCATTTTTCTATCTTCTCTTACTAAGATGTATGAGCAAGCCAGTCTTGCATAGGCCAATCTCATATTTAGGACAATGGGTCCCATGGCCAAAACCCTACTTCAAACCCTAAAGTTTCTCTCATAGTTTTTGGGATGGCAATAGGAGGTTCCAAAAATCTCACCCAACTTTCAAAACAAGCTCCAATGCATGATGAGCTAAGAGCATCCCCACTAGATCGGGTACACGCCAAATAGAGTATATAATATTTTATACCTTTGGGGAGCCCTCCATCTTGGGCGGGGCAGCTCATCTTGAGTCAGAGCCCACCAAAGCCTAGGCATACCCCCGGTATAATTAGGAAGCAATCAATAAGACAACGACACCTATTACTTGACATGGGATAAAGTAGGATATCGGAGTATCTGATATTAAAGTAATCTCTTGGCGGGCCGGAGGAGGGCCGCCATATGAACCATTTATGGCGGGGGGAGGCCTTTACTATACCCGGGCCGGTTCTAAATTATGGGGGACCGGACATTGGTGGGGCTCAATTTATGCCGGTACCGCCACCTAAGAACCCGGGATGCCCCATTTTTGGCGTTGGCATGCCCTATGCCCGGTCTGGTGGGGACGCTCTAACAAGCTTTTAAACAAAGTTTTCTCAAATGATCAAACCCACGGATTCATCCCACTTCGAGACTTCATGAATAACTCTAAATAGCTTACATTTACAAAGGAAAGCCAGAAGATACAAGTACCCGGTTGGACTTGGAAATTCTTGGATTTCAACCGACTTTGTCCAAAATCTCTCTGAACACTAACTCGTCGTTCTCATGGAAGAACAAGAAACAAGTGCCCACCCACCACAAGGTAGGCAGTAAACCTCACCCTGCACCAAGGGGATTCTTGAGCAGGCTAAGGCCAACAAGCTCAAATTCACGTCGGATTGACCCGACATTGACTTTTCTTTCTTTTCTTCTTTCTTTATCAAAGAACAAGCACATATCTGCAACACATGCATTTCAAACCATTTTTTGAAAGGAAAAAAAATCGGTCAAGATCTGAGTGTTTACGAGTTCAACTAAACCAATTACATGGTGATATCCTTTGATTCTTCTACATTTAATTTTAAAAAAGCATGTTCTATAGATTCCTCGGTAATGATCGGCAATTTGCATAAAGTCTTGAACTTGAACTCAAACTCAACCGATTATTTCTCAAACTCAATGGGCTCATGTGTAAGGAAGCAGTTCGCTCTCCCCCTTCATAGCTGTGAAGTTATATAAGAGACATCTCCATCATATTAACATTGACCTCCTTCCTGGTAGCCTGTGTAACTATACTAAATATTGTATTTATTGTCATAAGGTATTCTATGACACTGTGGTAACTTTTCTAATGACACTTCTTATGATATAAGTTTACAAATATTGTCATTTCAAGTTACTTTTTAATTCACCCACTTTTTGGGATATTATGCATGACAATCATCCATGACAGTATTGTAACATGTATTTTTTATGCCCAAATTGTTTTACAAGGAATGACAAATAATGCTAGGTTAACATTTAGTGTTGGTGACACTACATGAGTTGTTTACAATTAAAAATTGAGAGAGATGAATAGAATTGGTGACTATATACAATATTTAGTGAAGTGTTGGATTGGTGTGAGACATAAACATCTGGCGGGTATGAATTGGGTATAAGGTATGCATGTGTTATTCACTTGGTTTTCCTTGTTCTCCATCCTTTGTTGATCAAATTTATGTCTTCAAAATTGTGTTGCATTAAAGCTACTTGTGAAGTAAAGTAGATAAATTCATAGGTTTAGTCTCCATTTAGTCCCAAGCCCTGAATTAATGAGCATTAACACAGAATCACGCAAGTTTTCTTGATGTTTAAATTACCAAACAAAAAAGAGGGGTGTCAGGCTATTAAAAAGGTTCCCTTTATAGCTATTGTCCCACTAGGATGGATGGGCCAAACTAGCCTTGCATAAGCCAATCCATAATTCAAGACAGCATGTCCCGTGCACATACCTTACCTTAAATCCTAAAACTTTCTTAAAGTTTTTGGGATGGCAAGAGGAAGTCCCAAAAGTTTCACCCAACTTTCAAAATAGGCTCCGACACACAACGAGCTAACGAGCTCTTAATAGAAAGTTCTCAAAGAAGGATCAAACTCAAGGTTTCATTTGTCTTCGAGGGACTTTCCAAATAACTATAATGCTAATCCAACATTGATCAACGGCCATAACACTCTCAAACCTTGTGAGCTTGCCCCTATTCTATTTGGTCTCAAAGAACCAATCTCCAAGAATCAAGGCCTTTAATATGAGAATGAAAGCCAAACATAGGTTAACATAACATTACTAAACAATGTGCGTTTGTTTTATGGGCCATGAGAATATAACCATGGGATGCACAAACCTTGCGCATGGGCGACTCAATTTTAGACCGAGCTCCCAACATCCCATTGTTATATTCCAATGGTCCACAATTGCTTATTAATGCTATGAATGACAATATCATATTGGGTCCTCGCCTCATTGTCGCCTGTCTTAGGATGTGAAACCAACACAACATCATGCATACTCTAGATTTAACATAATCGATGTGCAAATTGGAATCCTTTCCGGAAGGCCTTGGAATATGTTGGAAGGGATGCAATTCTCCATCCACTCAAGAATGTTATTGTTGAAATCCAAAGCAACAATCAATGGCACACATGTGGGTAAATTCAACTCCATCTTCAAATCTGGGTGAATTCCTAACCCCAATTGCTCATCCAAATAGAGAGCACCTCCAACAACTCCAGTGTGTTGTGCTATTTACACGGAGGAACATTGCATCCGTAATCTCCGGGCTATGCCCCATGAACAAATTGAAATTACATAGATGAATGTGTTGCTGCTATCACATCTCATTGTCCATTCTCCTCTCCTCAAATATTTCATAGTCTAATGAATCCATAAGCAAATCCAAATTTGAATGCGTAATGTCCATCATGGATAGATGTCCGATGGATGGCAACAACACCCAACAACCATGATCACCTATCGTAACATTATTAAGCCTTGTAAACATTGCACCCAAGTTTCCTATTTGCTCTTAAGGAACTAATCTCCAAGCATCCGGGCCTTCATTTTTGGGAACGAAAGCCAAATATAGACAAATGACAACCTCTCCTATTGGGTCCTCACCTCATTGTCGTGTAACTTAAGACTCGTTGTCATTAGGTTGTTGTCCATCTTAGGATGTGAAAACAACACACATCCTCTAGAATTTAGACTCAACTTATCGATGTGCAAATATAATCATAAGTTTCTAACCAATCTTCACATATGTTGGAAGGAATGCAATTCTATTAGTGGGAGGAGACTTCCAACCGATGTAGAATGTGCTACTTGGTTCATAAGCAAGCTTCCAACAAGCTCCCCTATTGGGTCCTTGCCTCATGGCCATCATGTATTATAGGACTAATCATCATCTATCTTAGGACTTGAAACCAACACCCATTATACACCCATTCAACTTAATGGATATGCAAAAAGAGTCATAAGTTTTCAATCGATATTGCCATATATTGGACGGGTGCAAATCTACTAATGGGAAGAGACTTCCAACCACTCAAAAGCAATCTTACAACAAGCTCCTATTGGGTCCTCGCCTCATGGTCATTGTGTATCATAGAACTCATCATTGTCTCATTGTCGACTATCTTAGGACATGAAACCAACACATATCCTCTACATTCAACTTAATTGATGTGCCAAAAAGAAATAAAAAATCATAAGTTTGCGACTGATCTTGGCATATGTTAAAAAGGGACACAAATCTTCTTGTGGGAAGAGGCTTCCAACCACCGAAGTATGCATTAGTTCATAAGCAATCTTACAACAAGCTCCTATTTGGTCCTCGCCTCAAGGGTATCACGTATTATAGGACCCATTGTCATCTATCTTAATACGTGAAACCAACACACATCCTCTAGATTCAACTTAATCGATGTGCAAAAAGAATCATAAGTTTCCGGCCTAATTCTTGAAATATGTTGGAAAGGGGATGCAAATCTTCTTATGGGAGGAGACTTCCAACCACCCAAGAACAATGTTCACAAGCAATTTGGTGGCTGGAATCAACGCGGCAATCAGCGGCAATCAGCGGCAATAGGATAGGCAGTCCGTATGTAATCTTCAAGGCTGATGTTTGGAAGAAGGGGACGACCGGCGGCGAACCAGCGGCACCCGGCGGTGGTCAGCGACCGCCGCAGATGCTGCCGCTACCGCTACCGCTGACGTCGCCGCAGCCTTACCGAAGCAGGCATCCGCGAAGGCATGCACAATCAGGCTATGGTGAACCGGTTGGTTCAATCGAAGGAAGCAATCCAGAAGCTCCTGGAGCTCCCGTCTCGGCCAAATCTCCCTTCCCGCCATCATCTCCAACATCGATTCACGGAAATCGGTATAAGGATCCATGGAGTCTTTGATCGCCAACGCAATGCTATGGTCCTCCGGCTGTACCTCTCGAACCACAACATCAGTACGAACCTCCCCCGAAATCACAATCATATCGGCTTCGGTTTCATCCAATGTGGAACCTCCAACAATTTCAATGGGTGCTGCCGCGGTAGCGGCGGATTTGACCCTTGATGGAGAATACTTGTATGGCGACTTTGGTGATGTATGTAGGCGTTTCGAGGCGGAGGCAGGAGATGCGGGCTTGCTGTTCGGAGAGGATCGGGTGGGGTTCTTGGACGGAATTAGATGTGGGGTTGATGGAGGCTCCGGTGACCGAGGGGTCGATGACGGTTGTGGAGGTCCTCTTGAAGTTGAAAGTCGCGTTGGTGGAATGTTTGGAGATTGAAGAAGCTTCTGGGAGGAGGTGGAAGCTTGATCGGAAGGCTGCACATGTCGACCAATTTCCATCACTTTCTCTCCCGCTTCCTTTGTGCTTGACGAAGATCGGTTCTCGAAGCTTCCGCTGCTGCTGCTGCTGCTGCACTTCGTTGATGTGGTGTTGATGATAGATTGGTCCAACAGTTTCCTTCGGATTTCTCTTTGCGGTGTCCTGCAGCATTCATCCGCCGGTCTTGAGGAATTCGGCCTGGGGGTGTATTTGGACCGTTTCCTCGGCTCGGTAAGGTTTGCTTGTGCGATAATCTCTGCCTGGCTGGGAGAGTTACCTCCGCATGAAATCCTTCGAGAGGTGTAACTGGAGTCAACCAGAGGGGAGAGCGGGGATTTGGTGGAATTTGAAGAAGGCAAGATGAATGGAGGGCGGCGAGAAATGCCAATTTTGGATGGAGATGGAAATTCTGTTTGTGATCCCTCGTGCTTGGATGATGATGTTGGTGATATCGATACCTTGCCGGAGGAGGCCTTGGACTTCATCGCCACTCCCGCGGGTGAGCAGGAACCACATGGCTGTGCATGGAGTGACCCTCTGCTACCATGATGATCTCCACCATCATCTCTCGGATCAACCCCTTGATTTTGAGATTTAGTTTGAGGTTGAGGTTGAGGTTGTGTCTTTGGAGATGCTGTATCAGTGAGGGCTTGTGTCTGTACCGCCTTATCAATCAACGGCCGATGAAGAACATCTGCAGATGATGCGTTTCTCACAGCTTCTGCAACAGAGACTAAAGGAAATTGATGCAGACTGTCATCTTTACCTCTCTCTGGTTCTGCAGTCAGATTGATCTGTTCTTCCTTGCAATGAGCAGCACCGCTCATGTTGGGTCTCAATCGAGCTAAGATGTCGAGAACGACGTCTTGGATTTGAGCAACAGGGACCGACTCACTTCTACACTCTTGCACACCTGCTCCAGTTGAAAATGTTGGCCTTGCAGAGGGAGTCGCATCACTGAGCCTCAATCGAGCAATCATCTCTTGCACAATTCCTTCCTGGGTTGCACCACTGCTCGTGTCCTTCTGCAATGCAATTCCGGTGTCCGGAGTAACATCAGGTTTAATCGTCCTGCCTCCCTGAGGCAATGCAATGCTTGTCACGGAGTCGACTCTACATGTTTCGATAGTCTCCGTCCGAGGTACAAAAGAAATGGTGATGGCATTATCTTCCTCAGCTCCATTGGAATTGTGGATTAGTTTCTTCACTTCCGTCTTCTTCCTTGAAGAGACGTCCTCCTCTATCTTCTTCACGTCTTGCCAGGGATAACTACTATCTGACTCTTCCTGCTGTCCTTGGTTGGTAGCTTTGTGCATGTCCATGGCGAGGTTAAGCTCATGCACCGCAGAGATGACCGAATTTGGCACCGAAGAACGTTGAGGTGTTAGATTCTGTGCGCTAGTTTTCTCTTGCTGAGATTCCTTCGGTGTATTCCCACTGCCTGCTGTGATCTTCTCTTGTAGGGAACCATCGGTTTGCCTCCTCATGCCCATCTTCAATAAACTATTGTACTCTTGGGCGCCATAGCCGGGGCTATGTTGTATTCTCAAAATGTGAAAGCTAACGTCATCGTCTTCCTCCTCTGTCTTCTCTCGTTCCATCAGCTCCCCAAGTTTCCAGTGGACTTGTGTGGAGGTCGAATCCTCTAGTCTCTCTGCCCCTTGTGCACTTTTTTGTGTTGCAGCACCGGATCCTCTCTCTTTCTCTTCCTTTTCTTGTATTGGGGCACTGGAGCACGAGAGCCTGCTCTTTGAATCGACTGCTCTTTGCTCCTTCCAAGTGACATCTAGTTCATGGAAATTTTCGGGAGCAAAGAGGTCTTTCGCTTCCTTCTCCTTTTGAGTGAGACTATAATCTGCTGATGAATGTGCAGGGACATTGGCTTCACCCGCTTGCATAGCCTCCGAAACCGGTATGTTAACATTAGGGCTGAACAGTCTTCTTTGTGCAGGATTTAGTGCTTCGGGAGTTGCAATCGGAGAGGTGAGTATTTTCCACTTCGAATTCGTTGCAGGCCATCTGTACACCGTGACATGTCAAAACCAAATTTGTGGAAGAACATCAGCATCGTCCACAGGAAAGAAAATTCGACATGGGAGATGCTCTGAACAATAATGAGGTAGCTGAAACAGGTGGCAAGATGGTTATCAAGGAGGTGTGCAATGAGCATTGGAACAAATATCGAGTGAATGTTGACACGTTGACAGATTGGCTCGATAATTTCGTTCTCACTATTTAAAAAGGAAATGGAGAAGCTGTTAACTCACCTGTGAGAGGGGCTGAATGGTGTTCCCGAAGGTGTGCTGCTCCCGGCTGAGCTTCTCTCCGGAGTTCCCCACATTTGCACAGCAGAATGCATAAAATTCTTCAGTTTAGCTGTTTGCGAGCCCCGCGACCTCGGAGTAGCCCCAAACTTGATGCTGGGGCTTTGAGCCGCTTGGCCAGCAGCTACCTCACCCAACCCCACTTCGTAGAGCGGATTACTGGTCTCCTGATCCTCACAATTTGAAATTCGATGCGCATCAATGCTCACCACGCTCTCCTTACCCCATGACACATGCTTGCTCCTATGTATTTCTTTCAGAGACTCCTCCTTGGAGCTAGCAGCTGCACTAGAATATGAACCACTCGAGGCATGATCCTCTTGTGATGAAGAAGAAGCTGATAGCCTCTTCGCAAATGCACTCACCATGCCCTTAGTCGATGTCGATGCACCAGCACCCGCAACCAGCTTCGGTGAAGATCGGGAGTCATCCTTCAGAACTTCCAACTTCTGCTGAGGATCTAAGGTTAGGGTTTGCGACTTGACACTCCTGCTGCTCAAATTGATGCTACCTCCTTCATCACTTCCTTTCCTTTTCTCAAGCCCTACTCTGGAAAGAAGGGAACCAACTCGCTCCGCAATTAAGCCATGGCTCTGTGACTCCTTCGCAACATCGACACTGTACATCGAAGAGCTGTAGGTGGAAGTTGCTGAAGAGTTTTGGAATGTAGGGTAAACCTCATCTCCTCCCCCTCCATTCGGCCCACACTTGCATGAAATTGTGGTGCTTCTGGCCTCTCGCAGTGCCAGTTGATGATCCCTAACCTGCTTTGAGTTTCTTAGCTCTTGATGAAGATGATCCTCCGAAAGGAGAACCACTTTCTTCAACCCCACTGATGCTGCTGTTGCTCCTCCTTCGCACATGAAGGACTCCCGTGCGAGTTTCCGCAGGATGAGTGTGTTGAGTGCCTCCACCTTGCTTGCTGCGTTCATGTCAACATGGGATGAGTCTTTGTAATGCTGCATGGAGGATTTGCTGTAAGGGTCCGATTGCCTACGCGGGGATCCTGCTTTCAGGTATCCTGGCTGCCTTGCAGGTCGCGGTGGCCGGGCTAGGTCGAACCCCACGTCGGTGGTGGTGTTCTTCATGCATGTTCTGGTCACCGAGCATCCCCATGACCTGTCCTTCATCTTTTCCAGCAATTTGAGCTGAATGATTTGATCACAATGTGGCCGAAAGCGTTCTTCTGGGAGAAGAAGAGGCAATATTCTTCTGCACCATGACGACCTTGCAAGAACGAAATGTGGAAAAATTTGTCGACTTCACCCCAACGTTTCTATCTCCAAGCCGATCATGTGCTTCTTCAGTGCAATACTCTGAAACTACAGCTTCATCCTCAAGGTGCAATCACTTTTTTGTCTTTCAATAAACTTCACATTGTTGCAAAACACCAAACAACGGTTAATCTACACAGCCTTCACTGTGGACTCAAAATCCTTGAAACGTGTTCGATCAGTTGCCTCCTGCACACGAGATAACTGGCCGAGGATAAGTGCACAAATTGTGGCTTCAAGTGCTATTGGTGAGCAATCACGAAGTCGAACGATCATGATTGAGTCCATTGAAAGATCTTCATATCGGACACTGCAAAATAAGCCTGCAATGAGCTAACGTAAATACTCCTAACAAACATTTGGCGATGGGTCTCCGAGACTCTCTCTCCATCGCAGAACTACTATCGCTCTCGCATATTCATGGCATACCGACACCTGGTTCATCTCTCAGAAGCGGGACGAATTAGCGGTGTGTGCATCTACACTCAACCAAGTTTTCCTTCTAGCTCAAGCGCAATTCTCCTGATCGGGATAAACCCAACTTCATGTGTCTATCAGCACAGACCAATAAAACACCTCATTCTTCCACCATCAATATCTCTAGAAGTCCGTCAATCACCTTCTGCACCTACACATGATGAAAGCAATGGCCATCTAAATCGGAGCGTCTTCACCGGCCATTGCAGTACATAAAAAGCCTTGAAACCTAATGAAAGTACAATGAAACACGTTAGCACAAGACTACTCGTCGATTCCTAGAACCTCACTACAAAACTCCTATCAATCAATCTTGCAACATCATCTCCACTCATGTGCACCTTCACCCTTCAAATCAAACGCCTAACTTTGAATGAATCAGCTACCTCCACACTCAATCTGCAGCTAACCCAACAATATTCACAACCTTCCCCCTACTATCGTCCACTGCAAACGGATGACTAGAAGTGCACGTGAAGTCTTAAAAGAGACAATTTAGTTGGACTCATTCACACCGAGAACGTAGTACTCCTCAACTCCCTGCACAAGATTACAAAACTCTAGTCTCTCTGTCTCTCTCGTCACCCCCGTATCTTGTGTGTCACTCACTACCCTCCAACACCCCTCCAACGCTTTTACCCAAAAAGTTGGCATGAATCACCTTCACTTAGCCCAACCCACCCTCTCACTTCAGCACCACCAATCTCTATATACTTCCTCACGCCAACCAAGTACTTCCGTTACTCATCCCCTAGCTGCTGGACCTGCTGGACCTCGTGTTGCCTGGTGCAGTAGTAGCAATGAAGAAGCAGCAGGAGCAGGAGCAGTTGTGCAATCTGCAGGCGGATGCTGCAGTTAGTGGAGCTCCTGTGAGATTGCAGCTGGGATTTTCCTGCAACGTCTGGGAAGGGGGCTGGGTTGGAAGTCAAGGGTGACCGGTAACTGGGCACTCCTCCTCTCCCTAGCCTGCCCCAAGCTTACAAAACTCTCTCTCTCTCTCTCTCTCTCTCTCTCTCTCTCTCTCTCTCTCTCTCTCTCCTCACCCCCGCATCATGTGTGTCACTACCCGCCAAAACTTTTACCCCAAAAAGTTGGCATGAATCACCTTCACATAAAACCAACCCACCCGCTCATCACTTCATCATCACCGCCAATTTCTACTTCCTCACGTCACCCACCAATTACTTCTGTTACTACTGCTGCTGGACCCTGGTGCAGGAGCAATGAAGAAGCAGCAGGGAGCAGAAGCAGCTCTGCAAGCTGATGAACGCAATTAGTGGAGTGGAGTGGATTGGAGCCAGGCAGCTGTGAGATTGCTGCTGCTGCAACGTCTCATGTGCAGCTGGGAGTCAAGGGTGACCGATGCAGCGAGGACAAGGAGGTGAGACATGGATTTGCGAGCGGCAGGGCTAGGGAGGGAGGAGGGGAGGGGGGATTTGGGCGCAGGATCCGAGGAGGGGGGAGGGGGGAGTGCAGAGAGTGCAGATTGTGGCGCAGGATCAGGGTGTGATGAGGCATCTGGTGGCTGCATTGATGGGCGCGGGAGGGACGACGACGACGACGACGACGAGGAAGAAGGAGGGAGGAGGAAGAGGAGGAGTCACGGGTACACTAGCTGCTGGCTACGGAGGCCGCCTTCCTCCCTCCCTCCCCTCCCTCCCTCTCGCTCTTCTCTCTAGGCTGTTGTCTGCTGGCGGCCGTGACACTTCCGTCTTAACTGTCCCTGACTCCTCTGTGTCTACGTGTATGTGTCCTGAGCGTCCCTGATCTCCCTCGTCTCCCCTCTCCCTAGTAACGTATGTGTGTGTTATTTGGCTTCATTTTTTCATGCTCTCCGACTCCTCCCCATGAGATTTACGCAAGGGAACTCGTATGTGGGTGTTATTTCGCATCATTTTTTCATGCTCTCCAACTTCTCCCGATGAGATTTACGCGACGGAACTTGTATGTGGGTGTTATTTCGCTTCATTTTTTCATGCCCTCCGACTTCCCCCAATGAGATTTACGCGACGGAACTCGTATGCGGGTGTTATTTCACTTCATTTTTTCATGCTCTCCGACTTCCCCCGATGAGATTTACGCAACGGAACTCGTGTTGCATTGGCAAATCTATGATGGAGCATCAACAAAAAAATTGGGCCTCCCTTGAAACTGGTTATGTTTATAAGGAGCGCATGTTTCTTGATTCTTTGATTGGATATGTAGGTCCTCTCGATTGTGTTCAATGTTGAGTGTGGAGTAGTTGATAGAGTTTAAAGACGTTGTCCCATGTTTTTTTGGACGTGTGTCTTTACGGTGTTTGCTCTTTGATTCTTGCCAATTAAATGTAGGGGTCCGATTAAGAAAAGTAACCGAACGACACTCGCGTATGTTAGGAATGAATGAAGAGAACCGGCTGCTAGTTGTAGGGGAACCGGTTGAGGTGTGAGAAATAACCGGTTCAAGTTTTGAGATTTCGGGAAAACTAGCGATTGTTTTAGATGAATCTATGGAATGTATCGCAGTTTAATGAAGAAATACCGGAAGACAACATGTAACCGGTTGGACTTGGAAACACTTGGGTCTCGAATGTTTAGGCCTGAAAAAAATCTCGGGACATTGCTCTCTAGGCGTGACATGACATGACTGGTGGCTCATCCAAGTGGAGGGCACTACCAACAACTCTCTTGAGCTTTTCTAGTCGCGGAGATGGTATTTCATCCATGACTTAGAGTTTACATCCATGAGAAGAGTGGTTATGGACTACATAGTGAGCGAGTCAATGGATGTCTCGTTGCTATGGCAACTCATCATCCATTCTCCTCTTGCCTGATTATGTAGTCCATGATTGATTTCTAGCAATGTCTTGTTGTCGTGGTAATTTTTGGTCAGTTGAGTGTAAAAGGATTATTTCCTTTAACCGGGAAGCCCCCCCCCCACACCCTAGTGTCAAACATGTCACCCTCGTTCGTAGAAATCAGCCGCACTCTTTGAATCGACTTGCCCCCTAAACGTTTTTTCTAACATGATTTGGGTTTTTGAATTCATGTGGTAATTCGAAATTGTACAATGCAACTATAGACTGTGATGTGATTTTATGGCACATAGAAATGGCTTGTTGTCTTGTAAAGTTGTTCTTCTTGAAGCATGGACACAAATAGCTTGAAAAGAGTTTGATGAAGATTTTATATCATCCATTTGAAAGAAGCAACTAGTATTTAGGTATTTCCAGACATTCTAGCCAATTCTGGACAAAACCAATGCTTAACGTCATCCTCCAAATCCCCTCAATATCGTGACGCCTTCTCACAACTTTGTCATTGTGTGTCATATGTGGCTTCTAGTGATTTCATATTATGCATTTATGACCATATAGTTGTGTGCTTGCATGGTGTTTTTGTTTGTTATCACACTTTTGCGTGCATAAATTATGGATTCTCCAAACGTCCGGAATACACAATGAATATGAACATGCTAAAAATGCTCATAGGCTAATTATCGATACATTTTTTTCAAATATCTATGTCATGACAATAATCACAAGAATGTCTCAAAGGTCTCATCGTTACTCTGAGCAATTTAGTGGTTACTTGGAAACTTAGGCCCTATATGGCAATCATCTCATGATTGCCCTTGGGTCCCATGGTAGTTTTTTCTCCTTGATGGTTTTGCAACTCACACATTCAATTTGTACTCAAAAAAAGAACAAAACAATGAGAATGAAGTATAATTTTCCCACTCACATGGCTCAAGTGCAAATTTGTGATAGCACAAGTGCAAATGACTGCTTAGTCCCTTGAAGTCGGTTGATCTCTTGTATTTCTCAAGCCTCTAAGTGTTACAGTGACTAACCTATCCAACGGTCACATTTCAATCTTAAGCATCTAGATGTTGTGGCTTCTAACCTATTTGGGAGTCACTCCTACTCATTATGGTCAACTATCGACATGTTGGTCCAAATGCAAGTACACCATTCATGGTATTTAATGTCACTTACTATTTGGAGTTACATAGTGCTATAACTAGTTATTGATAATATAATATTTTACCAAACAAGTCATTTATGTTTTATAATGTCCGATCAACCTATTCAACTTTTGCTAGTAAAAGTTGAGTAAGAAGTTATTGCATTGCATGATTCCAAATAGTAAGTGAATACCATAAATGGTGTAGCACTTCGTCCTTGTGGTTCACAATATTGAATCCATGGTGTGCCCTAAATAGTTTGCTAGCGGGTGATTAAACTCTCATGCCCCCCCCCCCCAACGCTTATAAGTGTTTCCTTCATCTCAAGAAGAAAAACTTGTAAAATGATCTATGAGTAAAATATTCATCTCAATGCTCATTATATTCCATACTAGGACTTGCAATAAAAGGGAGTTACATACTTAGGATCAAATTTTGAATGATTTATCCATGAAACTTGTAAGGGGTAGTATTTCATCTCGATGGGTGAGAGGTAAGGCACTACACTTGTATGCAACAAATCTTTGAAGTCTAGAGTTTTGTGATGTCCAAAATAAGCATATTCATTCATAGTGGATGAAGGGGCTCTAGTAAAACAAGCATCTTATAAGTTGATGATCGATTGATTCCATCTAGTAGTCTTCATTAGAACTAAACCAAGTTCCCTTATGCCATTTCCGTTTGCACTTTTCCAATGAATGAGTTCTCCAAGACATCACAAAGTTCTAGGCGTTCCTCAACCATTGCATTTATGAGAATGGGATCATGTATTTTTATGTCTAATGGTAGTTGTGTGTGCCTTTCGTTCTCGCCTTTCTTTATGGGAGCTCGGGGAGTGCACTTAAAGTTAAGACTAGGAATCACGTGAGTGCGTACTTTTGACCCCCCCTATGTATGTACTAAAAAATCATCTAAAATTTGTAAAAAAAAATGAAGTTATTAAACACAATCTAAAGTTCTTGTTGTATAAATTTCAAAAACTAATCAATTGTAAATATTTTTAAATTGATTTTTGAAGCAAAAAACAACGCATTTTAGTTCAAACTTCTATCTTCTTCTTTTTAATAATTCTTGAAAACTTTTCGTCCTAAAATTTATACCAAGTGATAGATATATACGTAATGATTTGGCACTTAAAATTTATTAATTTAAAAACTATTTTAAGGCCAAGTATTGTAGGGGGTATGCCATTAAAACACACTCACGTGTATTCCTAATCTTAACTTTAAGTGCACTCCTCGAGTATGGGAGATTTGTCAATGACCATGTCGGTTTCATGAACTACAAATTAACATTGAGCATCCTAAAACCATTAGCTCATGTAAAATCAACACCCTAAATTTCTGCATGATTAATGTGTATTGACTTTGAGCAAGTCATGCACCTTGGCATCATGCTCCACACGGAGCTCCCATGATGTGTTTAGGTCATCCACCAATAAAACTTTGAACTCTTATAACTATTCCATACGAAAGTGTAATAAGATATGAATTTTGTTGGGTTGAAATCCCTTCTCGATTTTCTAACAAATTAATAAAGAAACTTAACATCTAATAATTGTGTATACCCAACATTCAAAGTGAAAATTTTAGCATAATCTATTTTAAGTATGTTACACTTTGCCTCTCTCTATAATTGGCTTTAAATCTTCAAATTGACATATTCCCTTACTCTTTCCCTCCCTCCAAGACCGCCTTGATTAAATTGGGTTCAAAATCCTTAAAGTAAGTACTACAATCATCCCGATTAGTGCGTATTACTATTTGAAATTACACAATGCAATAACATGTTACTCATGAGTTCAATCTTTACTAACGAAAGTTCAATAGGTTGTTCGGATATTATAGAACATAAGAAAAAGAACTCCGGTCCCCCTAAGGGAGGTTGAAGTGAATAGAACGTTTGTTCGTAGAACATCTGTGGTCACATCCTAAGGGACGATGACTTTGGATGCAAAACTACTTCACCCAAAATTACAGAACATAAATGACTTCGTAGTATAGTACGCTTTCATTAAATGGTTATACTGCATACCTCGGAATAATTTCTCGCACTAATTGGGACGATCTTCATAGTGTCAAAATTTGGGGGTTAATTTCTTGGTTGAATTTGTAAAGACAATAGTCATGGGTTGGTGAACTTTATGAGAGACATGCCCAAGACATGTCATGACAAGGATTGGCTTCATTCAATGTGGATAGCATCAAAATTCACTTTTTGAAAGGAGTGAGCTCATAGATATTGTTGATTCATTTTGTCGTGATTTCCCCTTTCAACCCCTCTCTTCTATGCTTGTGAGAAAATCATTGACTAATGTAGATTCTAAATCCTCAAAACAACTTTTATCCGTATATTATGATTTGTAGCTTGATTTGTAGATAGTGCCCGGTGGATTTTCCTTTTGTTGAATTATTTATAGTTTGTTCTAGTAGACAAATTGGCGTCCACCATTAAAGTAACATTTTTCCCACCCATTACTTGGATACATTTCAAAACTCATCAATTTTATAAATTGATATGTTTTGGTAAATTTTTTGAGTTATAAAGTATCAATACAAAACATGGTGGTTGGCATTTCAATAGTTGAAAGATTGCCAAAGACTCTCTCTCTCTCTCTCTCTCTCTCTCTCGCCAGTGGGGGGGGTGTGGAGTAATATATAGATATTGTTTATCCTCACTTTGGTGGCCTTTGTCTTATCACTCTTCTTGAAATTACTCCAATTTTGGTCCTCCCTCTTCTATTTGGGGCATTGAGTGAATATTCAAGAACGTTTGTCTATACCTATTAGTGTATGTGAGAGCATCATTTGCACCATCATTCCATGCACATTGCCAAACACACCCAAAACACATTCTTTTGAAAATCAAACCATTGGTGGTGTTGTACTTCTCACATGCAACATAGTAGAGTAAATTGCCCCTTTTTCTCCCCCAAATCATAAGACTTTGCAGTCACTGACCCCAATACCAACACTTCATTTCCCCCAAAATGGGCAACTACAACTTCAACATGAACATTAGGTTTATTAATTCAAGGACTAGATAAAGCAACTCGTTGGTTGAAGGAGACAAAATGTCAATGATCAACATTGTCCACATTGGGGATATAACAAAAATATGTTCACAACAAAAATAAACAAATGTAGTGCACATCTACAATTTGTTTTTGTAATTCTATCACAAGACCCACCAATAACACTACATGCATACAACTTTATTCTATCAAAGATTCATGCATAAGTCTTAATATACTTAACATCCATATCTCTCTATAATAGGCAACATACACATTGGTAATGTTGTGAAAAGTGTCATTGATCGTGCCCTTGCAACCTTGCTCGAAATGTTTGATGGCACACATGTGACAATGGTCCTCAATCCAATTTATGGCCATGCTCATGTTGTCAATTCCCCATCCACTTCTTTACAACCAATGTGTACATTTGACAACAAAGTTCTATATCTCCTTGAAGAGGGTGACAAATACGGAATACCTAACTTATACATCCACAAGAACTTTTGTTATTTTCTTTCTATTGTGAGTATGTGACATGTCAATCGTATCTTGTGATGGGTTTGGAATGAGTATGGTCTGAATCCCTTAACAAGGATCCATTGGTGGGAAAGTTTGGTGCCAACAATACCTTAATTAAGGTGTGTTTCTATCATGGGATTAGGACACGTGCACATGTGTTGGTTTTGGGTGGGGTGCGGGTTATAGCACCTCTATCTTAGACTGCTTCTTATTTTGGCTTACAAGTAAATGGTTGTCCTATTATTATTGTTATTATTAGTTTTTTTTTATTAGTGACAGCCTAACAGTACTAAGCATGATGCCTATGTTCTCATTTCTACAACAAGGTTACAAAGAGAGCTACGGGTCTCAAAGCTCATTGCATCACTTACATAAGACTCATCCTAAACAAAGTGGTAAAAATAACCACCTTAGGATGCTAGGATCATGCATGGGATATTTGGGGACCCACATAATCGAATTTTGTAGCAAGAGAAGTTAGAACCCAAATAGGTTGACTCTGCATAACATGAAGGTGAGCATGTCCAAAAGAACAATTATTTTAGTAATCTCTATTTCAAATTTATATTTTTGGATATTTAAAATTTTAATCCTTATTTAAAATTTTATTAAAATTTTCATAACAACACTATGTCTTGGTCTAAATTTATATTATATTATATTATATCTAATGACCAAGGGGATGTGGATTTCCTTTGATCACAGTTTTCAGACCACCAACCATGAGCACAAGAAATTTTAGCTTTTTTTTCTCATTGCCCTCAATCACATGTTCAAAATGGTCCAAATGTAAGTGTGCCTAATCTTGGTACTTATCTTAATCAAATGCCTAGAAATTTGAGTGGTATGTGGATAATTGTGGATTCAACAATTCAACCAAAAAAGACATATGCCTAAAAGAGATTGGACTACGTGCTCAAAACATGCTAAACATTTTAAGCCCAACAATCAACATAACTAGAGGAACCTATACGGCCATTCAATGAGCACAAGAATCTTCACCTCGATCATGAATAACATATTCATATGAGCTCCAAAAATTACGAGGAACTTGATTTGGGTTTGCTAACCATCTTGTAGGAAAATAATCGCGTGTTTCATATCCTAGGAAGAAGTGGGGTACAATTTAACCTTGTAAATACGACACTCGTTTATGCGATGCCTCGATATTACAACATATCTTTGCGAGACCAAATTTTTTAGTTCAAAACTATGACACTCAATAATGCAACATTGAGAATCGATAATCTCTGTTTTGTCATATCAAAGAGGTAGTTAATGTTAAAATTCCTTTCATCTATGTCATGTACATCTAAAATATATCCATCTTCACTTGGGAATTACTTGGGAACTTCACTTATCATTGGGAACTTAATGAGAATCAGGGTTACTAGTGAAGAACAGGCATGGTTATGGTTATGGTTATGCCTAGTATGTTGCCTTGGGAACCAATTATGCACAAAGACTTTGATCTTAATGTTGATCTAGATTCAGTAGATGTGGATGATGTTGCTCCACCTATAGTAAAGCTTAGTGATGCTAAACGTCGTGCATCATTGTCATCTAGTTTCTTATTAGAGAACTCTTTATATTTCGGTGTTAATGAAATTACTAGTTTTCAAAAGTTAGTAGGAAATTTAGGTAAGATGACAGTTGCTAACTTGGGTAGGCAACACCATAGATCTTTGGACTCCTATTTCAAGAGATCTTGAAAATACTTGTATTTGTTTGAAGTTACGAGTCATCATCTCATACCATCTATATTGCTTAAACTCGTTGTATACATTTCAAAACTCATATCACTTATGTTTTCATATTCCCTCAACAATACGACAACTTTACACCATTTGTCATGTTAATGAGAAGATGACACCTCGATAATACAACCTTCTTATTTTTTTTAATGTTGCCCAATCATGTCATACTAAAGAGGGAGAACAATACTTGGAAAAAAAGGAAAAAGGAAAAAGGAAAAGGAGGAGTAATTATGCAAGACACATCAACATTACATTAGATGTGACAAAACACAAGAGGAAGAAATGTGACCGGAGATCATTGAAGTGTGGCCTAATTAGTAGTAAATGCAAGCCCTTCGTCCCCAACATGTGGTCCCCTTAAATGACTGTCGCTCTTGCACACACGCGTTTTCGATGTCTTCAAAATCGCAACTTAATGAGGCCGTGTGACCTTGGGTCCAATTAGGGAAGCCGTAAGAACCCCATGGCGGGACTTTAAATTCTTTGTCATGTACATAATACATACCAATAACTTCCTTGTTCAACTTATCACTAGCTTACACCTTGTTGTACTTTTCGGCCTCTCATCGCCCAATACTTTAATTCGTGTAATTACTTACCTCTATTAGCCAGTAAAACAAGCAAATCCACTTTACATAATTATGATCAACTAGCCTGTAGATTTTTTACTTGCCTAATTAAGCAGTCACTTTAATTAGTCAGATTAGAACTAAAATCCGTTTCTGATTAGTGAATCGGATTAATCAAGGATTTACATTATGGTGTTTAGTGTCACCTACATTATTTGCAAAGGGCCTAAGCTAACTAGATGCCTAGAGGTCTCAAAGTGTCGTGTATGCTAATTACCAATATGTTATTATTTGTCAGCATAAGTAACTTCTTTTAAGTGGAATTTTAATAACATGTTGACATGTAGCGTAGCACAATGGGCTACTTGAGAGGATACTTTTGTGTTTCATTGGGAAAGAGAGGAAGATGTTACTGATCGTACTAGTGGCAAGTGTCATGTGTTTGCATTTTAGTATGCGAAAGGAAGAGTTTCTTGAGCATACTAATGTCAAGTGTCATTTGTGTACATTTTAAGTCAACTTATAGATCATTTTGTAACATAAACATGCACTTCGTAACACTATTGTGAAGATCCAACAATCGCAAAGCTGGAGTTTCAAGTTGGGAGATATAGTAAACATCTTCATCTTTTCCTACTTTTGAAGAGTGATTGTGGGAACCTTGGATGGAAACATAAATAAAATTCGTATAGAACATTGAGCTCAAATCCATGAGAGGTTTTGAATATCAAAACATGGAGGTCATATGCCCATTATAAAGATGGTCAATGTTCATTTATTAGATAGTCTATGTCTCTCATATTGAACTTAAATGCCGTCTTTTGAAGCATGTTTGGTTTAGGGTGTAGCCCAATCTCTTGCTTAAAATCAACTTGATACCTACAATGGATATTAAGCACGATGTGCAACAAAGCTACACTAAATATCATATTTAGTGTCACCAATTATAATTGTCTTGCTCAATACTAATTGTAAACTGCGGTATAGTGTTACCAACACTAAATGTTAACCCAACATTACTTGTCATTCCTTGTCAATATTTCAGGGGATTATAGAGTTACAGTGTTGCAATTAACATCACTTACCAAAGTGATTTGTCATCCAACTTTCAATCATCCATGACAATATTTCATCACAAGTTGCTGACAAGAGAAGGTGGAGTTTTGGCCAATGGATGAACTCATCCATCATCCATGACATTATTTTTTCACTTTATTCATAAGAAGTGTCATCCAAAAAGTTACTATAGTGACAAAAAGTACCATAGGACACTGATTATCATATTTAGTGTAGTTTCCTCCTCGCTCACGTATTAGCGATCTTCTAGAAGCATAACCACACTTCTAAGCATCCTTCGTTTTCAAATCAAAGCAAAATCTCACGGACATGTAGGGTTCCCTTGATGCATACACAAATAGTACGTATGCAATATTCTTTGATCCTTAATTCACAACTTTGTCTTTACAAAGTTTTATTTTTAAACAATGTAAATCTTACTTTATAATTAACCTATCCATTGTAGGACCCCCCCCCACACACACACACAACCCCCAATGCAATCCATGTTTAGCAACAAGGGAAATCATGTTTAGTGAAGGCGGTGTTGGCCATTCATCAAAAAGGTTATATATCTAGTCCCACATCATGTCAATTGACATATGTGAAGGCCATGACAATGTGCATAGATTTTGGATGTTCGACATGTTCAAAGTTTGACTAAGCAAAAGAAATATTTTTGATACACTGTCATCACATCATATCCTTGCTATGAATGGTTTATGTGTATTTGTAAACACAACCTTATACATGTTTTTGGCATGTCAAAATATCAAATTCAACTTTCAACCATGTGCATGTGATAGTTGAGTAACTGGTTACACCTATTCTTGTAGTGTACACAACCTTTGAGCACTGAAAGTCCTTTCATCTTAACCCCTAAGCATCCAAGAGGCCATGTATGGACATTGACATGCACGAATACATGTCTTTGACTTGCAAACTTTCATTATTAGGTAATTGTGTCAAAGGTGACCCTATCTAAATTAACTTATCGATAAATGATGTCAATGGTATTGTCATCGTGGCAAATTAACAAACCCGAATTGTTGTACCCCAACATGCCTACCCCATTGTCTCCCCCTTCCTCCCCCCAAACTTGAGGCTACCATAACTCGTAGGAAGATAAACAACTACTTGCCCTCACTACTTCAACATAGGTGTCCAATCAAGAAGAGTGACCATATAAAGCCAACACTTGAAACATTATATAGTTACTGGAGAGATTTACTACTACACCGATTATGGTATTTAGTGTCATCTACACCATTTGCAAAGGGCCTAAACTAGATACCTTGAGGCCTCAAAATGTCACGTCTGCTAGTTGCCAATACGATATTATTTGTCAACTATAGTAACTACTTTAAGTGAAATTTTATTTACCATTTGACATTCCAACATAGTTCATTGGGATACTTGAGATGATACTTTTGTGTTATATTGTGCAAGAGGAAGATGATATCGAACATACTAATGGCATGTGTCATATGTTTGCATACATTGTAGTATGCAAGAGGAATATGCTATTCTTGACATTTGTGTCAACTTTAGTCAACTTGTAGACCATCCTATAACATAGGCATTACACCTCATTACGCCAAGTGTCATGAAGTGATACTAACAATGAAGTTGTTCATCATTACCATAAGCTTAACCTAGCATACGCATCAAAGTAGGCCCCGGGCTAGATGACATCTTCATTTAGGTGGGCCCTGCCCCGCCCCTCCCACGCCTCCTTCACTGCCCGGTCTTCCTGCCCGCACTTGCATGGGAACTCTTCCCCGTTGGGCACCGACGTGACAATACCCAGTCACTTAAGCCATTAAGCTCCGTGGCATGTGAAGGAACTCCATCAATTAACTCGGGAATAACGAAATTGATGTCAACTTGAATACTTATAATTTTGACCGGATAATGCCACATTGGTTCCCAAGGAGGAGGAGTTCCCACACAAATGCGGGTAGGAAATACCAGGCAGTGCAGGAGGCATGGGAGGGGGCGGGGCCCAACCAAATGAAGATGTGATCTAGCCCGGGGCTCAAAGTAGGGTAAGTGACATTGTTGCACCATGTGACACTAGACACCATAAATGGTGGAGTATAGTATGATTTTGCTTTTTGTTTGGCTTGGTTTGGCTTGTCTTGGGACTCTCCATTGGGAACCAATGTGACAATACCCAGTCACTCAAGCCATTAAGCTTTGTTGGCATGTGAAGGAACTCCATCAATTAACTTGGGAACAATTAAAGTGATATCAACTTGAAAATTCATAATTTTGACTGGGTATTGTCACATTGGTTCCCAAGGAGGAGGAGTTCCCACACAGGTGCGGGCAAGGAAGACCAAGTAGTGAAGGAGGCGTGAAAGGGGCGGGGCAGGACCTAGTTGCATGAAGATGTGATCTAGCCCGGGGCTCAAAGTAGGGTAAGTGACATTGTTGCGCATGTGACACTAGACAACATAAACAGTGGAGTATAGTATGATTTTGCTTTTTGTTTGGCTTGGCTTGGGACTCCCCGTTGGGAACCAATGTGACAATACCCGGTCACTCAAGCCATCAAGCCCCGCTGGCATGCAGAGGAACTCCATCAATTAACTCGGGAAAAACGAAAGTGATGTCAACTTGAATACTTATAATTTTGACCGGATAATGTCACATTGGTTCCCAAGGAGGAGGAGTTCCCACACAAGTGCATACATGGAATACCCGGCAGTGAAAGAGGCATGGGAGGGGGCGGGGGCCCAGCCGAATGAAGATGTGACCCGGCCTAGGGCTCAAAGTAGGGTAAGTGACATTGTTGCGCCATGTGACACTAGACACCATAAACGGTGGAGTATAGTATGATTTTGCTTGCTTTTTTGTTTGGCTTGTTTGGCTTGGCTTGGGACTCTTATTGATGTGCAAGTATCATATGAGGTAGCCACCTCCATGAGTTACCCCATTGACATTTTTCCTCGTCTATCTGCTCCCGAGTTTTTGTCATTGTTTGGCAATTGGTGGCAAGAGACGCCCATAAGGCGACAGTCCTGGGTTCGATCCCCCACGTCAACTAAGATACACGGCACCAGAAAAAATCGTCAGAAATCAAGGTCAAACTGAGCCCCCATTTACTGCTTCTTGTTTTATAAATCTAGATGATCGATTGGGGGCAGATATGTGCATTTATATATGCAGCCAATTAAAAAGCTCCTCCACTATAGTTTTGGGGGAAAAAAAACAGACTTTGTCTCATCTTCAACCACTCGGATTTCTCCGATTTGAGCCACTCATTGCCCTATTTATTCGGCCCCAAGTCCTAGGGCTCTACTTTCCTACTTCTTACCTGAAAAGGTTTAAGGGGGGGTTTCAAGTATTAGGCACTCATGGCGAATGTGTAGTAGATATATAACTCATCAACCAAAGCGAAAGTCACTTTCAACCTCTGCCAATTTGCCCCCAACTTTTCTAATGAAAAGTGACATTCTTTAAGTGAGGCCATTTATGGGTGTGTTTGGAGCTTTGAAATTGGGCGAACTTGATTAGCTCGTGTACAAATTTTCAAAAGCCCTTTTTTCATAATGTCAAAGGTAAAGCTAAAGGGGTGTGTGTGGGAAATGGCGGGATGGTTCAATGAGAAAGAGAAAGAAAGTTCATTTTCATTTTTATTTTTGTATCTCATCATGAGGCATGGTGATGGGTCATGGGGGCCTTATGAGCATGGGCTTGGGCTTGCATGCATGTGTCGAGTACACTCTAAACTCCACAATATCACACATGTGACAGCCAAAGTGCATGTGATATTACGGAGTTTTGCAGTGTTAACATGGATGCGTGGTACTATAAAATTAGTGTAGCATATGAGATTATGGAATAACACAAAGGAGATGTCATGACAATTTGAATTCCTTCTCCCGTCACCTATGCTAGTGTGGTCCACTCCACTTGGACTTCCCAAACAATGTGGTGGACACATGCACCAACATTCAACAAGTGGCATAAGAAGAAGAAGAAGAAGAAGAAGACACTCCACATATTGACACATGGCACAATGTGAGGGTGTGGGTTGACCTCTTTGGTGGTTTGCATTAATGACAAATTTTGTGATATAAGGGAGAGAAATGTGACCATAAGGAGTGAGATTTGAACCATGAACATTTGTTCCCTAGGGTTTCGGGATATTAGAGAGTGTGTGACATTATGGAGGTTGATATTACAGAGTTTAGGGTGTATGCACGAGCATGAGAGACATGTGATTGCATGGATGTATGGGGTTGGGTTCATCCAAAGTGTTATTTTATGTACATGGGTGCAATGGGCTGGGACAACACGGGTCCAAGCTACACTAAAGATGGTATTTAGTTTCAACCATTCTAATCGTCTTGCTCAATACCAATATTGTAAACCGCAATATAGTGTCACCAACACTAAACCAATGTTATTTGCCATTCCTTGTAATTTTTTTGGGGGAATATAGATTTACAGTGTTGCAATTACCATCACTTACCAAGGTGGTTTTTCATCCATGACAATATTTCACCACAAGTTGCTGACAAGAGGAGGTAGGGTTTTGGCCAATGGATGAACTCATCCATCATACATGAAATATTTGCTCACTTATTTATAAGAGGTGTCATCAAGAAGTTACCATAGTGACACAAGATACCATATGACACTACATATCATATTTAGTGTAGTTTTTATGATGAACTCGGACTATGTGCTCAAAACACATACACCATTCTAGAATCAATAAACAACATAAGTGAGAGAGGGCCTATGTGATCATTTTAAGTAGAAAAACAAATCCTTCACTTTGACATCCTACAACTTTTGCATCTTAACTCCAAACTCAAAATTTGAAGTAAAAATCTACATAACTTGCAATTGCTAATTGGATGAGAAAAATCATGATCTTATCAAGTGCTTAAAATTGTCTATGCAGTTGGAAGTACACACGCTAGGGCCACATACCTTAAACAGTCACTCCTCTTTATCAAACACTTAATATTTGAGTGGTATGTGATAAGGGTTATAGTTATGAACGAACACCAAAAGACATGTGTTGCTATAAAATTGGAATATGTTACGCTTTTATGAGTTGCATAACTTAAGCAATATAATTGGTATGGCATTTGTGATCACTTGAACAAAATAGGAGTTCTACTCAAAATAGGAACACCATTTAGCCTAATGTATGTGGAAGTGAGAACAAGAAATATTGCAATATTGTAGAGGGTGTTAGTTATATCTTGCCCCAAAAACGCACCATGTGCACGCCTTTTAAACCCATAGCTAGAGGACATATGGAAACGTCCTTATGTCTATGGCACATAGTTGGGATGGATTTGGGCAATCAATGGGTGCGGTTTTGGGAGGAAACAAGGTTGGTTTCAAGTGAGCATCCAAGGGTGATTAATCTATACGTTTTTCTTAAAATGCCAAATGTCTAAGGTTTTGATTTTCTCATATTGCATGGGGTGTTGGTTTTGATGCGGGGGCAATTTTGAGAGTTTGTTTCGCTTTGAACAAAAGTAGCCAAGTGTAGTTGACTTCAAATACCACGTGTAGTTACATATATAGCATGAAATGTTACGAGGAGAACATTTCTTTATAGCAGTGAACAATAACATTTTTTTTTAGCATTTGTCAGTCCACCACACGTTGGTTAAAAACGACCACATGTCAACATGTATAATTTCGACCAGGCTCGGACTTGCCATCCAAGTTGCCCAAGTTCATCAAATCCAACACAAAAGCCAACACCGTGCTCCTCTTCACGTGTGCAACGAAAACTCAAAATCAGACAACTCATGTGACAGTGCGACGATCTCTGTGGCCGTTTTAACAAACTATGCGGTAGACTTAACAATTCCCTATCACTATAACAATTTAACCCCCTCCCCCTTTTCATTTTGGTGCCTCTAAATCTACATCGACCAATGTAAAGGGAGATATGGTGAAGACCGTAATGCTTCCACTTCCATCCCCGGTAACTTAACATAGTGTTGGAGGGGGAGATGGGGTGGCATTGGTGGAGATGCTTTCACTAACTCGTCTTTAAACAATCGTTATTTCAATGTACCGTGCCGTTCCCGACACCAAGTACCCGAGGCTTTAAATGGCCGTTTTAACAAACTACACGGTAGATTTAACAATTCCCTATCACTACAACGATTTAAACCCCACCCCTTTTTCACTTTGATGCCTCTAAATCTACATCGACCAACATAAAGAGAGATATGGTGGAGATCGTAATGCTTCCGCTTCCATCCCCGGTAACTTAACATAGTGTTGGAGGGGGAGATGTGGTGGCATTGGTGGAGATGCTTTCACTAGCACGTCTTTAAACAATCGTTATTTGAATGTACCGTGCCGTTCCCGACACCAAGTACCCGAGGCTTTAAATGAAGGGCGCCACATGCACGGGCCTCCTACATCAAAACTTCAACAACCGTCCTCGCTACGCCCCGGCCCACACCTACATGGTACTTACGCTATTAAAGTCGACATATTACTACGGCCCAAGTAAATGTCTTTAATACGAGCGAGTACTTATTACACTTTGTGATTATTTCTACCTCGCTAGCTGCAGCACACTACCCCATCCCATTCGGTAAAAATACCTACACTTGGAAGTACGCGAAATCATAAGCACATGAGCATGGTCCCCAATTATCTCAATTATGTTTTGTTGGGTCTCGTCGGTACTCTAAATATATACATAAATGACATCATAGGATTTAGTAGTTCTTGACATTCCATGCATGAATTACAAAAATTTGAAAGTGTGGAGTTTCATTAGGTATCTCCAAAATGTCCGCTTTAGCCCCGCATGTTCAAACCTTGTACATTTTAGGTACAAAATCGTAGGGAGACTTGTTTTGGATGAGGGTAGTAATTAAAGAGGTGTGGCTATGGTCGTTGGAAATTCTATTTTTACATGTCTTAATATGGCCATGTGATGTCCTGGTTCTATATAATTGTGCATATGACACGTCATCATCAGGTGGGCCCGCTGCACCTTTTGGGAATGATAGGAAAATGATGAGATGACCACCACCATCGCCTCCACGGTGTTCATTATATAATAGATGTTATTGTGTTCAAGACATTTTGGATATTTGTTTTACAAGGTTTGTGTTTATGTGAATTTTAAGCCATTTATTTTGTGTTGAGAGGAGGGGATTTCCTCAAGAAATGTAACCAAAAGGCTCCCAACATGGATATTTTTTTCAAATTTTACATTAAAGAAATAAAAAATTCAATGACTTGAGGGAGGCCGCCAAATAACAAGCGGAAATGTATAAGTAACAAGTTTCAAACTAGAAGAGGTGGTAACAAAGGTTTCCTAAAAGTATCCCTCATAATGTTATGTGTACTAGGTACCTCCCAAACTAGAACTCGAAGAGATGGCACCATACATCAAAAAATAGTTAGATTCACAAGCATGCACCAAAGGCACTCACCAATGTTGGACTGGTGGTATGGTATATAGGTGAATGCATGGTATCAATACACAACGTTTATAAATGGGATTGAAGAACCCGTGCATCTAGTTTCAAAATTCAAACTACAAGTCAAATTTTGATACTTGATGGGTATCTCACAATGAGAGAATATATATATAAACGAGTTATCGTTTGATTCAATACCCATCCTAATTCCATATTGAGTACGGGGTAGTGTTACCTAGGGTTTAAAGGCTCTTGCATCATGATATATAGACTTGAATGATGTCATAAACAAAACATCCTCAAATATGCGCAACTTATCAGTTTCAAAACAAAATTTGCATTAAATAAATGTGAGTGGTTTTTTTGACACCAATTCAACATTGATACTTACCTCCTTAATCTAGAAGTGGCTACGGAATCAACTATCAAAATACTTCTTTTCTTCCCCTCCCTTCATTATAGACGTTTTACACACGTGACCATTGGCTGTGAGAAAATTTGATTTAGTGTTTGTTGTGGTCATGGTCAGTGGTCCAAAGACCATGACCAAGAGAATATCACGACACATTTGAAAAGCCTTGTGTCACGGGACATAGCGTAAAGCGGACTACAACCGGGACATAGTGTTTTTAATGAGGACACTCTTCCAAACAAGGACACACTAGGATAAATTTTACCAAAATCACACAAATTTACAAACATGATAAAGTAAAAATAGGTTTATTTGACACGCTCACCTTCAATTTCTACTGAGACCATTTACTTGGGTTCTCTCGCCCAAAAATGTTAGGTGATAATTAACCAATCATGTGCCATTTTTGGACGTGTGGGAATCCATGTCACTTTCTCTTTCATTTTATGACACAATCACTTTTATTAATGTTGAACTTGTGTAAAAGAAAAGTGAGGCCATCACTCAATTTTCAACCAATGAGACCATTTTGAAATCATTGGACCTGGTCACCACTCACTACATTAAATAAGATATCTAGTGTTTGATACACTAAATACGAACGCATACACTAAATATCAATAACCCTATGAAAGTAAGCAACATTAAATGTAAACTCAAACACTAAATATCAATTGTGGTAATACGTGGAAGTTACATGTTTGTATTTAGTGTTGGTAAGGATACTACGACACATGCATGAACATGCATCTAAAATTGAATAAACTCGAGTTATATTTAAGTTTGTGAATGAATGAGATCGCTCTTTCTACCAGATATTGTAATTAGTGTGGACTGCCATTTGAGATGACATGGTGCTAATATACTTGTGCTATATAACCTCTTAAAGTACAAAGAAGATTTATTATCCCAAGAGTTCATTACACTCTATAAAGTGTGCATGCTATGTGTTTGTGTTTTAGTTGGAAGAAATTGCACTCTCGGTAAAAGTGAATTGCACCATGTAACTCCGAATGGCAATCCACACTATCGTAGACATGCTACTAACCGTGCAGCACCACTTACCGTGCATGTCACGATACTCCACCATGCCACTTACCGTGTACTTATAATCTCGGCCGTCAAATTATATCACATGCAATCTCAACCGTCCGATGTCTCTCAAACTCAATCATGACCGCGCCAATGACCTAAAACATCATTGTCAACTCACACTCATCATGGAGTTTCCTTCAGTCGAATCACATAGTAAGGTGTAGATGTAGCAATTTGATGAAGATGAAAAGAGCAGACCTTGCCAAGGCCAAAAAAGAAGCAAAAATTTCAACAACAACTTGAGAAGAAAATGGCTACACAAGTCAAAAGGACAATATCAAAACCTCATCAATTTCCTATGCCTACAAAGAAGAGGGCAACATTTGTAGCTCCTTTAGTGAAACCTAACATGCACGGTTAGTGAATGGCACATTGATCACACATTGATGCATATAGTTGTGAACTTGATTGTAGAAAGGTTACAACTTTTCAAATACAATTGTCATTTCATTTTACCACAATACTCTCATCTCATTTAGTAATTACAATTTTTTTTTAAAAAATTAAAAAGGTTTAACCCACCTTGTGGAAAACCATTTGAAACCCAAATATGCACGGTTAGTAGCATGTCTACGATAATTCAAACTAAAAGGTTTACTTACAAACCGTGTGGAGTTACTTGATAGGGCCTCTAGTCAACACTAACTTGGTTCATGTGGTTGTGGGAACTACTTCACCAAGTATCCAATTATCAACGAGTCCGTTACCTCAAAAATATAACGGTCGGTATTTTGGGTACATGTGTGAGCTTGTTGATACCAATGCTAGTTGGTTGTCAAGTTTCTATACTAATCACGGCTTATAAATAGTGTAATGATTGAGGAGTCGATAATTATTCTTTTTGAATTTTGGAGGATTTTGTTAAACAAGTACTTATTTCTTAACCACCAAATTAATTAAATGTTTTCCCATAAACTTAGCGTTGGTGATAATTTTTTGTGATACTTTCGATGTAAGATCACTTTTTTACTTAATGCAAGGTGTTGGTTGAAAACCTCAAGGAAGAGCTTAAGGAAGAGCTTAAGGAAGACCCATGGATCTTAAACACATGGTAAGTCCACACCACCTAGAGGAAGGATTAGAATGGCCCACACTAATTATTCCCACGCCAACTTTGCACCCACACTAATAATGTAGCACTATTATTTAGTGTACCTAACGATCCATAGGGGACAAGGCCCGCATATGATTTGATTTTGGAAAACGTGAGAGATGTCCATCCGATCGACAAGTGCGGCCCTTTAAGCTTAGAAGGCGGCCATAGCCATGATGGCCAATATCTCCATGGATCCGCAAAATTGTGCATGCCTTCCAAGAAGTACGTTTCTCTAGAGGTCGCGAAGATAGAAAAAAAAAAAACTTGTACTTGAGGCCCATCATCCGTTTGATTCCTAAATTTCATCTTACCGTGGCCGGGCAGGCGGGCAGGCTATCCGGGCGGACCGAAACCCGAAGATGAAGATATCATAATTAGTGAGAAGGACGTTGGAAAATCATCGACTCTTCAATAAATAAATTTGGATGTTAGTAGCTTTGTAAAATCCTTGTAAAAGGGCGGGGGGGGGGGGGTGACTTGTTGACGAAGATAAACTTTTAAAGGAGCTAGAGAGAAAAAGTGGCGGCCCTTTGGACTCGAGATGTTTCATGTAGGCACGGTATCTTCTAGGAGGAATCTATGTTAATGTGGAATCTTAGTTTGGAATCTTGGGATGAACTTGAGTGGATGCATGGTGAATGATTTTGAGTAGGTTTGAAGTTTACGAAGTCTTGGCGGGAGTTTTTCTTTTTGCGGCATCAAATGTAATCAAGTACACACTCTTTTGACTTGGTTAAATTCCCCCCCCAAAAAACTTGCGGTCAATGGTGCTAAAACCGTCACTTTTGAGCGATGAACATACCTCCTTATTTTTCAATGAAATTCAAGAAAGTTTAAGATTTTTTCTTGTGAGCGATTGGCAAGGGATTTTGCCACTCGAAAGTATGTCTAATTTAGGTTGTGTTTGTAGAGGAGATGCAGGTTCCAAGTTTTAATCGGTAGATTACCCAAACTAAGTCATGGGAGTTTGATAGTAAAGGAGTGGGCAGTCATGATCAATATGTATTTATCATGCACGATTACAGGGTGTTGGTTCCAACACCGTCTGCCACCATCACATGTCTCCTTGATTCATGTTCTATAGCATGTATGGAAAAGCTCATGGAATACTAAGTGGAGGGGTCTTGGAATTATAATAGTGCTAGAGACACCAATGCTACCATACCAATCGCTACTTTGCACGCAACAGTGTAATCCCAAATTGCATGAGAAAATAACAATGTGAGTGTGTTTATTGCATAGAGATGACGCCAATGGGAGGTTAGTGTGAATAAGGAATGCTTCACCTTTTATAATAGTCACCATGTGCTTATATCAATAAATCGACCTTGTAAAGGTTAATAAAAAAGCATGGAGTGTTATCGAGAGAGCCTCGTTAGCATTAAAAGATGTTTGATCGGGGGTATAGGATGCCGTGTTTGATTAAGGCCCGCTTAATGCAATCAACACAAGTTTACCTACACTTGAACCATGTGGTTGGGATATGTTTTCAATTTTTGTCACTTTTGTGTTGTAATGTCCCTTTTGCAATATATATAGTTATATATATTGTTATGGAGAGGACTACTAGTGCTCATGAACCCAAATTTGAAAGGGGATCCAACAACAAATATGTTGTAATATAAAATATATCATTATATACCATATAATTATATAAAACTGAAAAAAAAATCATTGGAACATGTTTGTGAAAATGACAATTTGTTTCATCAACCAATCAAGAACACATGCTAATGAGAGCCCATAACCCTTGAATCTCATTGTGATATATGTTTTGTATGCTCACTCAATAGTGTATACAAGCCCCCAAGAAGTATAGATTTCAAACTCTACTTGGGCTTTGAGATTGAGACTATATCTCCCAAGAGAGAGAGAGAGAGAGAGAGAGAGAGAGAGAGAGAGAGAGAGAGATTTGCTACCCCTAGAAATAATTGCAAACATATTCTTATGTAACGACAATGATAGTAATACATGTGATATGTATGTAAATCTAAGTCACTTGTACAACCTCACATGTCATGAATTTTTTTCCTTACACTTATGTATGCCCTAATTGGTATATTGCAGTCGATATATGAGTTAATTCTAGGTGAGGTCTATTGCCATGTTTATAATTAGATCCTCTCTCTCTCTATATATATATATATACAAATGCATAATTTCATTATGTTAAGTAACACAAACTAGGTATGCAAGATATTAGGTTGTTACATCAAACGGTATGTTAAAAGTATGAAGCTCATATCTATAGTGATCACTATGATGAGAGGGCATGCATGGAATTGTTTGAAGTTGCTTGAATGTAAAGCTCACTATATTAGGATGACAAAGAATGAAAGCGTTCATAATGTACATTTGACAACAAGTTTATGGCGTTCGACTTGTTGTAAGGGGTATTAAAGTATTATCCACTCAAAAAAATGGATAATAAATGGGTTCTCAACCCAAATTGGGGTTTCCCAAGAGAACGTTGGTCATGTGTAAGGAACCTATGATGCCCTTGCAGTAGTCTCAAAGGCATATAACATAATTCAACCTAGGGATGATGCTCTCTTTCCATTTTAGTGGGACATTTGATATTCAAGATGTCATAAACTCTATTTCATGTTTGTTTGGTGTTTCCAAAACCGACCAAATATAGCACTTTTGGGTCCATGCTTGGAAGAAACCAGATAATCATGTGGTTATATTCTAGCATCAAAGTTACATACCTCAAGGATCCCACACAACGAAACCCTAGCATTGGTTGAGGTTTTGGCACATCAAGCATGCAACTTATAATCTTCACGTGCATCTTTGCAAAGTTGTAGTGCACGTGTGCATGTCAATGCTCTTCCATACAACTTTGTTGGCTTCAAAGTTAGTTCATCAAATAGAAGCTTGCCACTACACTCATGAAGGCAATACATGCGTGCACACTTCGCAATGAAGGTGTTTGTAGCCACACTGCACCAACATTCAAAATATTTATATGTATGTAGAATGAGAAGGTTGACTTGGAAGAACCCAAGTTTGACAAAATGGCTTACAAAATCATGTTGCGTACAAGTAGGTGTAACTCTTGTAATTGATGGTTAGATAGAAGTCAATAACCGATCCATAACTACAAAATGTTGAATTGTGTGGTTAAATCACCCATTAGAATATGCAAAGATGACAAGAAAAAAACAATTGTTTTGATTGAATTTCATTATTCATTAATGGATTATATAGATTTAACACCAAAAAGATTGTATTGATTTTTGTGAATCCAAAGCAAAGACTCGGAGAAACATATTATCCAAAAAACAAAAACATGAGCACTAGTTCCAATCATGAGTGAAGTGGTGGAAATCTCACATGGTAAACTAGCATCACTTGAATTGCCCGAACTTTTTACAACCGGAGCTAGAGGTCCACACCCAATCTACAAACAATTAAGCATATTTCAATATTCATCAATCGCCACTTGACACTTTCTAGAACCCTTAGTTGCCCACATCGAATTTCTTGTCATAACAAAAGATGTGATTCTTCTCACTACGAGTCGTTGTATGAAATGGATTTTATTTATTTATTTAGTTCCAATCATATGTGTTAAAACCATTTTATTCTACCCCCAATTTTCCACCATATCCAAACATGTTGTATTGGTTACCATAAGGTTAAAATAGGATATAGTACAGTTAAATTAGTTTTGAAAAAAATTAGACCAAAAAATGTTACATGTTTTTTAAGGCTTGCAAGATTCCTTTTGGGTTATAATTAGTTGAGGATTAAGCTTAGAAAGTTATTGTGTATTTGTGGGGTCATGAATACCATAGAATTGGCACCATGGGATCCTAGTTTATGGACCATATTGTTCATAAAAACCCTAAGTAGTTGCCTCCTAATAGACACTTCTCATGTTCGTTAGAGGAATATCTCACAATAGAACTTTGGTAATTTTGAATATCACCATGGAGCATCTATAAGCTTTCATAAAATCCATTTAGGGCCGCTTCACACTATGGCCAAAGGTTGAGAGGTTGTCGATTTCCACGACTCAGATTGCAAGAAACCAAGAATTTGGCCTCTCGACCCTTCACACTAGAGGCCAAAGTCCAAAGTCCAAAGGCCGTCGCGATTTTAAAATGCATACATGGCCATATTCTTTAACCAAGGCGACGAACTCTCAAAGGAAGTTTGGGTCGGATAGGAATAGAAACCCAAACTACAGTCGAGAGGCCATCGATTTCTTTTCATGAAAAAAATACAAAACTGACAATATCTTGGTTGTTAGATTGGAGGGGTTGTTTTAGGTCAGGAATAAAGTGGGATGCTCCTTCTTTCTTTGGACTTTATACTTGACATTTGGAGGCTTCACACTATGCCTGGCCCGAAGGCTCCAATTCCTATAGTTTATTGACTAGCTGTTTTCAGCCCATTTCTTTGGACTCTCAAACAAAGTTTGGCCATTCAATCCCACAACCTCTCGACTTGGACGGCCATAGTGTGAAGCGGCCGTAAGCCTCTAGCCCTTGTCAACTTAGAGGTCGAAGGTGGATGCATGATTCCTCATAACAACATTCAATGGAATGACACAAAATTCGTAATCTATATTAGGTCACTCACAATCAACCCGGGCGGAACAAGGAGGGTGGAAATCCCATGAATAGCTTGGGATTGCTTTGTGCCGATGTCGGGAGTAGTAATGCTTGAGTAGCCGTTGAGCTTGGTGCCACCTTTTGTGACATTCAACTTGCGCCCAATATTTGCGGTCGATGACATGTAATCCTCCGTGGCCGCAAGGGTCTTCAACATTTGGCTCGAGAAGGCCTTCCCGGGAACGATGTGGTATTGGAGCACACTTGTGGCGATGCTCTTGGCCACTAATTCGCCCTTCTTGGTTGTGGGGAATAGACATGGGTATTTCTACACACTCATTGGCAACAATCAATTCATGGAAGTTAACATTCGGTCGTTGCATTTTCAATGCGTGAGTTATATATAGTCAATAGTTCTAAGAGCTATTTGCTACCCACAAGTTCATGACATTATTCAATATATGATAATAATATGTGCATTGTGAAAGGGATTAGCATCGATCGATGTTGGACTGGTATATAGGTGAAATGCATGGTATTAACAATCGACATTTGTAATGATATCGAAGAACTTGGATGTGGGTATCAACATTGTAATACAAGTCACGTGATGATATTTGGTAGGTATGTCAAGGTGAGAGAAGTTTTATATACGTGATTTATTATTTGGGTCAATACCATTCTAAACCATATTGATACCACCTAGGTGTCAAGGTTCTTGACTTGTATTTAAACCCAAATGGTTTCGTAAACAAGAACGTTTTCAAATACCCCATAGCCTATTGATATGCAAAAAAATGTGAATCTTCATTATAAATACCCAACTGGTATAAAAAAAGAGGTGAAATCCTCATTACAAATACATAAATGGTATCAAGAAAAAAAAAACAATACTAGTTCAATATTGGTTACCACCATGTGGGAGAAAAGCCTCCTAATTCATGCTTGCTCCGGTAGGTGCTAGCATTTGTAACTATGCATAAAGCGGGACCGAACAACAAAGATCATTTATTCAAACATAACAAAGCTTTCTCATGCTAAAATGTGAAGTTTTGTTCCTCTTGTCTTAGGGGTTGATCACACTGGCCACTACTGATACCATCCGTTGGCATCTCCGTCTATAATAGAGTGAAAAATGGTGGGCCAAACATCTATTTCTCAACACAATCCCCAACAATTTCACGGCTGGAACCAGACATAAAGTCTGGGTGTGATCGAGGCCTCGATCTTCTTTCCCGTTTTAATCAAACGGTGAAGCGATTTTTGAGGTGACATCGCTCCCGCAAGGTGCTTATTATATACTAAGCCGTTCTATTGATGTTGAATATTTATTTCCACGTGCGATTTGAGTGAATTTCAAGCACTTTAAGACTTCCATGTACAAAACCCAAAGCCCTCCACGGTGTGACTGCAACGTACAAAACCTCAAAAACTACACCAAAAAATGTGATTTGAGGTGATGGGTGTGGCTATATTTTTTGTCGTTACAAATCGGATTTCAACGTGAATTTTGAAGGGTTATTTATTAGGGCCGCACCACACACACACAAAAGAAAGTGTACAAATTGCCTAGTGCGAATGTGATGTGGATATGTGCATCATTTCCGGAACATTCAAAACGAAGTTCAAACTACAAAAGATCACATCGAGAGTGACGAGACTCTCTCGTTCATGATGGCCGCTTACCATCATAAGAAGGGATACTTTTGCATCACACTTTGGGTGTCATGATAACATGATTAGATGTGACGTTGACAAATTCAATGCAAGTTTAGGAGAAGGCTTGAGAGATCCACACGGGCATTTTAGGTCAAACAAATCGGATTCATCTCCACAACAATATCGCACAATGAGGCAACCGATCAACCAAGCACATAAACGACAAGTCTCACATCGTTGATTGTTCTACATCAAAAACACGGTGACTCACTTGTCAATTCTAGCGAGATGTGAGAGTATCTTTGCCATTTTGGTTGGATGTAAGGTTGTAAATCCAAGCTTATATGTTGACTTGTGGTCATGTGCAATATAACAACAACAATACAAAATAGGGAAGAAATAAAGAGGGTTCAAGCACAAGTACTTTGACGGCGGAGTTTTGGGGAGCAAAAAATGTGTAGGTGCTTGTGGGTCCTTGTGCGGCGGGCCACGATGCATTAAGTAAGGCTTGGAGCACGTTGCCGGTCCCTTGATATTGCTTGGGTAGAAGGGGTGGAATGGCCGGGTTCACGGTCTCCACAAACCTTGCGGTCTCCACAAGCGACACAATTACACCCACCACCCACATGAAGGAATTGCCCCTTCTCTTTGAGGTCGCCATTCATATAGACCTTCACGATGAAACCCTAAACTTCGATGATTCAACCACCTTGGAAGACTAAATTTCTTATCGCAATGTTATTAGTGTTTCCCCCCTTTGCTTCCCCATTTTCGACTTTGTGGTGGGAAAATAGATTGTACATGAAAATTTGTGAAGGGAATGAGTTTGGAGTTGGTGGTTGAGATAATTGAATGTTTGGTACAAAGTGGGGTGTTTATTGATGGGATGTCATGAGGAGGGTGCTCATAGGAAAGCCACTTGAAGGTGAAGGAATCACCCCCAAAACTACTATAACCACCCTACTTCCCTACTTCCCCACTTCACCAAACATAGTTCACACAAGCCTAGGAGTTCCAAGTTTCTTGGTATTTTATTTACTTTAACTACTAGTATTGTTAGTAATGCCATATCATGCGTGTGTGTGTCTCTCTCTCAAGGATGTAGAAGTGCAATTTAAGGTACTGCTGGTGATAAGCAGGTTTGGCACAAATTAACTCAAAATTTGTGTGAAGTGTCACGTGTTGCTTTCATGTTAGCTTGAACCTCCACAAGTTCCCATGTTTATCCTTGGGTAGGCAATACTGAGAAGATTAATCTTTCCTCCTCGTGTATGGGTATAGATTATGAGACCTATCGCATACTTTGATATCAATGTCGACACCCACTTGATATCTGCATATAACGTTTATAAAGAAATCCATGGTGTCACACATATATCATTCGAAAACCAACATGGAAATAATTCGCGCAACACACTCTAATTGTTTAGTTAGGGTGGTCCATAATGTGGGTTCAAGACCCATGGTCTCCCCCTTAGTCTTCCTTGAGACTTTTGACCAACACCTTACATGAACTAAAATTACTCATCTTTATACACATAAATTGGCATAACATAAAATATTCACCCACATCAATTGCCTAGAAGCAACAATTAAATATAGCCCACACCAATTTTAAACTAGAGAATTTTGCATGGGTCAGAAACTAACATGGTCCACAATACTTCTAACCGTGAGAATTAATGTGGGGTTTAGAACATTACTATGGCCCACACTTACAAGACTATTTAATGAAGTGGAACTCCACTGTGTCTTTCCTAAGCTCAAGGCATGATTCGGAAACCACCTTGCCAACACCAACGTTTGGTTAAGACCTGTTTACATTAGAGACTAGTGACCATGACCATCACTTTCTAAAATCTCTTAGTGGTTGAGAAATGACCGAGGCTTTTAAAATTTGATGTGGATTTATCTTTGGACCGATGACCGTAACCACAAGAAATATTAAATCATATTTTTCTCGCGGCCCTTGGTCATGTGTAAAACGGCCCTTAGGTCTCATAAAAACGGTTGAATAAAAACTGCCAGAGGACCGGAAGATGCTTGTCTTCACCTATGGACCCGCCACTCACAATGACTGGTCCACGTGGCTTGATATGATTGGATGGCATGTTTGACCCCATTGCCGAATTAAAATCCTTGAGAGGTTGATAGAGGCCCTAAGTTACCTATCATTGGCCTTTTTGCTAGGATTCGGATGAGATGTCTCTCTTTTGCTACGAAGTCTCCTCAACAGAATAAACATCATCCGCACACTGGTATATCATTCATCCGTTTCCATTTCATCTCGTTTCCCGACATCGCGATACCCGAGCTCGGGCGGCCGGGGCAAGCACAAGAGGGCATCGGTGCCGTCCGATTCGACATCCGTTTTACGACCGGACGGCTGAGATGATCCAAAGTTTGCAGCCCGGGTGTCAAGCTCCCGTGTTGTTGTAGTCTCGTTTAGTTTCAGCGATCCCTGGAAACAGCGCAATGCTGAAGAAGTTTCGGAGAGGGAGCTCTTGGTAATTACCTTAAGTTAGTAGGATGCGATTGAGTTCCGGCGCATGAGATCGATTTCGAGGGTTCTGAGTTAGTAGAACATTACAGGAAGAAAAGCAGATTGTAAAAAGGGTCATCATCAGTGGAGCAGATGGAGAAATCTCTCGGTTCTTGTGCCGGAGTTGTGGATTAATCCGTCTCCGAAGGTATGCAATCCTTTTCACTTTCCTATGTCGATGATGAATAAATCTCTCGATTTTCTTTAAACAGGAATTCTGAGCTGTGGAATGACATTCCTCACGCTTCTTAGGTAGTTTTCGTCGTTTGTAAGTCCAGGAGTTTTAGGGTACTGGCAAAGTGTTCAGGAGAGTGAGCAGAGTCAGTCGGGAGACTACGTATTGATTCGATTCCACGAAATCACGTGGTATTCTGAGGTGTAGAAGACGAAAACATAAATGGAAGGAGAAAATTAGGATGGAAAGGTTTCTTGGCTAATATATTGAGTAGTGAATTAGTCTGTTTCTGAAGGCATGCGATTGTTGTGCTCTGCCTGTGGTGACGTGGAATCTCTCTGGTTTTTTGTGTTGGAAGGAATTTGAGCTGTAGCGTGCCAAATACCTCATCTCTTCATGGTTGTTTGTTGTCTACTGTAGTTAGGCCAGGGTTAGGGCACTGGAAGTGTCGGAGATTGAGTAGATTGAGCTGGAAGACTACTGTTATACCTATGAAGATTGTTTTACAAACCCAACAGATATTCTAAGTGATAGCAGAGGAAGCAGAAATGGAAGAAAATCCATTAGGCGTAGTCGTGGAGCAGATGGAAAGCTTTTTGGATTTTTGTGACGAATATCATCGATAAGTTGATTCGAAGGCAATTATGAGATCCCTGTGCTTGATGCCTGTGTTGCGGAGCATTCCTGTCAGTAGTTGTATTGTCAGGAATCCCAGCTGTACCGTGTCAAACACCTCATACTTCCGAGATAGTTCTCTGTTGAAGTCCAGGATTAGGGCAATGGAAAACGGTGGAAGAGAGAGTAAGTGGAGTAGGTTGGAAGGATATTTAGTGATTGATTTCACGCAAACAACACCAATTCTGTGTTGCAGAAGAGACAAAATAGAAAAGGAATAAAATAAATTAGGTTCAGTAGTGCACAAGATGGAAAAGCTTTCTCGACCTGTGCCGAATGTTGAGTCGTAGATCAATGCATTCCCGAAGGTATGCAATCTTGGTACTTCCCTATGGTACCGAGAAATCTCTGAATTCTCCTCGCAGGAATTTGAGCTGTGCCGTGTCAAACATCTCATGTTTCCTTGGTAGTTGTTCTCTATTCATGTCTAGGGTTAGGGCACCGCAACAACAAAAGGAGGAGTAGAGTGATATCTAGAATACTGCGGTGTGAATAAGGCCCATGATGTAGGTCCATGAAAACGAATTTGGATATGGCGAAACCTTTGAGGTTTTCTGGTATAATAAGGTGAGAGTACAAATACCCGTCTGGAGCTGAATGTGAATGAGTGCAGAGCCAAGAATTAGGGTTGTAAAACCTTCAACGGACATTCACATTGTCAGGTCAAATTCGTAAGTTTATACTACCACTGTTGAGGCCTTGATAAACTTCGTGCTCTTGGCAATTGTAATTAATGGTTTATACGCTCCTATTGAGGGCAGAATGACCACAGTAGGGGTTTCAGATTCTGTGAAGGTTTACAAATCTTGGAGCAATAGGAAGTGCCTAGGATCCTAGTGGTGCTCCTGGCTCGCTCTTCAAGCAGTTTGCAGTGCTCCTTCAGATAGCCCAAGTGGGCAGAACTTTATTTTTGGAGCTCTAGTATATAGCGAATCACTTTGTGAATGCGAAACCGCAGGATTGTTACTTAAGTGTGGACCTCTGGCTGAATTTGGTCTCTTGTCTTTTATTAATGGAGAGTTTAATATCCCGACCTCCATGAAGTTAGTTTGCAGACTTCTATTGACGTTTTTTAAAAATCATTGAGAGTACACAACTCACAGTGCGGGGGACACATATTCGCAGCATCTTTTTCTGAAGGTCAACATACTGAGAGTAGGTTCTAAGTGTTTCATATTGTCCTTAAATGCCTGTGAGATTATTTTTATTATGTATGAATTGTGCAGTGGGCTCACATTGTGTGGCTGGTTGTTTGGAAGTTGGGAAAGGGTCGCTGGATTGCCCAAAGTATGGGTGCTGAAAAATTGTGCTAGCTCTGTGTGCTTTTAGTTCTGTAGGAACAATGGAACAAGTGCAGAGGATTATTGTTGAGGGCTGTATTTGAGAAGCATAGCAAGAGTGCATAGAAGTGAGAGTTTTACTGACTTTCCATTTCATGTAGTCAGTACTTCTGAAGCTTTGAAGAAGAGTCATGACGCTCTTGAACAGAGTTATTGAATTAGGTTATGAGATGGAAGACAGAAAGCAACGTTCTGATTGAGCCCTCCGATCTGGTGTTATTTCCTAAAAATCAACCCTTAATTCAGGTGGTCATGTAAACAGCTAATGAGTGTGTGGGTTTGTATGCATATGGCTGTTCCAGTGGTGAAATATAAATTACTTGTACTTATTCTGTTTCCTAATAACATGCTGCAGTCTATTCAAGGATGGGTGAAGTTGCAATGGAAGAACGAATGGCATATGCCATATTGCAGTCTTGTAGGGCGCTTAAGCGGCGCCACAGATTGGAGGAAGGGGCTTTTGCGCCAGCTCTTGCTGCTATATCTCAAGCACTGGATTCTCAGCTTGCAACAGAGCTAGAAGAAAAGGTGAAGGCATTGCAACTTGAGTTGAATCAGAGCTACCAGAAGCACTCTCAGGTGTCAGAGAAGCTGGTAGAGGAAATCACTGAGAGTCAAGGACTACGATCACAACTTAGTGACAAGGAAGCTAACATAAGCCAGCTGCAAGAGGACCTCAATGCTGCTAGGGACAAAATCTCGCAATTGGAAGCTGATGAGAAGGTGAAGGAGGTAACCATAGAAACCACCACAGCTGAGATTCAGGAGCTTAAATCTAAAATCAACGAACTTGAAGGTCGGATCAAGGAGCTTCAAGCTGAGAACGAAATGTTGATTGAACGATGGATGAAACGGAAAATGGAAGATGCGGAAAAGCTCAACGAGGCTAACTCTATGTATGAGGATATGATGGAGCGCTTGAAAGCTGGTCGGCTGGAGGAGCTTGCCCGCACCCAAGTCGATGGTATAGTCCGACATAGTGAAGTTGGGGCAGATGAGTATGTTGAAGTTGGACTTCCTTCATCTGTTAAACATGTCATTAGGGCACATGAAGCAGGTTGTGCTGCGATCAAATTTGAACATGGGCGTGGGACTGTTTTTAGTGGAGGGCATGATCGGCTCGTGAAGAGCTGGGATGTTGCTGGCGGAACTCCTCGAACTGCACTTCGAGGTTGTTTGGGCTCTGTGTTGGATTTGTCTCTGTCATTCGATAATAGTCTGGTCCTTGCTGCTTGCAGTGACCATAAGTTATATCTTTGGGAAACCATGTCATCTCGAATGCGACATACACTAACAGGCCACACTGAAAAGGTGGTTGCTGTCGACATTAGTAAAACAAGCAACCGACGTGCTGTAAGTGCCGGCTACGACCGCACAATGAAGACATGGGACCTTCAAACTGGATACAGCACAAATACTTTAATATGCTACTCCAATTGCAACGACGTGGCCCTGACAATGAGTGGAGAGATTCTATGCTCTGGCCACATGGATGGCAATTTAAGGCTGTGGGACATACGAACTGGGAAGCAATCTAGTGAGGTTGTTGCACACGCTCAAGGAATCACGTCCGTTTCCGTATCCAGAAATGGTCATACAATCTTGACAAGTGGACGGGATAATGTGCATAATCTGATTGACGTGAGGACACTAGAAGTCCAGGCTTCCTACCGAGCCCAAGGCTCGTGGGTGGCAACCAATTGGAGCAGATCTTGTTTGAGTCCTGATGACAGGTATTTGGCTGCTGGGGGAACTGACGGATCTGTGATAGTTTGGACACGACTTGCAAAAGATAACGTTGTCACACTGAAAGGACATTCGAGTCCTGTGTTGGCTTGTGCATGGAGCGACGAGGGGAAGCCACTCGTTACCTCTGACAAAAGCGGGTGTATGATCATCTGGGAGTGAGTATGGCTTTTGTAGAATGTTCTCATGGTAATCTATCATTGACAGGGCTGAGGGCGCCAAGAAGAAGCTCCCCTTGTCTCTTAAGTGGCTAGTGTTTGCAACAACTGCATTCATCATTCATGGTGTGTGTGTATGAATTGTACATACGTTTGCATTCACGGTGCACAAGAGACGCGTTGCCATTGTGGCTGTGACATATGATGAGGCAAATGAGCGGAAGGTTAAGGTATGGTAGCCAAATGGACCAAATGCAAGGATTTGCATCCACTCTCCCCTGTAAACGCTCTTTCAACTGGTAAAATAAAAGCCTGTACATGAATTTGTGCCACTGCTGTGTTGTTTCAACTCCATGAGCCCTTTATAAGATAAGAAGACGTGAGCGAATTCATGGCCATCAGGGAACTGGGGCTGTTTTGTTTGCCAATTCTTCTTGCGACCCTAAATCTGTTCATTTCAGGTACTAGGTGCTTGCTTCTCTTTCCTTTTGTAATTCTCAATGGGGCTACTCTCTAGTTAATTTTTTTCTGGTCAAGGTAGATGGGTCTTATATGGTTACTTTTTGTGACTAGTCCAAACTCTCCTAAGATATGATACACGCGATTAGCACGAGATGGTTAGCAAATCCAAATTGAGGCTGTAGCAACTTTCCTCATAATTTCTGGAGTTCATATGAATATCTTATTCATTATCATAGTGAAGATTCTTGCGCTCATTAAATGGCCATATAGCCCCCCCCCCCCCCAAATTATGTTGACTACTGAGCTTAGAGTGGTTAACAGTTTTTGAGTACGTAGTCCAATCTTTTTTAAATACACATCTTTTTGGTGTCTGTTCTTGGATCCATACCTAACCACATATAGGTCTCCGTTCCAGGTAAGTAAGCGAATTAGACCTGTCTACCTTAACAGATCCTCCAGTTACCGAAGCATTTGCAAGTTATCCAAAGTGTTTTTAATAACCACAGGTTGCTCCATAGGAAATTCCAAGTTAATGTAGGCTGGGCTCATGCTCTTGAGTGGAAAGTAAAGGCTTATGCAACCAGAGAGTGAAGCTATTTGTGTAGGCCTAACTTACATGCGATGCAAGTAAAGAAGAAACATTTAGGATGCCATGAGACTGTCCATTTGGTGCCATAGAGGCTTTCATGTAATTTTGTTTCACATCTGTTTTCCTTTGCGTCCTTTGTTTCTCCTTTGGGGAAAAAGGGCATGTTTTTGAACTGTCTTGCCCTTTTCCACCTATATCAGATTTAACGGTCACAGGTCTCAGTCACTAGTTTAAAGAGGCCCAAAACATTTCTCCTTACACAATCACACTTCAAGCATATCTGGAAGTATGATGCACAGACAAGCATAGGCGAAACAAAGGGATAGAAGAAGGCTTTGAATTCACCTCTAAAACTGAAGAACACACAAGCACAAATAGAAGATGTGTGCTGTAGCATATGCTATGTAACGGATGTTTGGGATTGGACTTTAGAATGTACTATTGGCTAATGAACTTCCTGTACTTGAGAGTTTGGTATACGGCAAGGCTTGTGCATAAGTATAGACACCAAAAAGACACGTGCTACAATGACATTGGTTGGACTATGTGCTCAAAAGTGTAGACACCACTCTAGTTATTTGTAAAGTAAAGGAGATGAAAGCATGAATTTAGTCCCAAACCTTGAGTTTATGAGAATTAACACAAAATCACCCAAGTTTTCTTATTGCTTAGAATTACCATTCACAAGGAGTGGTGTCGGGCTATTAAAACTGGCTTTCTAGTTTGTCCTACTAGGCTGGGTGGGTCAAGCTAGCCTTGCATAGGCCGATCTGGGATTAAGAACGGTGGGTCCCATGCACATACCCTATTTTAGGTTCTAATTTTTTTCTAAAAGTTTGAGAGGAGGTCTTGAAAGTTTTACCCTACTTTCAAAATAGGCTCCAATGTATGACGAGCTAATGAGCTCTCAATAGAAAGTTTTCTCTCAAAGAAGGATCAAACCCACTCTTTGAGGGACTTTACGGATGACTCTAGTAGGTAACAAATTTGGGAGAACTTTTGTGATTGTTGGAAGAGAGTGAAATCTTCACGTTGACCTCATATAACTGTTGCATCTCACACTAACCTCATCTCAACTTTTGCTACTTGAAATGACCACCTTTGTCATTTGCAATTGCTAACCTGATAAGACAATTCTCAAATTAACCTAATGGCCTCGGTGTTTTAAGTAAGTTTTATGCTAATAATTTTTGTATCAAGGTGTTTTGATAGTAGGGACTATTTAATGTCGAATAGCATAGTAACCAAGGGTATGAATCCCCAGTCGACTATGATAAAGGCACATATGATGTCATACCCCTTTTTGCCGTCATTATTTTCACAAAACCATTTCTTTTTGGCTTTGTCAAAAAAGGTGGGGATGGTTTTTTTTGGAAGAAACATCATCTAGTTGAAAATTATTAATAGGTAAATCGATTAAATTTTTAGTGGAATTGAGGCATGCCATGGAGTATTCAAGCAGGAACTTTTCCATCTATGTTTCAAGACAAGAGGACAAAGATCGTCTCAAAAGTTCTTTTGATATAAACTACTACATTGTCATAATCTCTAATGCATATTTGATGTTTGTTTTTTGCTTTGACCTCATATAAAATTTTCATCTCAACTCCGACTCTAATATTTGAAATGACAATCTATGTGATTTGCAATTGCTAAGCCAATAAGAACATTCTTGATCTAACCCAACGACCAAGATGCTTCACTAAGTGTTGTGCTATTAATTGTCCAATCAAGGTGTTTTGATAGTAGAGACTGAAAGTGCGTTTACACACAACCACTGTTTCAATGGTTGATGGTTGTGGTCTAGTTTCTTTGGTTTTGTTTTTTGGGGGATACAGAGGGATAGTGTGCATTGAGGACCACCACAATCACAACTATGCTTACTTGCCCAACTAGGTATACAAGCTCTAGTTGGGGATAAATGTGATGGTCATAATAAATTACTTTCTTTGGGTCTATTTTGTTTGTACTAGTTACTTATGTAACACTAGGATAAAACCTCAAGGTCAAAGCATGGGAGAAGTGTTGTAAAATTTGTCCACTAGAATCCATAAATTCTGTCTTGACTCCACGAATTGCACTAATAGGAGGGATGGCCATTGAGGTCAAATCCATCCTTCAACTAAGGGCATGCTTACATGAAAGCAATTAGGCCATGGCCCTTGAGAATCCTTGAATTCTCATTGGTTGAGGGTGTCACAAGCCCCTGCTTTAGGTTTACATGAGCACAATTTTGGGCTACAAGCCATAACATTTTCAAATGAAAGAAAAGTCTACATGGAATCCCGCATGACAAGTATAGATAATGTTGGCCGAGATTCTAGAGGGAATTTCGGGACAACTCTTGAAAACATGCCTAGCGGAATGTGCAAGCAATAATTTAGGTATACTATACACAAATAAAGGCTTGCAACCTCCAAAAGACTTTGGGCTATAGTCAATGGACTTCTCTATACTCTCATCCAAAAAGCAGGAAACTGTGTTCATTTAAGAGCCATGGCCTGATGCCTTCAGTGTAAACATGCCCTAACTTACAAGTGTACACTTTTTGGTTTAATTAGTGTGGGTCCACTTGCGGTTGTGTGGAAGCTTAGCATTGGCCATTCCGGTAGGGAGAATCGTATTGGACAACATGGAGTCATGGCCATGTTGTTTTGTTGTTTTGCATGGACTTGCCACACCCACCACACAGCCTGGTTACTCATCATGCCAAATGACATTTTAACTCTTTTTTTTTTAATGTGAGTGGGTGAAAATTCTAGTACCATGTGGTCTCAACTGCATTTCCCACAAACATGTTGTTTACATGACACATGTCTTCCTTAATCGTCAACATGGGCAACAATCCGGAATGTTATTGTCGTCAAAGAGAGTGTGTGTGGATAAGTTAGGGTGAGTTTCCATGTAGGCCGCTCGCCCACTAGATTCTAGTGTGAAGGAGGACAAACTCGCCCAAATGTAGAGGGAGTTTCGTGGAGTAGGGTTCGTATGTGCCAACTGGATACTTCCATCTTCTCAAATTCGGGTTCACCTACTAAGAGCAAGCCCAATGGTTCTTGGATCTGCACCTACATTCGGGAATGAAAAGTGGCCTCCGTCAAGGATGCAGATGCAGACCCATGCAAAACTGCCACTCTTCCTGCATTGTTTTCTTCATTAACTTTTGAATTTCCTCTAAAATGATCAGTAATTTTTTTGAAGTCATGAACCTCAACCGGTTATTTCACAAACTCATATGGTTCATCTATAACTAGTTGATACTAGAGAAAAGTAGTAGGTCGAAGGTTAAAAAAAAATCTTGTCTTACTACATATAACCCTTCCTACATATCTCTCACATATGCAGAGAGTTCAAGGCTTCTGGCGTCACTTTTAATTTGTGTTTGAATTACACGCCGTGTGTGGGTAGCTTCCATGCATCCGCATCTGCATTGCGTATGTAAAAATGCATTTGCAGATGTAGATGCAGGGTGAGTGGCCTTGACCTAACCTCCTCCTTCTGGTTACCAGGGATAACGTACTCGACCAACATTGGCTATCTTGAATCTTCAACTGGTCTGAATCCTTCAGTGACCGGCACTTGCACATTGAAGATTCTTTAGTGGACGCATAAAAGTCTAGAGGTCCGTGCCCATGGCCCTCCACATTCTAAATGACCACCAAAATGTGGTTGGATGGCGGCTTGTGCTTAACTACATGAAAACACCTCCGATTCACTATTATCCAGAATCTAGTGGGCGAGCGGCCTACATGGAAACTCACCCTTAGACTAGAGGATACCTACCTACTCACTCTCCGGAGGATCGTTCCAAAAAGTATCTGGACCATTTCATCATTTCTTGGGTGGAAGTTCAAACAAGGTAAAGTGATTTGTAGAAATGGTTAGTTTTTGTCACGAATTCATGAAGTTCTAAGGGTGAATCTAAGCGAATAAGGGTGCTTAGTTTAACCCTTATTTGCTTGAGGAGGCCCCCCTTGGAGATTTTTGTTGGCCAAACTTGAATTACACCTTGAAGTATATCTTGATTTCAATTGAGTACGAGTGTTGAGTATGAACTTTCTCAAGCCTACTCTTTATTATATTTTTGATATTACTTTCTTTAGATATATGAAAAGCCTAAAGATTGTGAGCTTTTTATTGCATTTGCAGGCTCTATAGGTTTAAGATTTCAATTACATTGCATGACATGTTTTCTATCGAAATTTCTTGTTTAGACACTACAACTAAATTTTACGTCTTCATGACAATTTTCTACATATGTTACATAGTTTTGAACTTGGGTCAAAACTTTTATGATTTCATGTTTTACAATCATTCAATTTTATTTCTATTATTAGGAAAATAATGATATGCTTAGCCACGATTAAGGAGCCATATATAGGATTCCCATAGGGGGAACCAATTATTATAAATGAGGGCTGAAATCAAGGGTGCAAGTTATGGTTGACCATATGAAAATAGACACAAGCAATAAACGGTTACGATCCTCTCATCCTTCTGATGCACTACCATCTCATTGTTTTTGATGGGTTGTGCCCTCTCAATGTGGGATTTTTGACTCCCATCCCATCAAAGAGATGCTACAAGTAAGGTCCCCACATCCTTCTCAAACACATTTGGCAAATGAGAGCATGTCCATAGGAAAGGGCAAGTTTTCTTGTTATCATCAAATTTTTAAACTTCAAAAGGTATGATGACATGCTTGTCCCTTTATTTATAATCAAAATTGTTCATTGTCCATATACCATATCATAGACGGCCTCTTTTTGAAGGCCTTCACTAGGTAAATGTTTTCATAGTTGTCTGGCCAAAGGTGCCAAAGGGAGACCCTCTAGAACATAATTGGTGGACAATGGGCAATTTTGTCTATAAATGAAGCAAGCATGCCGTCACACCTTAAACCTAAAAAGTTGATAGGAGTAAGAAGATTTGCAAGCTCCCACTGCTTGAACTTGTGAGCTTTCCTTTTTGACATGTGACTTATATTATCTTAGCTCCACTAAAATTGTATATTATCAGTAGTGTCACTTTGTATTTGATGATTCATTTTTGCATTGACTTAATATGATCATGGCTTTTGCTAGTGTTATAAAATGAGGACTCATCAAAACAAATTATTGTGGGTCAAGCCTTGAAATGATGGGTTGGATTATAATTAAGAAGCACCTGACAATTATCTTTGCCAAATATCATTTATAAATAGGTTATGTCGGTCTACGCATTAAAAACAAGCATGACATGTGGTACATGGGAAAAAAACCTTAGCTCCTAAATGTATTGGGAATCCAACTCAAAGCTTAAATGTATAATAAAGCATGAGTTAGATACCTTCTTAGAGTTGACAAATGATTGAAAAGAGGTGAGCTTTAGACCGCATCTACATGGTTGGAATAGAGATCATTGTCATTGATCTCCATACAATCATTATTGAAGAATTTTCTTCATAACACGATTTAAGGTAGTTTGATAAATCACATTCAATCATCTTTCCTTGGTCGAAAAGAAGTTGGTCAAAACATACAAGTTTCCTAAGTTGAAGGGAACACTTTATTAATTAATTTTAATTAATTTTAATAATAAAAATTATGTCTTCTCACCTTGTAGCTTCCATACAATAAAAATTGTAATAGAGAAACAAAATGAAGGATTCCAAACCCTTCAAGGTCCACCAAAAAAAATGTTGATAGATAATTTCATTTGGTTTGTTCAAGGTGATGTAGGACTTTACTAGTTCTAAGCAAAGAGAGTTTGAAAAACCAAGAAAATAATGATATTCTTGAGAAAGACTTGCAACCAATTTCTTGGCCACGTAGGCATTGAAAGGTGAAGATAGGTAAGTGTAGAAGGATATGAGTTCTAAAATATTGAAAAATTCCATCCACTTCTGTAGGAATTTATTCAACAACTTTAGTCCAAGAGATTATGTATCAGGCACTGTTTTTGGAGATCCAACCAAATAATAAGTTTAATAATTGTTGATACTAATTACTATGATTTATGGTTATTGAAACTGTAGGATTTTATGGATTCAAACACCAACAAATGCTATAAATGATGTAATCTTAGTGGAATGTCACTTACCCAAAGAGGTATCATACCTTTGCAAATGAAATAAACAATAATACGTTACCTACAATGGTAGCTATACCTCTGGTAAAGGTAACTTTACTATAATATTGTAGTTACGTGCATATATGCAAGTCATCCTTATTGTGTCACTCTCCTTATAGCGTTACCTATTTTAGAGCCTAATACCATCAGCATGTATGTGTGAAAGGGGCCCAGTGAGATTTAAGATAATTAGGCTAAGCTTAGTCGTTGATCTTGGTGAAACTGGAATGAGGTGATTCAGTGGATTCAAGAGAATTACAAGTATCCAGACTGAGAAACTTTGCAAAGTACAGTCAGTTCATGAAGTTGAAAGAATTGACACAGAAAGACAAGAATATGCAACGGAGAGGTAAACTTCTTAGTTACCTCCAGCCTGTAAATTCGATAGTTAATTGCGTAGTAAGGTAATAAATCGAGCTCAGCTTCCATACACCCTGCACCGTGCTTTTCAGCGTTATTGCAGCGCAGCTTCAAGTTAGTAAATTCGGACTCCGGAAGACCCAAAATGATATTTTAACAATGCCAAGAGGTGCGCAAACATTGATGATGATGAGAGCCGCAGCCTCCTCATGATTCTGGCATTTTGTGAAAGATTGCACATGATCTTACTTACATGCCAAGCGGCACGTCCCGCACGTCCCACACACCGCCTGCTGATTTGATACATGCAGCAGCAGTTTTGTGGAATCAGAAAAAAGAAGTGCAGACTCCAGAGTCTCATTCTGGGCTTATTCTCTCCAGGGCAGCTGAGAGAGAGAGAGAGAGAGAGAGAGAGAGAGAGAGAGAGGCTGCTGGGGAAGGAAAAGCACGGAATATATCTTGCCTTGCCTACTTCGTAGTTTCCGTGTAGCTAATTCAAAAAAAATTGTTCTGTAGGTGCAGCAACAATGGATAGTATAGGATTCAAAAGCTGAAAGGTCAGGGGTGCTACCGCGTCGTGCTGCGGATCTTCTTTCCTCAGGTGCTCACGAAAAGTTTTATGTACGTCGTCGCGGGGCGGCCAGATACTTCACACGATCGAGGCTGGGAGTTGCAAGGGAGTAGTGAAATTACGTTCTGAGGACTGGTGAACTGTGCGGCCCGAGAAAAGTTACGATGGCAGTTGAGGCGTAACGCTCGCAGTTCCTCTCTCGTTCATTGAGAATTGAAGAAGAAGAAGTGGTGGACATCAAGAACCAATTTGCACTCGCCGTTTCGATGTTTCCGAATTCTTTGTGTATCCTAAGGTCAGGATGATCTCAATGACTAACGAGCGGCTGGCTGAAATCTGCTCATGAAAGCAGAGCTGCTGCTTGACCAGGTGTATTTTGCTCCAAGGTTCATGGCCGGATGTTTGTATCTTCATCGTGACGTTCCCCATTTTCTTTGTTCTCAGCATTGCGTTCCTTGGTAGAACCACATGTACGTTGATTTAATAAGAGATGAGTGGATCCAACAATCTGTAGAAAGTTCGAGCTACTCAGGATTGATGTTTAGGTGATTTTCTGAGAATCACAATAGTGAATAATAGTGAGCAGATAATTTGCTGTTTCCTGGATTTACTCTGTAGGTTTTCAGAAGCCTCCGGAACCTGGGTCTTTAAAGCTGATAAAATGTCAGAGACTGTTTGATAGGAGCTTGTGAAGGCAGGAACAGCAAGCAATCGCGTGCGGTTTTGCTCTCGAGGATCTTGAGAGCACACCTCGTCATTGTCGGAAGATAATTCTCTCGCAATCCTCGTTGAGTCTTTGACACTTGGATCACATGAGTGGAGATTGGTTCCGAGATCTGGTGGAGCAAGAAGACTCTACTCCTCGGGCTCAGGAGCATAGAAAACCGCCTCTGAAGAGGAGGTCCAGCATGAGGAGATTGCCTTCAAGCCCCAAGGGAGGCATGATCTCCACTCCACAAATCGCTTGCTTAGCGGCCGGGGTGCTTGCGGTGAGCGTAGCGACTCTTCTTTACACTTCTCTCCTCCTTAGCCCCGCTCTTCTGCGCGTCGCATTGAAGGATGTCATGTGCGATTCCATACAGAACGCCGCAAACCTTCAAAGATCTGGTTCGTCATCCAAGATCAAGAAAATCTCCATTCTATTAGGCACGTTCACGGTGGCTTCGAATGTGGAGAGGCGGAGCTTGCTGAGATTAGCCTACGGCGTGCAGCAACCGACGAAGAACGCAGACGTGACGGTAAAATTTGTGATAGGGAAGCCGGCGAGCGATGAATTGAACAAGATGATCACCTTGGAGTCGTTCCATTACGGAGACATTCTCGTGCTCGATTGCGAGGAGAATATGAACCACGGGAAGAGTTTCAAATTCTTCGACACCGTCGCCGCTATGGCGGTTCATTACGACTACGTGATGAAAGCCGACGAGGACTCCTACATCCGCCTTGAGAATCTCGCCGCTTCTTTGCAGTCGCAGTCCCGGGAAGATCTCTACTACGGATACGTGCTTCCATGTGAGAGCGACGATGCGTACAAGAATTACATGGCAGGCATGGGGTACGTTATCTCGTGGGACCTCGTGCAGTGGCTCCATGAGTCGCCGATTCCAAGAAACAGCACCGACGGCACGGAGGATCAGTTGATGGGAGACTGGCTGAATGCGGGAAACAAAGCAAAGCATCGTGTGAGTAAGAAGCCGCTCTTTTACGATCATCCTGCCTTCGGTGGCGGGTGCGCGCACGAGCTCGTCCCCGAGACGATCCTCGTCCACCAGGTCAAGACTCCGGAGCGATGGCACGACGTTCTTTCCTTTTTCGAGCGTGATCGGATCGCCATATCTTCCTGGATATCGCCAAATCAGCAGTTGCACGTCGAGAAGCTTCATCCTACACAGCGGTGATAAAACTCTGGTTTCTCGACATCATCGCAGCAAACAGGTTCTTCAGCTAGCTTTGGCGAAGGACAACACAGTTTTTTCCGCTGCCAAATTTTCGGACTCCTTTAGATTTATTCTTGGTTCCTGTGTTAAATTAGTTGTGTCGAATTTAAATGGCGAAGGATAGAATATCATTGCCAATTTTCTACACGCGCTGAAAATCTCCGGAGCGGCTACTAGAGTGAGTCGGTTCTGCAAATTTTTTCATCAATGTCAAGTTAAATTTAATGAACATCGATCACGTAGAAATCACAGCGTCCAAGCAAAGGTCGGTGCCAAACGGGCTAAGTAGTCTCGATCTCTTTACAATTCAGAAGTATGAATGCCCGAGATTCTGTCATGATCGCAATGAAATAGTTTAGTTAAGCTACGTACTTTGTCTGCACTATTGCGGTAGAAATATTCTACAGAAATGAAGTATGCACATGAATCACACATCCAATGTAATTTTTGGAGAAGGAAGCAACAACGCCTGGATATATCGCGAGTTCAATAGGAGACATAGCCTAAGCATTCTTGCCTTCGTCCTATTCAAGATTTAGACCTCCGCGGGAACACTTATTCTTCTAAGGCTGTCAACCTAAGGCTGACAAGGACTGTTATGGTTCCTTAACAGCGATCTCTTAGAAATTGCATCGTCGAGCAAAGGTCGGTTCCAACTTCCAGACCAGCCAAGAAATCTTAATCTCCTTTCGTTGAGAAATATGAATGCACGAGATTCTGACAAGCTTTCCATCTCAATAAAAAGAATGTTCAAGAGCTACATTTCATTTACTTTGTGTGGACGATTGCTGGAATCGATGATGTCTCTGCAGCTCTCCATGTCTCCTTGCAGTATGGAAATATTCTACAGAAATGATGTATATATGATATAATATGCATCAGTTCCAATGTACTTTTCGGAGAAGGTAGCAACAACGCCTTGATAAATCTCGAGCTCAATAGCCGACACAGCCTGTAAGCACTCTTGCCATCCTCCTATTTAGTCTTCAGAGCTCCGTGGGAACTCTCCAGCTTGTGAGCTTATGAAGACCTGTTTACACTGAAGGCATTAGGCCATGGCTCTTAATTGACCCTAACTGGGATGATCACACCGGCCACTTCTGACACCATTTATCGGCATCTCCGGCTCTAATAGTGTGAAGAATGATGGGCCAACATCTATTTCTCAACATAATCTCCAGCAATTTCATGGTTGGAATTGGACAAAAAAATTGGTGTGATCAGCGCATGAGAGTATAAGGTACAGAGGCCTAAAAACGTCACCTTCCTTTTGGTGACACCTATTTTTAATCCTTAAGCCGTCAACAAGTGAATGCAACAGGGGTCATCGAGTAAGTCATCGTTAAAATCGATTAATCATATGTAGTATTAAGTATAAAATAACACCACTTCGGCCATTCATAATAGCGGTGTAAGAGGATGCAAGAACACTTTTAGAAGAGCACCAACTTTGGCCAATCATAATGGTTAATTGGGGATCTATCCAACTCAACGAGGTGGTGTAAGAAGCGATCCACAAAAGAGGGACAACACCTTCATTTAATAAAAGATCCTCACCTGCGATAAGGTTAATATTGCAGTGATTGTTACTTAGCAATTCAACATCAATAGATCCCCCCCCCCCCCTAGTGGAGAGTACAAGGCTCTTTCCTTAAGACAACTTTGCGAATTTGTGTAGGTTGCATGTAAATTTTTAATTTTTGAGATTTGTTTTTTTTTTAAATTTTTTTTTTGTAGACTAGGTATTGACTTGCTAATGTTTGGAATTTTTTTGAAATTTTTCCAAGCTATCTAGCTTGCCTGAAATAGCAATGATTTCTTAGCTCAAACACTTTAAGGCCTTAGTACCTTAGAGAAGTCCATTGACTATAGCCCAAAGTCTTATGAAGGTCACAAGCCCTTAGTGTAAACCCTAACTCCTTCAAGGTCTGTTGCACATTTCACCAAGCCTACCTTCAAGAGTTGTCATGAAAATTCTCCTATAATGTTGGCCAACATTATCCATATTTGCAATGTGGGATTCCTTGTAGATTTTTCATCAAATGAAAATGTCATGGGTTGTAGTCCAAATCTACCCTAATGTAAACCTAAAGCGCGGGCCTAGTGTGATACTCTCAATCAATAAGAATTCAAGGATTCTCAAGAACCATGGCCTACTGGCTTTCATGTAAACATGCCCTAAGTAAGATTAGGATGTTTATGATAGAGGCACCTATTTTCAGCACCTCAAGCAATTGTGAATCAACATGGAATTGGCTTTATTGCAAAGGTCAAATAGTTGTGAGGTATCCAAGTCTATGAAAACAATCTTTGGAGATTCATAGTCATGTAAGGGATGCGGGTGTTCTCAAATACTTAATCGGACACCTAAATTTGAATAGTGTGGTTAGTTTTGGATCTAAGAAGACATAGAGACACATGTTTATTGACTAGACATTGGATTACGTCGTCAAAGATGAACTACACTCACTAGGCAACACAATTGGAATCATTACCTAGTAATTCACTTATGGAATCAACATACATGTACTTCCAACTCTCATAACTAAATAAGGGGAGGTCCGAGTTTCTTCAATTTGATTTTTAGTGATGTATCATCATGCATTTGCTAATGGAATACAAACTTCAAGAACCTTATCAATAGAAGATGGAGAACAATAAAATCTAGCCACTTAAACACCTGCATACGTTAGGTTCTTCTACATCCATCAGCCTCAAGATTCCAAAAAATGCAAATGGTGTCATAAGCCGATTAGATTGTTTCAACTTGTGAGTGACATGTTCATAATACACATCATGTGTTGACAAAAATAGCTGCACTTAGAAAAGATGAACTGAAGACCCCAACAAAAACTCAAGTAACCAAACTCATAACATGCAATAATATATTGTTTTCTACTTAATTCACCTATGCTTTGAATAGTGGGCATGTATTGATCATTTCCTAATTTAGAGAAAGAAATGTCTATAAAGTTGGAAAGATAACTGCACTAAACAATTGATTTCACATGACATTAAAATTGGTGTGACATGTTAAATAAGGTGATCTTCATGTGACACCCTCTCTAATTATCACCCAACAGTTGCAAGACAATTAATGTATGTCAATGATGAACAATGTGTGCCACAATAAATCATATGTTTAATGTACTTGTCATGAGGCAAAAACAAGCAAAATGTACCTATTTCCCTCCCCTTCCTCTCTTTAGACAATTATCACATACAAATGTACCTCTCATTCATCCAACATGATTTTTATTAAATAGTATGCATCCCAAATGTGGTTTTTAGTTGATTTGACACCGGAATTGGTTTCAAAGACCCTGATTTAGTCCAGTCAAGTGTTAATGTTGGATGGATGAGAGGTTCGCTCATATGCGATAATTCCCTCTCTCCCATCTCCATCATCATTATAATTGTCTCCTCCTAGCTCCTCATTGCCCCTTGTTTTCATTCAGTGCTGGCATTTTAATTTCTAGATTTTAATGGGCTTCCCATACTAATGACTCCATATGGAAGAAGGCCCACATATTTCTTGAGAGATCAAGTTCACTACCTCTGCATCAAACTCAAACACATGATCAAATGAGATGTCAAGTCTCTCCTATAACATTCAATTTACCAAGGCTGCTGGGCAGCTTTTATTGAGGTTAATCCTCAGGAATGTGCATGTCATTTGACTGAAGGATCTAGTTGATTGAGAAACTGTGGACTTAACATCTTTCTTCAGAATCAAGGATCTGAAAAACATTGTGAATACTTGGACTTTGGACAAAATTTGGAAATCTATTGGGACTCATCAAAATTGTTCAATTTGGCTCCAAAGAGCCTCAGCATACTGTTGTTCTATATTTGCTGGTGCTGATTCACCCACAAAGCCGCCAGTTGCTTCTGCGCCGATTGTAGTTGGAATAATGTCCTCATCAGGCTCACTTTCATCAGACTCCCTATCTGCATTGCCGGACAATTGGTCTTCCAGCTCGGCAGCTTCTTCCACCGACTTGCACTCGCTCCGTAATGCGAGTAAAATTTCATACAACGCTTTTCCAGTGGCAGGCTGGTCACTGGCTTTATACTTTGGTGGTGGCACGACAAAGGGTAGTTTAAACCTGTCAAGTCCTTCCACTCTCTGTACAAGAGGAGCTCCTGTTCCACCATTTTCTAATTCACAGCCTTTCGATTTGTACTTCGACTCGTCTCTCGCAGCAACATATGCCAATTCTTCAGGACTGAAATCGTCGATTGTGTCCAGAGCGTAGGCGTGCGCAGGAGGAGGGTCGACAAAAAGGAGGCCAAGCTCATAGTTTGAGATCAGCATTGGAGTTCCTAGTACAGGGGCAACACTTGCTGGACATTTCAGAAGAGGGCGACCCCATGCTGCAGGGCTGAAGTTGTGAGACCCACAGTACACCCAACCGAATGATATTCCGTGTGGAGAATATTGAAATCGGCGCATGGCAACCTGTATGAAAATGCAAGTTCAACGGCTTAAAAAAATTCTTGTAAACTACATTAAATATGGTAAATACTGTGGGCCACAATGAGCATAATTCCACACCAAAAACGTAGGGGATAATACTTGTGGGTGCACATTTATTTCCAACCCACAATATTTAATAGCAGAGATCCATCTTGTAAGTTACATTATTTCTATTGGATTGAAATGTGCATTTGCAAGGCTTCGAACCTAAGGTAAGGAGGTGGGTATATCACGGGGTAAGACAAGCGCAACTAGGGTTGTACACTATATTCGAGTGTGTTTGTGTATACTGTGGGGCCACTATTGGGCTGCCCAAAATATATACACAATCACACTTGAATATAGTGGCCCTATATATATATATATATATAATGTGCATACTGTGGACCACTATAGGACTGCCCACTATACATCTGCCCACACTATATACCATGGGGAGTGTAGATGACCATCAGGTCACCAAATTCCTAGTGTATGGACAAAGCAGAAATATGAATTGATAGCCGAACTTTCAAGTCGCAGCTTACATGAAGCATCTTCAGGAGCAGAAAGGCAATAAAACATCAGTACCTTTGAATGCATAGGAATTCCATCCCTCCTTGGAGGGTACGGAACTGCATCATGTAAAATCTTTGCGGGTTTCAGCCTCTCCCATGCTTTCTGTGACTCAAAAGACAAATTTAGGAATGAGTTGGCTTAATTTGCAGGATTCTTTCCAGGATACAATTTCCCTAGTGCACCACTTTGAGCAAAATAAATTTCCCTTATCTGAAGCTATATGGTCTAAAGATTTGCGCAGCTTCCCAATGTAACATCTCAACCATCAAAAGGAAGGCATTGATGGAAACCGAACATTGTTAGTGAGTTTATTTTGTTGAGGATTAGATTGGGTTCGAGTTTAACGTGGTTGTTGATGATAAAATATTTAAATGCAATGTCACAACGTGAAACTGATGTCTACTTAACATGAGGTTAGAACTGCTGATACAAAGGGGTACACAAGTTTACCTCAGCAAAACAAAGGACCCCCAAGTGTGACAGAGGTCCTTCTGTGCTTGCTTTTGCTCTTTCCACGGTTGGAAACACAACTCCTACTGAAGGATGCTCAGCTTCATGATTTGCTGTCCATCGACCCCACTGTCATCAAGGGAGTCAGATCTCTAATGAATTTCTAGGAACATATGAATGCAAAAAGATGTGCTGATACAATGAGTGTGCGCGTTATGTGGTTAGCATTCTCTATTGAACTGCACCTTCTCACCTCTACCTTTCAACTGTTTGATAACTATCAGTGTATTTGTAACCAAGTATTAAATTAGTCCAATTATGAATAAATTAATAAACTTACACCCTGCAGCCTAACAATCTCTCTGGCTGATAATTAGAATGTCTGGCTTTCTATAGTAAATATTTTTACTTGAAGCCTTTCTTCTAAATATGTGTCATAGGAATTGGAACAGAGACCATGCAGGATCAGGTATACAAATACTTTAGAAGTACTATCACCATAGACAGTACCTGGGAATCTGATTCCTCAGATGCAGAGAATGTGGTTGCTCGCCTGCCGGCTGCAGCAGAGAAGGCTGCCAGAAAAGGGGCATCCAGGGAGGTCCCCACTGATGAAGATCCTGCTCCAGCACCATCCAAAGGATCGAAGTCATGGGGAGGTTGAGATAGATCATGCACTGAATTCATAAACTACTGAGCTCTCCAGCTCAACATTAAGGACCAAAGCAAGTGGCAAGCAGTGGGAACGGCTACAGGTGACCATTTTAATTATTTAACTCAAAATCACTTAATTGAACATGATTAGAGAACCTGTATGCGTTCTCTTTATTCATCTCCTGCACTATATACGTTACATCCTACATTTAAGAAATTGTCTGCAAGTGTGGATAGCTCATGTAACACAACATGTTGAGTGCATTATTGTTCTGCAACCAACTCCACCTATGAACCACATTCATCCCCCTGGAAAGTGCACGTATCTAATTGATTTGGATAAAGGCACTTCAATCTGTCCTCTAGACGATTCTTACCAAACACAAAGTCCGTCTCTACCGAGTTAGGCCACCTGTACCTGGATAGTACCTGCAGGATATAATCTGCAGGACATCAGTATAAGGCCTTCTCATATTTAGCTACTCTTACAAACATATATATTGTTCATAAATAGGGCCTAGGACCAGAAGAATGCTCTAGTTTATTTTGGTATCTACATTTGTTTATGTATTTCTTCTACATATAATTCAACCACGTCCTTTCACATCCATTGCACCATTTACATGTGGATATTTTACGGTACTCACATCTGAAAATGTATTTACCTTTCAAGCCCAATCAGCTCTCACATTGGCAATGCAACCACATGTGGTAACACCACATTCTTTTGCATCTCTTGCAACCATTTACGTGTGGAAAATCTAGTGTTTTTATACAAAGCTACAGAGTTTTCCACAACACTCTAGATAAATATAGAGAACAGAGGATTTAGAAAAAGACCAGACAACCTTCGCATGCAGGATACAGAAGTGTATACTGTCATTCCCTCTAAACTGCATTCTTATCAGTTATGGTGACTAACCTTGAATTAGAAGCCTCCACAGCCAAATAAGAGAATTCTGCTGGTACCTTAATGGCAGGTAATACTGCTTGCAAGGTACCAACAGAATAAGTCATTGTCTTCCTATTTCTACTGCTTGGTTTATATCAGCCTTTTAGACAATGTCTCACCTGCTCTAAGCGATGGAGGCCAAGAGAATACTGGAGCGCACACAAAAGTTGACTAACTGCTATTGCTTGCTTGGATGTTGGTGGAGATATGCAGAGCTCACCAAATCGAGGTCCCTGGATACAGAACTATCATGTTCAGTAGTGAACAGGAGCTACAAGAGAATCACGAGAGAACTTGCAATTTTCAGTCAGATAATCACGTGTGCATAAGATTTTGTTTATTTTTTTTAACCAAACAATTCTAATCAGTAGGATTGAGTTTATACTCCTGTATCTTCTACATGACTCCAGCAATAATGTGACTTAGAGGACAGACCTCAAAGACATGCAGAGCAAGTCGCACAAAGCCTTCAGATAACCCTGAGGCAATGGCGAGGGCTTCTTTTGGCCAGATTCGAGCAAGGAAGGTGCAAACACCTCCATCACACAGGGGAGCTACCCACTTTGCAGTGTCTCTTGAAAGAAATCCTAGGTGGACGCAACCATCCTGGGAAGATGAAGATGAGTTGCTCTCTTTTCCAGCATCTGTGACAATTTTCACATCCTATGTCATTCCCATTGCATTGCAAGTAAAGTCACCACAGAACAGATAGTCAAGAGATGCATGTTCCTTAATCTCCAGAAAGAGGCAAACTGGTATTTACTCTGCTCCAATAATTGTGCCTGGACTATATTGAGTGGTTTTGATTGCACTGATTGATATACCATCGTGCAGGAACAGCCTAAATGGCAAAGAAAAATAGATAAATAAAAATCAACCCAAAGCATGCACCCAGGAAACGCTTCTTATTGAAAGGGCTGATCAAATTGTCCACCCCCATCCTGCTTCAGTGTGTATCAATCATGGCCAACAATCTGGAAGTAACAGAAGAGGTATTTGTAACTGGCCTTGTAGAAAAGCTTGTGCTGTGCTGCTCCTGGGGCATGGACTGACCACCACACTTACTGCATTTGTGTCTGCAATTATGTTCTTCGATCGCTTCAGAAAAACTGTGAGCATCCCATCCTCATCTTTGTTGGTACCATTCAAGAGCTTAGCAAGGCTACGGATCCTAAATCCCTTGGGGTCTGCCGAAGCTGCAAATCTGAAGCTGATGCCCACAACTGTTGTGGAGACAACTCCAAGAAACTTACTGGGTGTGATGATCTTGGGTTTCATAGAAAATTTTGAGCCCTACATCAAGATCCACTGGCATTGAGATACACCATGCAAACCAAAAATATGACCTATTTTAGACCGGATTGTTTTTTAATGAAAAATAAAATAAATTCTCCCTGTGTTAACAAAAACAACAAACATCAGATGAAAGAAGTTTGACCTTCACTGACTCAAAGGTGACTCGTACAAGCTTCTCAATTTCTCAAAGATTCAGAAATAGATACTCAAAGTTAACTAACCTTTTGAAGATCATTTAGGAAGGCCCTAGATAGAGCTGGGTATGGAGTTCCATAAATGCCTGGTATAGAAATCACCAGAGAAGACTCAGCAGATGAGAAGTCATACTTCGCTAAATCAACTATCCAATGAGCCTGGGCTGGCACATCAGCAAGGAGACGTGAAATGAAGTACGCAAGCTGTGCACCAAAGTCCCCAGTTGTATGGAACAAGCTACTACTCTTGGATTTAATAGGTTGAAATAGAGCCTTGTAATTTGGTGCCTGGAGTTGTGGGAAATCTTTCCACCAGACAGTGTTGGTGCAACGTAGCCACTGCAATCACAGGTACAAAATGCTTTGGATCACTAGGATGTATTGAAAGAATTTAACAAAGATCTCTTTGTATGGAAATGGCTCACTTAGTCAATGACAAAAATACTAAAGACATTACAGATAGAGAATGAGAGCCCTACATCAATGAGAAGTACTGAGCACTTGAATCCGAGAAAGCCTGACAAATTGTCCGAGAGGAAAGCTAGTGCATAGGGAGTATACAAGAAGCCCACCTGTCGTTGGTTGAGATTGGCAGAAGAAATAACAACCCGCAATCTGTTGTAAAACCGTACAAGGAAAAGCTTTGGATGGTGACAACCAATTCCTCTTCTGAATCCTTCTTTACTTTTGCTTGTAAATGCCAATGCATCAGGAAAAGATGGATATCTGAATCGAGAGAGATCATAGATAAGTCTATTGCATCAAAAAATTTACTGCCAAAATAGATTGAAGGCAATGTGTACAAACAATGTTACCATACAAGCAGAGAAACAGAATCAAGGTAATATATCAGGTTTTACCGCTACTATATATACAACTGCCATCCTAGCCTGATTCCTAGTCAAGAATAAGAAACAGAGTGCTTCCACCAGGAACAAGCACAAGAGAATTCCATACAACAGGAATTGATTACATACACAACTGTTAAATTTGGCCAGCCTTCATATGGTGATGATATTCGATCTTCAGGAGAGGTACTCCATGATCTTTCAGCATCATGACATGCAATAGTCACAGGTAACTCTGGAGACAAGTGGTTTGAATTCAAAAACCTGCACCCTCCCACAAGAAATTTAGTCACTTTGCTACTGTCTTTAAAAACCATTTCAAATGTCATCCAATAGCTAGCTATACGCTTGACTGTTTAACAAGAGAGAGCAAAGACTTTAATTTCCCTTTCACCGCTATGCTACAAGCATACATCTTATTGCAAGAAACCTCACCAAGGTATGTTACTGGTGAAGGTTGCTGCAAAGATTTCTACAACTTCATCCAGAGGCGAAAGAAGCTGCTGGAGAGAAATGTCCCCCTCTGTGCCTTCTGAATCAGGAACTCTTTTTTTTAACCGATTCAAACAGAAGCCACGCAAACCTGGGCCATCCGAACTTAGCAACCTTGCCCACTGCAACCCGTCCTCTTCTTCCAGCTCCAGATTTCTGTCTAAGTCTGTGGAACCCATATCCTTCTCAGTCTTCAAAACCTTGTTTTCAGGGTTGATGTTAACCTCTTCAAGATTCCTGTGAGTTTGGGATGGACCTCCTGTTTGCAAAGTTGAACTTCCTAACATGATGTCATCCACTTCTTGGTCCAGCGACTGAACCATCTTGATATCATCTTCAGGGGTTTGTGCTATAGACACATCATCAATTTTCGCATTAGAACTTAAGACAGAGGCTCTGGGATTCTTAAAATACAGTGGAGGCTTCTCTGTATCCTTTTTCACAGCCCCTTTGCTTATAAGCTTCAGTATCTCGGCAGTGGATCTGACACGATCCTTGCTTGGACTAAAACCAGCTGGTGTATATGGCAGAGGTGGTTCAATTTCATGCTTCTTGGTTGACAGGCTAAACGTAAAATTCTTGCTTTCAGAGACCTCTGCAGAGAGTTGGTCAAACCCTGGCTCAGCCAGTTTACTCCTTGACATAGTATCTGACTTAAGGTACTCCATGCAGGATGTTGGGGCTGGTATTACAGGGTCGTCAACATAACTGATATGATGATCCAACAATGGAGAGCATATATCAGACACTGCTAATTTCACAATACTTGCATCTTTACTGAGTGGATTAGTGTACAGTTGTGTCGGAACTACACAAGCTTCTGCAAATCTGCTTCTAACAGTCTCCCTCAACCCCATTTTCTCATTTTCATACATTCCTGGTGGAGCAAGTTCTTGGGTTGCCTTCAGATAACTCTCCTGCTCTACAAAAGGTAAAAGAATGGCATCTTTGTCATGCTCCTCCATAAGGGTAGCTCTATGCATGTCTACAGGAGCTAATTTTGCGCCTCTTCCCAGGAAGTTGTGTACAATGTCTTCTCCTTTTCCATCCTTCCCTTTGCCCTCATCCACCAGGTTACACTCCTTCCTCTCTAACGAATAGTTGGGAGCATCTTCAAGAACATCATCAACATTGTGAGCTCCTGCCCCAATACTAGTAAATCTCTCTTCTCTTTTGTCTTCAATGTCCATTAAAGACTCAACATAGTGCCTTTTCTGGCCTCTATTATTCACTCTCTTCTTCTCAATCGGCTTAGTCTTTGGCAAAGTGAGTTTCTCGATTTTCTGTGATTTTATTGATAACTTCCTACAGGGAAGTAGAGCTGCATCAGCAAGCCGCGTGTGTAAGGAACTTGCTATCCCATTACAGAAATTTTTAGACATGTCCCTTGGGTGATAATCTGCAGCTTCTTCATGTTCGTCCGCCCCTTCAGTAGAGCCAGCCTTGGAAATAGTATTCAACTGTGCACGAGGAGGCATTTCCTGCGTGCCACAGATAACTTGAGAGGGGAAGTATTTTGTTTTTTCTTGCTTGTCCCCATCTGAAATAGCATTTCTCAATTTTGCCTCATTTGCACCTTCACAGTTTGCAAGAGGTGATGGCAAAGATTTATGGGTTTTCAATCCTCCAACTTGTTGTCTTCCATGGACAAAGAATCCAACAGCTGCTCCAAACATAGGGTCTATAGTTTTGGTGCCTTTCGTTGGAGCAACCAATGAAACTATATCACCTGGACAGAGCACTTTACAGACCTGACTCAGTTGGCATCCATTCACATAAATGCCATTCAAAGAAGATTTCGCTCTTTTCAGAAGTCTTTGCCCAGAATTGAAACTGCCATCATGAAGAGCTTCAGCTGCCCTCCTGCAAACTCCTCCTCCTTTGCGAGATGATAGACCAGAAAATACCCCTTGGCGCTCAGTGCCTTCTCGTGCCCGATGTTCAGCATTCTTCAATACCTGGTATCACCTCTCAGCAACCATATAAATCAGTAACGGATAATTTGGAGATCATCTTGTGCACATCATATGGAGACCAAGCCGATTGAGAAGAGAGTGAATAATAGAGGCCACAAAAACAATGTGCGGATCAAGAGCAAATGCAGCCACAGACTACATCACCATATCCAAATCATACTGCAATTCAACAAGAGGTGTTATTGGATACACACACAAATCCCAGACATTTGACTGCTCACTGATTTCTTTCTTTCTTTCTTTCTTACATCTCCAGACCTCCAAACTGATTAGTATATGATAAAATGCAAGAATGACCCGTAAGATTTCAACACGAGAATTAAGGGCCCTGAAGAATACTGCCTTTTTTTCAAAGGTAAAAGGTAAACACCTTAAACGGGCACGGACAACAAGCCAACACCAAGCCGCTAGATTCCCACATGATTGGTTAAAAATATCCAATTCGCCCAGATAATCAAGTGTTAAGAAGGTCATCCAATCCAAACACTATTCCAGCTCAACCTCGTAGTTCCCATGGGATCCAGGCTAAGGCCTTGGGTTTAAGCCACCCTATATTTCAATGCTAATAAATGTCATAGATGGTAGAGACAAGAAATCATGAGTCTTCATCCTCGTGACTGCAAGCTTCACTAATACATTGGACAAAGGTGGCCAGTAAAGGAAATACAGGTAACAGAGTTAGAATACACAGATGAGGATAAAGCACTGCACGCACCTCCGGGTTCACTTTGAGAATCTCCGAAACCAATCCGTCAATTAAATAGACATTTTTGCCATCAGGATCAACATACAGCTGACAATGCTGCCGGCTCACCCTTGAATCATGAAAAATAATATTGCAGGAGCTCTTTGATCGACCAATATTGTAAACCATGCCAGGGATCAAGTCCATATGTTCTTCGTCAATGCTGACATTCTTTGCATCGTACATCGGAGCTGACAAAGCCTTCAGATAATACTGTAGCTGCTCTTTTTCTTGGTCTGCCTTGGGCTCTCCTTTTCCATGGCCAAGCTCCATCGATGGAGACTTGGGGAAATAAATGGCGATTCATGTGGAATGCTAACCAATCCTCAAAATACATATATTCATCATGTAGGTGCTGAAGACAACTCCCATGCAACCTGTGAAATTTACTCAATCAATACAGAGAATTTACTCAATCAATACAGAGAATATACTCAATCAAATACAAATGCTCAAAACATCATCACCTACGAAACCACTCCGTTATGTGTTACTTGACATACACTGATTATCAAACACTGTAGGAATACTATGGTCCCTGTAGACTTACCATTTTGGTTTCTAAAGAGAATAAATTAAAAATATGACCAGGAAAATAGTACGAGAGCCTCACGAGTCAATCAAAACAAGCTCAAGACCTAAGTGATTTTTACTCACTTTCTATGTGTCAACTTTTGGAGCGCTTAAGAAACATTTTGCTACGCATTGTTTTGCAAGAGGAATTTTTCTGAAAACCTCTCTTCCTAATAATGTGGCTCGGAAGAAATTAAAAGCTTCAATTAAAAGAAGTGCAACATCCCGTGAGGCGATTGCCAGAAGACCGAACCATGTAGCCGAGTCCTCACTGAACCAAATCGGACGAAATGAACATCAAAAGAACCATAATAGAAAAAATATCGATGAAATGATGATGCTTAACTGATCGATTTTGAAGCTTTGCTCCTGAGATTGTAATGGCAGCCAGGACAATTGAAAGCTTGAAAGTGAGCAAGACAGAGGAGCTGTGAAGGCTCAAACCACGGAGAAGGGCCTATGGCAACAGTCTGTAGGGAACTTTGGGGAACGGAAGGCGAACTCTGGGGAGCACGTTCCTTATAGAAGCTTCCTGAATACGGCAGGTTCTCTTCATTTCATTTCACGTCACTAAAGAGCATTGTATTGTTGAATTGTGCTCATGCCCAATTCAGACCAATGTTGAACCGGTATATAGGTGAATGCATGGTATCGATAATCAACATCAATATTGGTATCAAAGAACTTACCTGTGGGTATTAAAATTATAATACCAGTCAAATATTGATATTTGATGGGTATGTAAATGTATATATACCCGAGTTATTATTTGGGTCAATACCATTCTAAACCATAGTGATAATAGGGATATTTTACCTAGGTATGAAAATTTTGCCATGTATATAGACCCAAATGGTATAGAAAGCATAAATATTGTCAAATACCCATACCCATACTCATCAATAGGTATGAAATTCTCATTATAGATACCCAAATGGTATCAGAAAAAAGACAATGCTAGTCCAACATTGGTTTAGACGAGCGTTTGGACAAAAATTTCTCAAAGGTCAGTTGCTAAAATGACAATTGTATCCAATGCCTTGTTTAGCCCTTGGGTTTGTCCATTTCATGAATTGGTCATGTCCCTGACCAGTGTAGCCACCTTGACGGACAAGATGGAGACCTTTTGGGTCTTGCCTAGGGGGTGGCTCCAAACTTCTTTGGTGGACAAGAGCTCCTACTTTGTCACAACAAATGGCCATCAGGTTTGAAGCCCAATTTGATATACTAGACAACATACACAACAACTTGATGATATGAAAGCACTTTGGGGGGATGGAAGATTGGCTGGGGTGTCACTATTCACGCTTTGTCCAGGTGCTCATTTGAACCAGACCTCAATTTGGGTCCAACTACACATCCCAATTAAGGCTCCGGTTTGAGTAAGTAACCACACAAATTAATTATATTATGCCCACATTTCCCAGTTAAGAGAATTAGCTTACATATGAGGTAGCTAACCTAAATGAAAGCTAATCAATCTCATAGCCGCACCACCTAGTTACAATGAAGGTTTAAATGAAAGTTATCAAACTAGAAGTTAACTAACTTGTGGAACCTTGTTTTTGTGAAGAAATCTTAACTCATCCATACCCCTAATCCTACCTAACTTTTACAAATGAGTAGCTCGAGTTTTTTTCCTTGAATACATGTCTGTCATTTCCCCATTTCTAGTCTATTCCACCATGAGGTGGACCACATTAATTCCTACATTGTCCTAAATTAGCATACATTTTAGTAGATTATCATATCAATGTTCAAATTTTTAGATTTAATACTATTATTTGATTATTATTATTATAAATATATAATAATAAATATATATGAAACACAAATGGTGTGAGCCACAAAATCATAATGTATCTTTATTAGTGTCTTGTTCAAAACTTGGTCTAGTTGAGCAAAACCTTGGTTGGTCAACCTTAACTCCTCTCTTAAATTGGTCAACCTTTGGTTAGTGGTAAATGATATGTGCAACCATGCAATCGTTAGCTAGCATAGGAGTTAGTTGATTCCACTAACTCATATTGTTAGCTAATTCTCCTAACTAGGACAGTGCAACCATGATTTTAGTTAGCTAGAATTTTTGTTAGCTAATTCTCTCACCTAGGTGGTGCAACTGGACCCTTAAGAGGGGAGGGGCATTGACTCACAAGCATTTCTAGATGGTGGTGAAGGGCAATTTTATAGTTTACATGCCTTGAACACAAAAAATGATGGCTCTAGGATGGGATCAAAACTCATGACATTAAATGCAAAACATTTTTCAATTTGAGAAGCACTCCTCCTAGTTTGAGAAACCAATCTTCAAGCTTGGGTCTAGTCTCGAGTTCAATAGTAAGGTCCATTTAAGGGTTGATTGAACCCCAAGTTTCTTAGACCCAGACTTTAATGTAAACCCACCCTTACAACAATTAAATGAGAGCTTAAAATTTTGATATCCAGCAAATTATGGTAATAAAAATAAGCATGAATGTCCAAGAACACTAGAAGTAAACACGTACCCTTCTTGAAACCCAAAATCAAATCAAATTTCCACACAACATTGATGTTAAACCGCCCTTATCAAGAGGGTTTACTTTAGGGTCCAGGTCCAGAAATCTTGTGGTCCAAAACATCCCATACGAAATCTTACTTGATTTCTCAAACTCAAAATATATTCTCATTTGACACAAAAAAAAGAAGCAATCTCACATTAGCATTACTTCATTTTATCATACCTTGGACCTAAGATCCTAGTGTAAACACCTTGGCTCCAAGTTTTTGGCTCTCCACCAATAAGGTCGCTCGGTTTTGGAGATTGTTTAGTCTTGGACCCTAGTATAAACCCACCCCTTACTGACTCACTCCGCCTCGTCACCCGCGATCGCCATCTCTCTCCGATCATCCTCTCCGCTAAGTTACTCAATTTGATTCATCATCTCACGCTCTTGCTTCTCTTTCGATCGGAGTTGCGAACATTCGAATTACTTGGGAGAAAGAAAGAGCAGAAGAAGAACGAACATAATGGCGACGTTGAAGGATTTGAAGCTGAAGACAGGCATCTGCAAGCGCGGCCTCAAGGAGCTGCAATCCTACGAGACGGAGGTCCAGCGCGAGACGGCCAAGACGACAGCCATGAAGGAACGGAACGCAGATCCTTACGATCTCAAACAACAGGTATGCGTGGCTCCATGTAGCTTGAATTGAATTGGAGTGGAATGTAGTGGAGTGTGTGTGTCCTGAATGTTTAGGTTATGCGTCTGCGAGGGTTTAGGGTTTGAGGTTTCCTTATTCTGCCATTTGATTATGTACTTCTGTTTGTACGAATCGATCTTGTGAATTGTGAACTGACTGTTTCCGTATAGTTGTCTCGGGTGTACACATGAGTTTGCGGCTATAATCAATGCTGAAGTATCCCTCGTTCACACGAACCGGCCTACGGTTTGCATTGGACATTCTTGGAGGATTAAGGAGGGTATGGTGAGTGAGTGCGTAGGCTTTCTTTTGACTTGGGATGAGGTTGGCTTGGAGCAGGAGAATGTGTTGGGAGAGTCGAAAATGATGATTCCTGATTGCAGAAAAAGATTAGAAACTGCTCTGCAATCCCTTCAAACAGCTGTGGTGAGTGGTATTTCAAATCACACACATCTATTGAACGTGAAGCCTGCAGGTGTTCTTTGTTCTGCATTTGAAGTGAATGTAAGGATATCTTGAAGTTTTTTTGGAGCTGATGTTTGTCTATCCAAATTAAGTTGAATGACCTTATGCTTGGTTGTTAGGAGTGACATCTTGTTGAATTGATGTAAACGAAAATACACTTCATCATTTGTAGATTGGATTAGGAGTAGAAGATGCCATGATATCAGCCTGTTATCTTGAGCGAGTTCAACATGTCTATGATTTATCCGATTATTAGAGAGAATTGAATCCTGGTAGAGGGTTCGTGGTTTGAAAATGATTCTCTGGACCTCATCAACCTCAATGAATATGTTAATACCATAAGAATATGGCTTGCTATCATCAGGCACATTTTAATTCAGGATGACATACTTGGATCTTAAAATAGAATTGTGTTATTATTATTATTAAATGTTAGGTTCTGCAGCAATTATTTGGCAAGAAGGTAGTAGTGAAGCTTGACTAGGTGCAGTACCAAGGTTGACTGACAGAATTGATACCGTGGTTATTGTAAGGCCGAAGCAAGTGAAAATGAGGAGCTGACAGGAAGTGAGGAGTTGACAGCTGCAAAACTGCTTGTTGCGGAAGTGGAGCCAATGTTCAGCTGAACCAAATTCGGACTTTGCATTCGAGTGTCTGATGGCAGACTATGTCCGGTGTTCGTCAAGGATTATAGGAATTTGGGGAATTTTGTATATAAAAAGACTATGCATCAACTGCTCTTATGTGTATTTTGCGACAGATTTTGTTTAACCTCAAGAACCAACCCTGAGATACTTGCAATGTCAAAAACCTTTCATATCAACGTATATGACTTGTATCAATGCTTGCAACTCTGCCCATCCAGACTGTAACCTCGCATCGTGAATAAGAATTGCAGTAAGACCTGGTTTCTCAAATTACATGCAGTTTTGAGCTGTTTTTGTTAACCCTTAGTCTTACAAGAGCCAACAAATTACATGCAGCTTTGAGATAACAGGTCATACTGCAATTCTTATTCACTAAGCAACTCAAAGCTGATTGTTGGCTCTTGTAAAACTAAGGGTTAGCAACCTGAAGCATGCAATAGGTACCACCAGGCATGGCCAGATTGTCTATGCACACCTTGCGAATTCTCCGATGTTTAACCCAAATCTCACAAGGCAACTCAACTCGAGAAAGAAGGAAAACTTTCTAAGGCTATGTATTGTTGTACTAAACTGCACTTAATATTGTATTTAGTGTCACCAATTCAATTTGTCTTGCTCAATAGGTACTAACTGTGAACCACTTGTATTGTGTCACTAACACTACATGTAAACCGAACAGTATTTGTCATTCTTTTTGAAAGGATTTGGGCATTATTGGTCTACAATGTTGCAATCATCCATGACAACATTTCATTATAGAATTGTTAGGATGCAAAATATACCAGACTTTTGTTATAATGATTGGCATTTTGATGAGCTGAAATTAAATTGGGATGACGGCACTCATAAGAAATGTCATTAGAAAAGTTGCCACAATGACATAAAATACCATATGACACTAAATACAATATTTAGTGTAGCACCATCAACACAACATGCTAGTCATTTTGAAACCTTGGAATGGGCAATTGTGTCAATGTCCCATTGCCCTCGCTGTTTCAAAGTTACAAAGTGTATGATAGATAAGGTATGCTATCCTATTATTGAGGGGGGGCTTTTTGTCGAGCATTAGGGAGATTTTTCATAAAATAGGGTCTCTAAGGTTCCCAAAGTTCTCAATGCACTGAACTAATGAGGGAGGGGAGATGTTGGAGTTAGGTGGAGGCCATCTCTATTAGAGAAACTTAGAAGCACTTATATGGGATAGGCAAATATTGAAAATAAAGAACACAATCTCTCTAAATTTGACAAGAAAATTCCTTCCTATTCCTTTACTATGAATGGTTGGCTAATTTGTTGACCTAAAGGCACTTGGTGAGTAGCGTACATTTTTGACAATTTTTTTGCAAGTTTTTGACATTTGACACCCACAAACATGCACAAAAAAGAAATGCACGTTAATTGACACACACAATTTAGATTTTGGCATGTAGTGTGACTTGTGAAGAAACAAACCACACATTAAAAATTCAAATGGCACATTGTGAATGTGACATTGAGACGACATTTTAGAAGAAAATGTAGATGTCAATTGACATTCATTAGTGTTTTGAAAATGTCATGTGACGCTTTGAATTTGAAGTTGAATGTCAAAGTGTTATTAACGTATTTTTCTTTTAAGGTTAATTGTGCAAAGAAGAAATTGTTTTGAAGGTGTATTCAACTATGGAAAGCTACAACACAAGCAAATTTGTCACTTTAAAAAAGAACTATGATGTTTAACTATATTTTGACCACAGGTGCATTACAATCAACTTAAATACCACCTTGATGTTGAGAATAATTCAATCCACTTTCATCAATATATCTTAATTATGATCAACCATGTATGTATAGAGACACAAAAGGGGTGAATGATCTTCGAACTCTATTGTTGGTAATCTAGAGATCTGGAAGCCAACAACAAGGGAATTTAAACCCTACACATCCAGGCAGGCTCAACCTAATTCCTCTAAACCCAGATGATCTGAACGTGACTCTATGATATGTTTATGCCTTTAAGATCCCCCCCCCCCAAACATATTAAAGCCACGTAAACCTACATCGCCCATTGGGATCTCTTCATCGCGTTTTTTTGCTGCAATTGAACTAGGCAATTAATTGAACTAGTTAATTGTATGTTCAATCGTGTTTGTTAATTGAACTACAGCATTAACAAACCATAGACATTTGAGACACACACAAGGGTTCCTCCAAGAGAGGGGCCACTTCACACACGAGCCAAGAGCCATGACCGAGAAATGTGTGAGAGCCCAATCGAAGTGTCCAAAGGGTTTAGGGTTTAGGGTTCTCCCAAATCACGTAACACCCCTAAACTCCATAATGCCACTCGCTCTCTAATATCCCCAAACCCTGGGGAACGGATGTTTTCCATGCAAATCTCACTCCTTGTTGTCACGTTTCTCTCCTTTATGTCACGGTTATTGCCATTTTTTGTGCAAACCATCAAAGAAGTCAACCCACACTCTTGCACTGCGCCACGCGTCTGCGCTTCTCGAACTGGAATAATCTTTGGAGGGGGTTGGTGATCACTGGTGTGCCGAGGTTGCGGTGATGATGCAAAGGAGGGTTTAAGGTTTTGTGCTTTGGAGGTAGTTGGTGAGGAAGTTTGGATTGATCAAGTTTAGGAAGAATGTGTAGCCCCATACTCGTCCCACAAAACTTGCAAGATTCCAACAACAAGTGTTAAATTCTTTTGACGACTACAACAGTCAAGCGTGATTTTAAATCTGCAAAAACAATTGATGGTGGGGAGTTTGGCGAAGGGGAATTGTGATCTATTTTCAGTTGGTGCACAAAGTGCTCAATTGCCAAGAATTCCGCTCTATGAAACTGGCATGCATGGGAAACGAAACTTCAGAATATCATTGATCAATTTGTCAGGGAGCTTTAAGATAGTGGGAGCAAGAACTTGGTGATTTGTGAAACTGTGGATTTCCATGCTCCACACAAACCTCCCGCACGTTTGGGGGGTGGGGGGGGGGCATACCATTGTCCCACTTCGAGTGTCTTAGCTTTTGGGCAAGTATGTATTCTAATGCCAACAAGGATTTGAAGTTACTTCTTGAATACAAAATAAGTGGGTGCATAATCATTGTGGAAGAATCTTGGAATCCAGATGTATAACGTATATCGCGGCAAATTACTTATATTTTTGTGATATTCCAATATTGGGATTTGTGCTATTCAAACCCTTGAGCACCTATCTTGACCAATTGTGAGCAATGTTGCACTTTGTGTTATTCCATAATGTCACATGCTACAATAATCCTTTTATTATCACACATCCATGTTAACAATACAAAACTCCATAATATCATGTGCACTTTGGTTACCACATGTGTGATACTACAAAGTTTAGAGTGTGTGGTAAATGGCCCTCAAGTGTAGTGCAAAGTCATATGTGACGGGGCCCTCAACCAAATACTATTTAAATGAATTTCTATTCATGCAAGGTCCATCCTTATACATGATTTAATGAATAAATCAACGGTTGTGAGGTTTCACAGTGCCATGGTCTCCCACTTTCATGTTAGACCTACCTCGATGAGGTGGTTTTTGAAAATAGTCCAAGTGACCATGAAACATGATCTATTTCATGTCATATAGGAATCCATGTAGACTTTACATCCATCTTGCATTCACTTACCCCGTTGGTCCCTCAAGCATAGTGTGAATCAAACTTGGACCAGCTCCGCCATTTCCACCAATGAGAGTGCTTGATATGCAATGGTCACAGGTCCTCAATCTTGTGTGTGAAGCGGCCCTAACTACTGTGCAAGTTTCACACAAAAGGCTTCCCCGGAGAGTGTTCATGTTAGGGCTACCATTAACGTCGAGGCATCTATAGTCGACTAGGCCCATTTAATCGCTCACTAACGTCATGTAATGCCGACATGGATGAGATCTGCATTTTCTAAGCGAACAAAGGTAAGGTTGATGTAGCGGCGGCTTGTGATACAACAAACCCCTCAAGAGAGAGAGAGAGAGAGAGAGAGAGAGAGAGAGAGAGAGGAAAAAGGAACAACAACAACAACAACAACAACAATGTTCTTAGCTCTTGCATCCACATGTTTATGAGCATGCCCTCATCATCCTAATCATGTGTGACCAAGTTGCAGGGTATGGTATATTGCCATCCTTTTGGAAGGTGATGGGAAAAAGAAATAGAGCATGAAATCCACCATCCACTCTTAATGTCTTTTGGAGTTGCGTGAGTTTAGATATGAAATAAGTGCTCAATTTAGGATCATCAATCAATGCATCAATCAATGTCGATTTATAGTTTTTAAACAAATAATAAGCTAATTTTGGATAATCACTCGTTAACTTAGTTGAAAAACATCAATATTATGAGATGAAATGCAAACTATCATGATAAAAATGGGTCTTGATTTGATTTTTCAAATTTGTATCTACAATTATTTGCCATGATCAAATGTTGTCACCAATGATGCCTGACTCATATTCTCATGTGCCTTGATTGATATTCAGGTTGCCAATTTTGCAAACCATTTCTTAATGTCATGTTTATTGTAATCATTTAAGTTACAAGAGATTTTGTTTTGTCAGATTGGAAAAACTCGATCATTATGGGATGTGTTTGTATATCAGCCAACGATACCTCCTTCGTTTGCTTCTCCGTAAGTTCTTGTTGTAGTCTTGCTATCATTTCCATCTTAATTTCCTTGTCCCTCTTTGCCAAATGATTCACGAGCAAGAAAAACAATGGCACTGGAAGCTTCTCATTTGTTTTCGCTCCAAATAACTTGAACATGCCTCGCATGACGGCCACAAAGCTCTTTGCGGTGGTTGTGAGTAGAAGTAGAATAAATTCTTTGGGATCCACCAAGTCCGAAGGAAAGTTTGCGAGCTTGAACACGTTTTGAATCGCCGCTTCATGTACTTTACACTTGGTCACAATGTCCGCTAATGGTTTTTGATTAATGTATTCAAGTTCTTTTGTTTGTTGGTACAAGCTTATAAGTTGATCCATGCTCGGAGGCGGAGCGGTGACATCCAATTTAATCATCGTAAGAAGCCTTTGGAAATATTTGAGTGCAAAATCCTCCAAGTCCGTGGGTTGAGCTCGAATGACTTCTTTGGCAAACGTCTTGAGCATCGTCGGCAAGCCATTTGGAATTTTGATTTGTTCAACACAATATATGGGGTCTTGGTCCAACAATGACTTTGACATTGTGAATCTTAACCTCTTAGATCAAGCATGCAAACTATGCACATCTCACCACACAAGGTTACCTATCATGGAAATTTTAAGTGAATTGCATTGAGGTTACCAAAAATGAATCAATTCAATCATATTTGAATGTCACACAACCTTGTCCATTGAAACCCTAATGCATGATTTAACATGGCACTGTGACAATATACTTCCCAGATGGTATTCAAGAATTCAATCTCATGAACCAAACTGACTCTACCATGTCAAAGCCACAAGAGCGTATTACAGTGCCAAACTCGATTTTCTCTATGATTCAACATTTTGGGCCATATCATTACGAAAGGTGTGATGCATATAGAACCTTCTCTAGAAAGTGCACTCAAAGATTTCGCAAATCACAAAGCAACAACGTCACGACAAATTATTTAAAATAATTTATTTGACAAGAATCCACAAAGTTTACAAATAGCCCTTTCTATGTTTTGGATGCTCGTTAGCCATCCCAAAATAACTTCCGAATTGGATATGCTTGGATGAACCAATTACAATAACGCCTCTCAGATTGTTTGATAACATCACATCATAGCCTGTTCAACAATAAATGGTTCTACAAGTTGTGTTGGTTTCCATGGAAACAGGATGTGGAAGTAGTTCATTAGAATGAGAAATGGGAGGTCATAGTTTCGAGGAAGCTTTGCAAGTTTGAAAGGATAAAGTGCTCATAAGTTTGAAAGGTTGACAGCAAGAGGTTAGGAAGTAAATTAGTATACAACTAAGTTGCTGTCCATTGGAAACACAAGTTCTTGCAAACCCTGTGAAACTTCAAGGATTTCCATACCCTGTGATTCTGCAATTTCCTTCTGAAAAATGTCCACAAATTGTCTATTACCATTCAGAATCATCGTGTGGTCTATGTCAGCCCTAACAAATCAGGTTTCAAAATGGACAGGATCTACAGATTGCGTGTCAAATGAAAACCTTGCCTAGATCCTGTCCATAGAAGCCCACATAACCGTAACTCAACCTGAGCCAGTCACAAAGACTAGCTGCTAAGGTTGCAAAAAGTCATCATGAAATAATTTTTCAAGTGCACTCATGGGCAGGTTTAGGATCTCACAGGAATTTAGCCTTTTCAAGTCCATGGAAGGTAAGGACTTTTGGGAAATTGTTCAGTTTGTACCCATTCCAGCATTTGATACCACTTCAGGTACTGAATGACCCTGCTTCCTCTCTTCCTTTAGGCTTCCAACCCCAGGGTGCACCAGACTTGAACAACTTGGCAACCATAGCACACAACTCCATGGAGCTGCAAAATTGGAGAAACTAGCAACTCTATTCTTGAAAGGACACCTCAATTTATTTACCTATGTCTCACCTAGACCTGTAGGAACATCTGGACTCACTATTATTAACATCAAAAAGTTCCGTTGCTGCTTTGAAATCTCCAATGGCATCAGAAGGGATCAGGGCTAGCAGCTTGGGTCAGATACATCTGAGCAAAGGATCGTAATACAATATTCTGAGGCTTGGGCATTGTTTTCAACTAATATCAGAACCATTTTAAAGTGACCATGTACACTAGGAGCAACTCTACTACCTAAGATGCAAAGTACATATCTTCCACAAGAAGCACGTGGAACAATGATGGAAGAGAGAGACTAAAATCACAGGGCTAAACAAGCAGGCCGAAGAGGACATGTGTCTGCCGCAATTTGAAAGGCCAAGCCCCTCTCAAGGAATCTAAGTGCATGGCATCTAAAGGAGTCCTCCAAAATCATCAGGGGAGTTGTTATGTTCGAATAACATAGGAGTTTGCAAGAGTCACATATCTAACCCACCGATGTGGATTATACGACTTTGACTTCTTCACTATCTGCAGATACTTCACCTGCCATCACATCATAAACCTCTTTTTTGTCAACCTCTGTATCACAAACATGTGTATCCTTGTGTAAACAAATTGACGACATCCAGACTATTAAGGCCAAACCCTACTATGATAGTTGCAAGAAAAAAATTGAATGTTACAAACATGTTAATCTGAAGAGGTACCCTGTGGAGCCCAAACAGAAGCATAAATGACAACTTCTCAAGAGTGCAATACCTGGAGCTTAGAGGCGTTGTACATGGGAATTGTAAATGTCATACTTATTGGCCCAGCCTCCTTCTTAATATTCACTGTGAAGAGAACAGTGCATTAAAATTGCTTCAGATAACAACCATGACTCAGCACATTTATAATTGAGCAATAGAGATGCATACCATTTTGAATGAGTGAAAGGAGCAACTAGGATAACAGAAGATTGCCATTGTAAAGATAATTCACAAGATTCAGGGCTCAGCTGATGAACCCATTCATTGTTACACATGCTCAGCAAGTACTTTAAATCCTCAGAGAAGAGTAGGCTTCTGAATCATGGTATAAAGAGACATACCATTTCTTTCCTGAGAAAGTGTCAGCTTAGCTCGTAGAGTGTGGTCTGAGCCTCCAACAATCTGAGAGAACAGCATTAACCATACTTGTTCAGTAGAATGCAGAACCTTTTAAGAGATCTATGAATAAATCTTAGAGGTCAGCATTAACAACCATACTTGTTCACTAGAATGCACAACGTAGTGTATCATTCGATAACTAACAATCTTAATGTCCAAAATATATGTGAATCAAGGTTAAATTGATGCATATTCCTGCCTTCCTATAACTGATAACAACAAACATTGCCTTGCTCAGAGAAAATTTGCAGTATTTAGCAGAATTTACTGGGTCATAAAGTAATTATTGCAGAAAAAATTACCATATTCATTAAGAATAGTTAAAACCTTCCAGAATCAATGTAGTTCAAGGAAGCTACAGTAGGTAATATTGACCAGTGCATGATCTTGGAACTGCTAGATAAGTTCATTACTCACCTTACGACAACACCATTCCATGACTTTGCTGGATTCTTTGAAGTCAGCAGTTTGACCAACAGCTCCCTCCTCTTGAATAAAGCTTACCCTGCCATTCCACCCACCAAAATGGTTGAGAAGAGCGAATGTACATGGTTTCCCAGATTGAATTTGCATACACACAAAAAAAAATCTCACCATAAACGGTTTCATTGAGCTACTCTAGGCCAGACAGAATTGGTCAGTTTAGAACTGCAAACATTTCTGAAACGGATCATCTCAATCTGCAAGGTGATAAAAAGAAAGTATGTTGGGAATGACCTTTTCAATCCTAACAAATAAATACAGCAGTGGACACATTGTGAACACGATTAACAGCAGATGCAGAGGAAAGAAATCCCTTGTCTGCATGTTATGAGATCCAATCATGTACTACTTTGCTCACCTTGTTGTGGTTTTTGGGAGTGGGACCCGCAAAACTACCATATTTGCTGTGATATTGGATGAGAAGTCAGCACGGACTTTCAACACCACCTCAGCCTGCCGAGTGCAGATCATTGTCAGGTTTGAAAAATATTATTTCATGAATAGATATCAAACTGGCAATGTGTACAGCTGTATCATAAATTTTTTTTATGTTAAGTCATGTACCAAATAAACTGTTTACAAGGGTCTAGCAATCATTCAGAGTCCTAAACTCCTAGAACATCTTGCAAGAAAGTGTGAATCTTGTTCACTTATTTGACACTGATAAATACCTTGAAGGGGCCTGCCTCTTCAATCACAGGATAAACTTTGAAAGGAGGTTTGAATTCTTGTGTCATTCTGTAGTTCATTATCGGAAACTCTCCATCAGGTGGGACCTGCATACATCAAACATCTCAAAAGATTCAGCACTGCACGCATTGAGATCTGAACTTTCTAGTCAGAATTACTTGAAATCATAGATATGTATTTGAACTCCTCCATACATCAATATACAGTACCAAAAATACCCACCAGAGTGAGAGCTCGCTCTGACTCAAAATCATCAAGCCGCACTGATTCGTGAAAATTGCAGTCATCCAAGAGCACAATACCCATTCCAGCTCCTGCACCATAATCTGGAGCTGCATGGTCAGATTCGAACGTTAATTGTTGTTATTTCTTTAGTTTCAAGTTATTGATGTATTTATACTCTGTATTTATAGCCAAAGGCAGACCATTTGAGTTAGTAATTGCTCAGAAGAATTGAGGCCTTGGAAGTTCTTAGAAACATATAATTGACAACAGACACATATGTTGGATTGCCATGTGAAGCGCCCAAACAGACCATGTAAATTCACTTATGGTTCAGTATATGTGAAAGTGCACATTAAGCAATAGCACACAGAATTATAATTTTTGAAGTTATTGTGCTATCAGAACAAGTAGTATAATTGAACCAGGAAAGGAAGGCTGACCAAAGCTGCCACCGCTGCGTGGGCCAATAGTGAGATCCTCATTCAAACCAACTTTAATTTCAGGGTTTCCTGACAAGTAGCTTTTCATTTGAATTGTACCATCAATCTCTGATGTCAAAATATAACCCTGCTCCACAACCATCCAGTTACCTTCAGTATTGGCCATTGATCCTGTAGCACAATTGAGGCTAACTTTTGCTATGAAATCCAAACCCTCTCTCATCTCTACCACAAACAAAGACTCATCTCCACTGGATGATAGAAGAGATAGTTTTGATAAGAAGCTGCAGCAATTCATGCAGAGACACAGTTATGTCACATTAGAACTTGACAGACAAAACTTTTCAAAGCTGTACTCACGCTTGCATTGAATGTCACACTAATCTTTTCGATGATGTCTACAAAGACTTCCTCACGCTTCTTGCCCGATGGATCATTAGCCACCACTGACTTAGTGACTGCAGTTCCTGGCACACGCTTTGATCCTTGCTGTCACAAAAATGCACACCAAGTACATGTAAGCTAAAACATTTCAACAGAGAGTGATCCTTCTGCACACATTCATAATTTGTCATAATTCTTCAACTTTTGAAGCCCTTGAAAGCCAAGACTTACAATGAACATGGCAGCTGGGCCAAGTGAAGGAATCCGAGCTGCATCAACTACCACAGGCTCATTGAACACAAACGACTTAAGCCCTTCTGTAGACGTGGTCTGAGGATAACCGAAGTCCTGCAACAGACAGTGTTGAGAGAGTCAGCTCTACTGATGAGAAATTCCTAGAGAACTCAACCAAAATGGCCTCAGAATAACTTGTGACAACCAAAAGCAACATCATTGTGAATCTGAACCAAACAGACTTCTACACCATAGATACACTTTGCACAGAAAGATATAACTATATCAACTGCTTTACCTGGACAAGATTAACGCATCTAGGATAAGTGAGAAAGAATATGCATAGAGGGCACATTTGATGCAATGTGGCAGAATAGAGACTTACAATCATTTCATCCAGCAACTCATAGACTAATACAAAATTCTTGCGCAATGAATCCTCATTGAGGATACCAAGGTAGTCTTTTGTCACACGAGCTATTCTCTGCAGCAGCTCAAGCACCAATGCCGGTGAAGGATTTACTCGTGTGGTAGCCACAAAGAGCAACCCAGCCTGCTTCACATGTAAATAATTCACCCCATCCACATTCTGCAAGACATTGCAACTCAAGTTCTTATAGTAGATCTTATACCAAGAACACTTGATATGCCATAATATCTCTAAGGATTGCTACTTACTAGGTCTTTAGAGATTCTCTACTGTCAAAAAGCTTCAACACAATGGAGTTCATGTGAGCTAGCATACTGATGGCAAGTCTACAGCAATCAAGTTTACTGGATGGTAACACTTAAACTATCATGATGCTCATTGGTCAGAAAGCACTTTCATAGTAGTAAGCTCACTCCCTAGGTGGCTTAAACCCAAGGCATTAACCCAGATCCCATGAGAACTCTGAGGTTGAGCCGCCTAAGGCCGGCCAAAATAGTACTCAGATGGGTGACCTTCCAAGCACTTGATTTCCGGAGCAGCCTACCACATATGATCCACCACCTATGATCACCGAATCCACCAATGGTATCTGGGTGAACTGCATATTTCCAACCATCCATGTGGGAACCTAGGGGCTTGCCTTAGCAGAGATATGTCCGCACCCATTCAAAGTGTTTCACACTTGAATCGAGGCAGTAGTAATTCTCGCGCTGCCCGTTTGAGGATTACATATAGACTAAGACCAACTTGGAGATGAAGCAACACCATAATTCACGCCGATGGCAACATCAGAGTCATTTCTCTCTTAGATTTGCAGGTCAGTGACACCTTTCCCTATGCACTGTCTAGTCTAGTATGGTGGCAACATAACAAGCATTCTCGCATTAGAAAATTGAATAGGAGGAGGGAATAGAATACCTACAAACACAGGGGGCGCCTCCTCGCCTTCCTCACCCTTCCAAAATTTGACTTTCCGGAAAAATATTTCAGCACTGCTCTTCGGCACATCTCCCCTGTCTGCAAACACGCCGCTCAGTAGTAAGTAAGAATCTGGCCAATCTCGAAGGACTCCCTGATCTAAAAGACCTCAATCATCAACATAATTGATGATTCCTTCCATTCCATCTCACTCCTGATCGTAGTAGAGATGATAATTATTACTCGCATAGAAATAGAAATCAGTTCTCTCATACAGAGAAGGTCCCTGCTGATCCCGTTCCACAAATGTCGAAACAATTCCTTCAAGTGCCCTTAAGGCTCCAACTAAGGCTGTCCCGGCCTGCGGTGATTGGATTCTCTGCTGGCAGAAAGATAGATACAAGGGACGGATTTCTCATGTATATTTTAGAAGAATGTATGTGTTGTCCCGATTTGTTGAAATGTGGAACAATAAGTGATGGCATCGTCAAATGAATGTGTGAGAAGGAGACTCACAGTCGCGGAAGATGATGTTATCGCCCCGCAAGGAGAGCACGAAGAGCTGCGAAATCATGGCTGATGCCTCTGCTCCCCGATCCGCCTCTGATTGCGAATTACCTACATTCAACACCTCCTCTCACTCTCCGATTTCTCTCTCGCAAATGGAAACACGAGTTTTGAAACAGAGTGAAACCCTAGAGAGAGAAAAGGAGAGAGATGGAAACCTAAATGAAGAACTCGGAGAGGTACCCCTTTTCACACTACGCGGACCCACTCAAAGTCTTTGGACTAATAATGTAACTTCCCTTACATTATTACATAATGTAACTATGAACTATTATAACCATTTGGATTATTGTTACTATGAACTATATAACCATTTGGCATATGAGGTGGCGTTCTAGGATTGGGGAAGAGGATGACTTCCCTAGAGCATAATCATTGCCCTACCCATCTTCACTCTAAGCCGCAAATCTCCATGCATATGATTGAGGTTTTAGAAGAGATGGCATCCAAATGGTATGTTGAATAACCCCCTCGCGCTTGGGGGTTTGCCTAGTCCAAAACCAACATGAGGAGTGTAATGATGAGCTACATTAGCATTGCAAAACATCAAGTCGTTTATGTGGCATAATTGGTCTATTTGTGAAAAATTAGAGACATAAAACTTACACCCAAAAAGATATTGCATTAATATTTGGATTGACAAATACCACTTTCAGTTTAGTTTCAATGATCATGGTTGTTCAAGGATTGTGCATGATCAAAAACGCCCTTACCTTTTATTTTTCTAACATTATTCCTATGTATGGAAGTTATAACGAGGATTGGAGCATGGACTTATATTATAAACAATGTTCAAATTGGGTGTAAAGTCCCTCAAACCTTAAAGAGGTCCAAACTTGGAGGTTAATCCCCTTTGCATATAAGTTCTATTAATAGATTGGTACCTTTTGTCATGTGTCGGAGTGCAGTGAGGGAGGTGTTTGTACCTTCCTTAATCAACCAAACTTTGAGAGATCGTGATCTAAAATAGGGTCTTTCCATGGGATTTGCGACCCTAAATCCAAGGTTAGCCTTTGAAAGGCTATTTTGGCCAACCACATACCCTAGTGTGATGAGCTAGAATGCCAACTTTCAATACCATGACACCACTATTTGAGTATGTTGATTTAAGTCTTGAGAAAACTTTAATGACTTTATGGATACACCCTCAAACTCATCTCTTAGCCAAGTCACCTAAAGTTTGATTCCAAGACTTTATGCATAACTTTGTGGGTGAAATTGCTTTTGGCAAATTCACCTTGTCCACCTACGCATCTAAAACATGCAATAAAATACAATACATTCACATCTTGTTGGACATTCTTTTGCCTAAATTCAATTTCCATGTCATCTTTAAAGACGTCCCAACCAATTACACGATGACATGATGTTATGGCATTTTTGACATAAATTATTTATTCAATGCTTGATATGACATGCATGCCTACAAAGTAAAAAATGAAATACGAAGAGCCATGCCACGGGTTGTAGTAGACATCCAATACCTACTCCAATTGGTGGCAAGCAATGCATGTCCAATATTGGACAACATCTAAAATCTTGTCAAGATGTCAGGTTTTCATTGGACACAAGCACAACAAATATATACTATAGCAAGTAACCTTCGCGACATGGTGAACGCAACTCATATATTGCACACATGTCGCCCTCCTACATGTTGTAGTATGGCTCCTTGTGTACCCACCTCGTCATTCCTACATTCTGATAAATAGCACAAGGACACCTTACCACAACCCGTAGCAGGGTTCCTCACATACAATGTCTAATACATAACTAGATGCTCATCCACGTGGAGAAGACTTCCAACAACACTCTTGTGTTTTTTTTAATCAATGTACAAGTCAATTCTTCCACGATCTATATAGTTTACATCCACAAACAAACCACTTATATCCCATATTGGCGAGAGCAGATGGATGTCTCATTGCTATCGCAACTCGTCACCCACTCTACTCTCACCAATTATATAGTCTATAATGGTTAGGCCATGGTTGGGTTGTCCATCACGGGTGATATTGTGCCTCTTTGTATGCAACAAGGAATAGAAATGTTAGCAAAATCGGTTGTCTCTGACCACTACACCATGACAAGGGAAATTCTTTTCTTCTCTCTTCTTAAAAGAGTTACCCAATGTATATGTACCTAACTGGGTTACTAATCTCAATCGGACACCTATATTTGAGTGATGTGTGGTTGAATGAGGCTCCAAGAATAAATATGAAAACGACATGTGTTTATGAGAGATTGGACTGCTTGCTCAAAATATGTAAAGCTTTCTAGGTTCGATAGTAAATATAATTGAGGGGACCTTTATAACCATTTTGTGAGCATAACAATCTTCACTTTGATGATGAATAAGGTATCCATATGAGCTTTGAAAATTATGAGGAAATCGGCTATGGCCTCGATTTGGAATCGCAAAAAGTATGTGGGTGTTATTTGGTTTGTTTTTCCATGTTCTCCAACTTCTACCAAGTATATTTACAAAACAAACCTCGCCTACATTAGCAAACCTACAACGAACCATTTAAAAAAAACCATATTGAAAATCAGACCTCCCTGATTTAGTTATGGTTATCAGAAGTGCATGTTTTGTTGATTTCTTAATTTGATACATAGGTCCTCCCAGCGACGTTCATCATTGATCATAGAATAATCATTGATATTTGAAGACGTAGTCCAATCTCTTTTAAACAAGTGTCTTTACGATGTTTGCTGTTCTGACCCTCAATAAATCACATACAAATTAAGGGTCACTTCACACATGACACTGAGAGCATGTGACCATTACACTTCAAACACTCTTATTGGTGGAAAAGGCCGAGCCGGTCCAAGTTCGCTTCATACTACACTTTGAGGGAGCAATGGAGTATGTGAATGTAGGATGGATGTAAAGTCTACATGGATTTCTACGTGGCATCAAATGGATCATGTTCCATGGTCACTTGGACTATTTTCCAAAACCAACTCTTGGAAGTAGGCATAACACAAATCTGGGAGACCGTGACACTCCGAATGCTCTCAACTGTTGGTTTATTATATTTTATCATGCATGAAGACTCGCATAAATAGATTTTTTTTTGAAATAGCATTTGGTTGAGGGCCCAGTCACATATTGCTTCACACTACGCTTGAGGGTCCGTGACCACACTATGCGATTTTGGAGGTGTCTTGGGACGGCCTTTGGATACTTTCTTTTGGGCTCTCACAATTTCATGATCACGGCTCTTGGCTTATAAGAGCCATCTACCTTACTAATGCCCCCTTCCCACCTGACTTTAGCTAAGAGTAAAAGTTGGTTCTAACAAACCGGCCTTCGCACCATCGACATTATCTAGTGCCGAGCCTAGTTGGCAAATGATGTGGCATGGCTTAAAAGTGGAGGTTTTAAGCCTCAACCACCGAGCCTCCCATCGGTACCTAAACATGAGGCAAGAATATAGGAACTTTAAAAGTGTCGCCTCCCATCCTTGTGATTGGTTGCTTTTTAGTCTTAGCTATGAGGGCACGAGGAGCTTCATTAACAAAAACCGATGGTAAGATAGATGAGTAGTAAGGCATTTGGGGATGGGACAAAAACTACCCAACATTCATTGCTTGGTAGATAAAACAATGAACATGTGTGAAAGCTACTTAACTAAAACCTACTTGAAAATCTCCGGAGCAAGTTATTGTAGGTGCATTAGGATAGTCGGATGCCTCCGCTATAACCGAGGGAGCTTTACCCAGTTTTTAAGAAATACTTTGGGTCTAAACTAAAGTCAGGTGGGAAGGGGGCATAAATCGCGTGTTTTGTGTTTTAAGATACAAAGTGTAGAAGTGGGCTGGTCAGAAAAACTAACCATTTAACACCCACGTGCCTTACTCTGTGATACGCGCCTCATGGCCAATTCGTTGTGTTGAATTGAATCGCATTGCAATGCTGTGCTTCGTGACAGAGTGAGTGGCAATGGCGATTGGTAGCGATGGCGGAGGAGGCTTTGGAGGATTTTTGTATGGCTGCCTCATGTCCTCCCTCTCGCCGTTTCTCTTCTTGCACCTGCAGTATCGCCGATTGCAAGGTCTGGAGCATTCCCGCCGTTGGAAGGAGCGCCTGGGCCATGCCTCGCGTCCTCGACCTCCCGGAGCCCTTGTCTGGTTTCATGCCGTTTCTGTAGGTATGTGTCATCAATTCCACATTCAAATGCTTGCAATTTTATATGAGAGCTCAACTGTCCTTAGTGTTGTAGATTTTTTTTTTCAAAAACGTTTAAAATTAAATGATGGTCTGTGTACGATGTTTCTGAGTTATTTTCACGCCTTAACTATGTCTCTGAGCTTGAAACCCTAGGAGATTGAAGTTTTCGATGTTACTTTATGAGTCCATGGGAGCTTGGCATGCAGATTTTTTTAGTAGGAGATGAAAGCCCTGATTCGTTAATCCCGCATTTTAATTGCTCGGGTCAAATTATGTGACATCTAGTATCCTTAGTGTCGTTGATTCTTTTTGTTTTTGTGGTCTGTGTGATAAGTTTCTCTGTCATTTTGACGCATTACCAATGTTTCTGAGCTTGAAACCCTGAGAAATTGAAGTTTTGATGTTGCCTTCTGAGTCTACGGGAGCTTGGCCTGCATATTTTTAGTAGGAGATGAGAGCCCTGATTACGCATTTTAGTGTTTGAGTTGGTTTTAAGTGACATTAAGTGTCCTCAGTGTTGTAGATTCGTTTTCTAATGGTCTGTGTATGTGACTGTGTAATTTTGACGCCTTAACTGCCGAGCTTGAAACCCTGGGAGGTTGAAGTTTATGATGTGCATGGCTAGTGAAGCAATTGGTTTCTGAGTCGACAGGAGCTTAGCCTGCAGATTGTTTTAGTAGGAGATGGAAAACCCGGAGTTGCTACTAGTTCATGCTTTCGAAACATGTTTTATCTCTTGAAGTCTGAATCTACTGCTGAAATTGCAGTTTGATGGTGTAGCAGCTAGTGGTAGTAAGTTTGCATCAAGCATGTTGCAAGGTCCTTGTCTTTTATTGCAGTAGAATTATGTTTTGCGGGTGGAGCTGATTTGGAGACATTCAATACATTGGATAAGAATACATTTAAATGGCAACTCTGTCAATATTTGGCTCCTTAGAAACTGCATTATGAGATTGAGTAAAGAGGATCATAAGATCGCACCCAGAAGCATTACATGTTCTCGTGTTATAGAGATTACACCATCTTTGATCCTGCCTGTCAATTCAATTCACAATTTGATAGTATTATTACCCATGCCCAACGCCCAAAGCATTACACCAACAGACTTACTGGATTTGGATGATAGGGGAAGGAATGGCTGCGATTCCAGTCATATCACACTGTCTGGAGGCTCGACCTCATGTCTCGATTCTTGTAACAACTTGTACTGTTTCAGCACTGTAAGTATTAGGACCTTGAAATAGTGTTAGATCGTTTTGCAATCATAATTCTGCATTATTTAGGTGACAATGCTGCTCTGTACAAGAACACTTGTACCTTTGCAACTTAGACATACTTCATTTGGTTCACCCAGGTTGTACATCACCAACCATCATCTCTCTAGGAACTTGCCTTTTTGTAGAGTGTTGCACTTGTCATTGGTTTTTGTACTCTCATTTGTGTGCTGCTTAGAGAGATATGATGTTTAAAGCTCATGAATTGTTGATGCTTGTTAAGGTAAGGGAAGGAGGAGACCTGTTTTTTTGTGTTGCAAGGATGGTATTTCTTGATGTAACTTATTTTTGTCCATTGTTTTTATGAAATTTTCTGTCTTCATTCACAGCTCGGTCTTGGAGGAGCGTCTACCAGAAGATGTGATTTGTCAGGTGCCTGCATTTTATTGGCTTTAGTTCTCTCTGATGAGGTTCATCATTGGTCTACAAAAGTACTCGTCAGTGTGGATTTGCGTAGACTGTTATTGACATGTTTTATGTTGTCAATAATGCACTGCAACAACCTGGTATCTTACAAGTTGATTATCTAACGAGCTTATCACTTGCAGCGATAGTACAGGTTCATCTCGCACTCTGTAGATTACAGCTTTAAGCAACTGTGTTGTGTACATTTGTCTGTATGTACCCATCTCCCAGTTTTCTGCTAAACTCAATCACTCTCTGTTGTGAACAAGACAAGGTTCACAATATCCATTACAGCAATTGGTGATTGATGACTATAAGTAATTAGCATTCTTATTGACACAAGAACCTCTTGATCGATGACCAGTTTGCACCGGTTGATACACCAAAGGCTGTGGAGATGTTTTTGCAACATTGGAATCCACAAGCAGGTGTGTTCTTGGAGAGTGAATTGTGGCCAGTTCTCATTCTGGCAGCCTCTATAAAAGGAGTATGTTATCAGTACTCTTCCAGCTTCAAATTCCTGTGGGTGTGAATGACGATTGCTCTGTCTGGACAGGGAAACAAGTGGACACAGTATATACTGCTAATTTCCTAAAGAATTCTGGAACAATTTTGTAATTGCTGTGTCTTGAACAACTTTTATATTGACCTTGTAGTCAACACAAGTATAAGGATGCCTAGGTAAAGGAAGAAATTAAGTCTTTACAAGTCCAGGATAAAATTGGTTGCTGGTTATGAATAAAAATTTGATCAAGATCATTGCAACGGTGACTCTGCAGATTCCATTGGCACTCCTCAATGCACGCATGTCAATGAAGTCATTTGAGCGATGGTCAATTGCACCTGCACAGGCTCTGATGAAAACCATGCTGTCAGCATTTTCTCTGATTGTCCCGCTGGTACTTTCTTACAATACTCAGAAATGGTTTCCTGCATGCCCAAGTTCTTCTCCTTCAAGTACTACTTCCATTGGGCACTGGAGTAACAATGTATGCTAGAATCAAGTGGAGCAGCATCTCATGTCATTGAGGAACCTTTGAACCCACAGGAACAAATTCATAGAAGTTAAAGTAGTGGCAGTGATGGTGGATGATTGGAATTTTGGGTTGGCAAGGTAGAGCACCAAAGAGGCAGTGCGGTACCAGATCTTGGGGGCGCCTCCCTCTCTGATCCATTTTGCAGGCAATCTGAAATATGGTGAGATCCCAGACAATCTTCGTTCACTATAGCCCTATAAATTGTGATTCTTCCATAATTTTGGGCTGTTAGGTTCTTGTTTTGTAAGTTGTGTAGTGATGGAATGACAGTCTGTATCATACAAGAATTTTATTAAGTCATAATCATGAGAGGTGGCCATAACTTTTCAAAGAGTTCAATTGCAAGAGTTTAGTGTCCACACTATCGTAACTCTCTGATACCTGTGAGACCTTCACTTGTGCAGCCTGTGCAGCAGGAGGTGCAACCAAAAAACCTGAGCAAGTAACACTTGAGGAAGGTCTTTCAAATCACAAAATATGGCTTGCTGCATCCACTCATGTGGAAGAAGAACAAGGTCTCACATCCTGTGATCTTCTGTGTATTACATTGTACAAACACTTTGTTCCGGTGCTCTTGAAGATCCAATACATATGTCAATACTCAATTTTATTCATATTGTGGCTATGGCAGATGTTTCTTTTACCAGAATCACGCTGCACATTAGGATCAATATTAAAGTGCAATAGTTCTGAACTCTTGACTTATCCTACTAACAAGATTGCTCATAAAGTAGTGTATGGTATTTATGTGCAGTGATTGTAAGAATCCACAAGCAGCTCAGTATTACAGTTCCACTTTTGCTTACTATGATAGCCCCTAGACAGCCAAATCGAGGTCAATTTATTGCAACTGTGAGTACACATGTATCCAGATTTATTGCTAAAGTTGCTTGTACAAGGATGCAATATATGAATGTGATGAGGATTGGAAAGGATGTGCATTTAAATACGGTCTTCCAGCTTTCGTGCTTTAAATGAACCTGCCTCTACAAGAAAAGAATGCAAAGGAATTCATTTCCTGTTCAGTTATTTGATGTTCGGGGTTTCCTCATTGGTCAGGCAGCACTTGCGACAGGAAGGATTCAAAGTTGCAGTGAGGTCTCAAGGGCAAGTAATTTCAAGCGACATAAATGCTTACATCATTGACACAATAGGTTGGTCTTGAGCTAATATGCTCGAAAAGTCGATCCTGAATTTGAAATATTGCCGATTTATATTCCATAGTGTCTGGGTGTCCTGTCTTAAAATTAGATGTGATTTGCTATGAGCATTACTATTGTCAATTTTTGAGAACTTTGACGACCATCCTTGTGAAACATGTCTCAGGTGAACTCAAGAGTTTCTATTCTTTGGTACCAGTGGCTTTTGTGGGAGGTTCTCTTGTCCACGGCCTGGCTGGCCACAATGTAGCTGAACCTGCAGCTGCAGGGTGTGTTGTTCTTACAGGTATTATTGAATGGAATGACCTTACATCTGGTAGTACCTTCACTTTCACAGGACTCCACTTTCAGCATTTTCAGGTTTATGTAATATCTGGAAGAGATCAGGGTGTGAAGATAGATGATCAATTTCAGATTGGCGAGAACTCATGCAACCAAAGTGTTAACTTGGGTTTGTGCAGGCCATCATGTAGGTCATTTTCAGGAGATGGTTTGGGAAATGCAAAAACTGGCACCCATGTCTGTTCAGCAGGTGAGTGAATAGTAGACTTCTTTTACTAGTATCTCAACATCACTTGTGGCCCATAGTTTAATATCTTATGTGTTGGTCTCAAAGCTCTGACTCATAAATTCCGGACATCCTGATTCTCACTCTGGAGAATGAGACTACTGAGAAGGTAGGAATGTTTGAACTCTAATTTCTTGCAGCAGGTCTTGTCCAATGTTGGTCTGGTATATAGGTGAATGCATGGTATTAATAATCAACATCAATAATGGTATCAAAGTACCTACTTGTGGGATTAAAATTTTAATACCAGTCAAAGGTGAGAGAATCTTTGTATACCCGAATTATTATTTGGATCTAACATTCTAAATCATATTGATGCTAGGGCAATTTTTGCCTAGGTATGAAGTTCTTGCATGGTATATAGACCCGAATGGTATCAAAACAAAAATACTGTCAAATACTCATACCCTACTGGAATAAAAAAAGGTAAATCCTTGTTATAGATACCCGAATAGTACAAAAAAATGATACCAGTTCAACACTGATCTTGTTGCCCTTGTCACCCACAATTCTCCATGTTGCATGTAGCAATCAAGAGAATCAATTGGGTGATTTTTGTTCCTAAATTAATGCAATCTTTTGCAGGTTGATGAAACGGAGTTGCTTGACATGTTGCAAACACTACTTGCCGATGAGGTCAGACTGAAAGGAAGAAGAGAGGCTGCGCAGCATGCTTTCAGCGCTGCAGTGACTGGGGTTGTGTCACGGGTTTGGGAGCTACTAGATAATATGGTCCTGAGGGAAGCCCTCAGCCAGGCGCTGCCATAAAACACCTATTACCCCATGGAACTATTTCTTATATGTAAATAGATGTATTGTTGGTGACATGCATTTTAAATGTTCTATTGAGAAACAAAGATTGGTGCAAAACGTACTTCCTGTCAGTTATGTTGCAAATAACATAACTGCAACGTACTTCCCGTCAGATCTTCTATTCTCAACTCATGACAAGTTTTTACAAGCATTGTCCTGCTGTGTCATATGTAGAGATTTTCGTGATGTACTTATGCCGAAACTTGGCACTGATTTATGTCTGGGGAAAATGAGCTAATGACTTATGTGTTAGTGAATTTCAATTATATTATATGTGGAACACAAGGATAAGCTACAAGAACTGTTGCAGTCAAAGAAGTACTGTCCAAGCTTACTCCACAAGTTTTCATTGGCATTCTTCTTGCTACTGTGTGGTGACCCTTCGTAGAGTAGACTTCCACATACATTAAACTAATGAAAATTGGAAATGACAATGTCATGAATTTGAAGTCACTTGTGCAAGACAAGTTCATACACTCTTTAACTTAGGTGGACCTCCACCCTCTCAAATATATGCATTCCTTCAAGGACAAAGTTATGGACTTACTGTTTGTACGTTGTTGGTGTTGCCTTAACATTAATCTTGAAGGAAAATAAAGAAATATGGACTGCTAATTTTATCACTTCATTTGCTTATTGACAAAATGATATGCCACCTTTGGCTAATTGAGAGCATTTAAGGTGAGCTTCACCTTGCAATTTGCAGGTCTTTACACAACAATTGGATAGATAAGAATCAAGATGGATGAAAAACCACTATCAAATATAACTTATTCCCAATTGTGAGCACAATTGCTTATCAGCCTTGTAAATTGAGGTAAGCGGACCTAATTCGGTTGATTATCCCAATTGGACATCTATATTTTGAGTGGTGTCTGGTTAGGTGTGGATTTAAGAATGGACATCAAAAGATGTTTGATTGATGAAGATTGGACTATGTGCTCAAATTTTGTTAACTATTCTAAACTCAATTGACAATGTAGTTTAACGAGGGGTCCTTTAATGAGGGGAATAATCTTCACTTTGATAATTGACAAGCTATTCATATGAGCTCCAAAAATTATGAGGAAAATGGCTACAAACACAATCTAGAATTGCTAATCATCTTGCACTAAGGTAGGGGTGGCAATTTCCGTGCGGGTCCTAAAGTCGACCCCTATGTCAGTAGCACCTATCTAGGTGCTTTTACCTGGGTTTACAAAAGCACCTATCAAGGTGCTTTTACCGTTCACAACGCTGCCAGCGGTCGGTTTTAGAAATCCACCCTGTGGATATACCACGTACCCTATGTGCGAGTGTTGGTCACTCTACAAGGTTTCCTTTAAAAATTTGTAGGAAATCATAAACATGCTGGAAAATTTTGATTTTTTCATAGTTGCTCTTGCACCAGCTTTGCGAAGCGCTCAAAATTTATAAAAAAATAATTTCAGCATCCCAACTAGGCACATCTGAAATTTGGGCGGAAATTGCCACCCCTACCTTACTTGCATGTTCCAAATTCTATGAGAAGTGGGCACCAAGCAAAAAGTGTCTATTTAAGCCCTCCTTGCCAATTAATCAATTTAAGATGGTAGTCCATGTACTAAGTACACTAGACATCATATTGATTGTGGCATCGTAATTGGTGTACCATGTTAGTTAAAGTGGTCTTAACCCCTAAAGAACCAAGGGCTAAAAGTAAAGTCAAAGTAGAATCCATTTTGCCCATTTTTGCATCTTCAACACATTATTGTGAGTCAAGGTTTTTCTTGTTACATCTATGTGATATCCATGGTTTATCATCAACCTATAGGATTACTTGAACAAGAACTTTGATGGCATCCTGGCAGCCTCGTCCGGGTCTAAATCCATAGGAATTGGGTTCGAAGCGGGCTTCCCATTCAATTTCTAGGGCCATCTTGGCCAAAGCCTGCTTGGCTCTGTCTTCGATAACAGGGATAGAAAGTGACTTAATATGAGCTTTTGAAACTTTTTCATACATTAATCTATTATAATTTCAAATCAACTTCATTATGTTTTGAAATTGTTACCGGTTTGTTAATCAAGCGTAAACGTTTTAGCAAAAACTACTAATTCTAAGTGATGAGTCCAATACAAAGATAAAACTCTTGTGTAGTTTAGATCATTGATAGAGGAAGCTGTCAAATACAATTACAAATAAAAATAAAAATAACTTCCAATAACTCTAAAATGCAACAATTTACACTCTTTTAAAAAAAATAGAGCATCTGAACTCAAAATGAGATTTTTTTTTAAATCATACCTTTTAAAGATATTATACTCCTGAACAACGCCTAATTGGCATACTACTTACTAATATAGTGTCTACTCCCTGCCAAGGGCGAAGTACACTAAATATGATATTTAGTGTCATATGGCATTTTATGTCACCATGGTAACTTTTCTAATGACACCTTAGAAATAAGTGAACAAATATTGTAATGGATGATGGATGAGTTCATCCATTGACCAAAATCCTACCTTCTCTTGTCAGCAACTTGTGATGAAATATTGTCATGGATGATTGAAATTTGAATGAAAACATCACTTGATAAGTGATGATAATTGCAACATTGTAAACATATAATTTCGCCCCCCAAAAAAATTACAAGGAATAGCAAATAATGTTGGGTTAACAAATAATGTTGGGTTAACAAATAATGTTGGGTTAACAAATAATGTTAGTGTCATGTACTAAGTACACTACACCGCGGTTTACAATTAGTATTGAGCAAGACAATTGGAATTGGTCACACTAAATATCATATTTAGCGTAGTTCTTCATCTAACGTTATTGTCCCTTAGGACATGGCCGTGGATGTGTTACGAATAGACACTCCATTCACTTGGGTCCCTTAAAAAGGGACCCAAGCCCTTCTTCTAGTTGCCACCCCCATCATGTGATTTGCAAAATTATATAGCGTGAGTCGACGGTGGAATAGTGTGGGCCACACTAAATCAAATGCTTAAGTTAGTGTAGCGTGGCTTTGCTCTCAAAGTTTCAAAAAGTGGCCAAAGATTGCAGAAAGGTAGGACTATGGCGTTGCCGAACTTCGAGCTTCCTGGCCATCGTGCTTTCCACGAAACAAATGGACGCATGAAGCACGATGATCCCCATAAATCCATCAAAGCAGCAGTGGTGATTCATTCATTCTTACGCGGAAACTCAAGAAAAAATTACAGACTCCTACTTACTTGGAAACCTCCTTGCATTTGCTTCGTCAAAAATCCCAATCTCCAAAAGACAGATCCATCTTGGCCTTCTAAATCCATCTACCTAACTGCTTTCATCGGCTGCCTTATTATTGACTTGGCACGATGAGCTGAATTAGATGTGTCCGAACTGAGTCAACAAGCTGGTTTAATTATTTGGTGCCAAATTCTGGTCGGAAGCTACCACCACAAATGCAGACCTAAAATTTCAGGGTATTATTTGTTGAGTAATTTCTTGGTGTGCAATAGAGTGTGAAATGTTGGAGCTCTTGGGAATCTCTGTTTTACTCAACGTGGTGGAGAAGGTCGAGGGTTATTCATATGAACATCAAAAATTGTGAGGAAAATTATGGCTGGGTGGATGGATTCCTGATGAACGCAAAAATCCGAGGTACGTGTTTTACAGAGATTTGTGAATTTAAGTACAAGAAGTTTGCAACAGGATTAAATGCAGGTTCAGAGAATTTCATCGAAACTATTCTCTTTGGTCATGGGATATGAATGATGGCCAAGGCTCCGAAATACCTAGAGTTTGTGCTTTGGAAACTCAAATTTGTTGGGCTTCATTCATAACTTTGTCAAGTCAAAAAACCCTAATTCCTTGTAAAGCCTTAAGGAACACTCTTGTTCAAGGAAATTGGTGGTGATTTCTCTTACAGGTAGCTGATAAAGTGTTCAGGGGAAGCAGTTCTCGAGTATTGAACTTCAAACAATTTGTGGTTAAGTTCTTCATGAACGCAAAAATTTGAGGTAAGAGACGCCGTGCACACCGATGAGCAGTGATTTACAGAGATTCTTTTGGGTAGAGTACAAGAATCTTGAAGCAAGAATGAAGAGTCATACAAATTAATTGAATTTATTTTTGTTAGTCATGATGGGACATGCCCAAGGCTCAATTCAATACAATTCCTAGAGTTTGTGCTTTGGAAACTCAAATTCTGGTTTTCAGTAGATAAAAAACCTAATCCTTGACAAGCCTAAAGGAACAAGCCTAAAGGAACACTCTTGCTCATGCTCAAGCAAATCGGTGATGATTTTCTCTTCTGAATGGGATTGCTGTTTGGGGCTCGAAAAGTTAAATATATTGAATTTTTATGTATCTTTGTAATTTAGTGTTGTCATTGTTGGAAACAATTTGTTGGGATTGAGATGTTGTTGAGCTCACAATCATGGCCTATTTTCACAGTGAATTGGAACCTTAGTGATGGAAGTTTCACACATGCTCTACTTCTAGAGACTTTGTGCTTTCGGAAAGTCAAATTCTGGGCTTTAGTCAAAAACCTCAAGTCACAAACCCTTAATTCTTGAAATGCCCAAAGGAACACCGCTCATGTTCAAGCAAATGGGTGATTATTCTCTCTTATCAGTGGGATTGTTGTTTGGGGCTCGAAATTTGAACACATCAAAGTTTATGTATCCTTGCAATTCAGTGCTGTCATGGTTGGAAACAACTGATTGGCATTGACTTGTTGAACTCACAATCATGATCTATTGTCGTAGTGAATCGAAACCCTAGTCATGGGATTTTCACAAAGGCTCAAACTCTAGACACTTTGTGCTTTGGAAACTCACGTTCTTAGCTTCAGCCAAAATCCTCAGTATCAACCTCAACCAAGCCCTAATTCCTGAAAAAGGAACACTCAATTTTAAGCAGAGGCAGATTTACAAGCACCCAGTCCCGCTAAGTTAATGCAATCAATTTGTTTGTTACATTGTTGACTCTGAAACTAAACAGAGTTGTTCATACCTCTCCTTACCAATTTGAAGTTATAACTAAATGAACATGGATTAAACTCGATAAAATTGCCGTGTTTGAAATGTGTGCACAAACAAGGTGGTGTGGGAATAAGGAATAACTAGTTGTTGGAAGAGCTTATTATGCTAGCTTGACACAATTTGGCTGTTACATTGTCGATTTGGAAACTCCAATGCGGTGTTCATACCAGTGTTGGTGTGGTAATATCTTTTTTTGATACCGTCCGGGTATCTATAATGAGGATTTCACAGTTTTTGATACCAGTAGGGTATGGATGTGTGACGGCATTTTTGTTCTGATACCATTCGGGTCTATATGCCATGCAAGAACCTTTGTACCTGGGCAAAATCATCCTAGTATCAATATGGGTTAGAATGGTATTGATCCAAACAATAACTCGGGCATACAAAGATTCTGTCACCTTGACATATCTACTAAATATCAATATTTGACTGTTATTACAATTTTGACACTGAAGGGTAGGTACTTTGATCACGGGATGTTGATGATTATTGGTACCATGCAACACCCTATATACAAGCCCAACACTAGATCATACCTCACCTTACCAATCTCGAGTTATGCTCAATGAGAATGGATTGAACCCAATTTCTTTTGCCGTGTTTGTTATGTTTGTTTTGTGCAGGGACGAGGAAGAATTGGTTGTTGTTATTGTTGTTGTTGGTGGAAGAAGTTGTTATGGCAGAATTAACTGATGTGCATCGGTATGCCGCCGGTGGGCTCATTGCCCTAGCTTTGAGTCAAGCTCAGATTCAACAACAAACTGCTTTTGGGTTTGTTCCTCCAACTACTGATTTTGAGGATTCACAATCGCAAGCTTCAACATTGTCCTCTTCTCAAGCCTTGGAGGAAGAAGGCAGGGTTTCATGGAGCTCTGTGGAGTCAGGGTTGCTGCGCCACATCTTTAGGTCTCACT